>VZRL01002586.1:0-26385 GCA_013397895.1 Origma solitaria | reverse complement strand
GCCTGCCCCTCACTGCCTGCAGCCTGCCCTGCCTGCAGCCTGCCCCGAGCTGCCCTCACTCCCTGCAGCCTGCCCTGCCCTGCCTGCCCCTCACTGCCCGAGCTGCCTGCAGCCTGCCCTGCCCGCCCTGAGCTGCCCGAGCTGGCTGCCGCTCCCTGCTGCCCACCCCAAGCTGCCTGCCCTGCCCTTGTCTGCCCCCCACTGCCTGTTCTCCTTACAGCTGCCGTCAGTCCCCGATGCAGCTTGCAAGAGCCTCAGGTACCCCAGTCATGTTCTCATGGGTCTGGTCTTGCAAAGACAGTCTACTGCTCTTCATGCGGTTATATTCCAGGAGCTGAATCTCTTTCACATATCCAATTTATGGTCTACAAAGTTGTGTTTGTTTTCACTGGGATCTGCAGCTAAACACACTGGATAGTTCCCAGATCCATCACCCTACGCAGAGCTGAGTGGCACACATCAACACACACAGGCTACTCAGTGAAACCCAAGTGCCTTGCATGCACTGCCTGTGTAATTTTGTGCTTGTCACATCCGGGCCATGTCACTCCCCTGCCACTTACTGCTGTGGCAGCATTACCACACTGAGTCTGCATCTCAGCAGTGTTTGTTGAGATACTTAATTTGCTGACACTGGCATTGGATCCAGAAAAGACCTTTGATGGTCTCCACTGTGTGTCCACAGAAAGCAAAAGGAGGAACAACTGGCTCTGCTGAAGAAGCTCTGTGCTTTGGTGCTGAGCATATGGTCTGGGGCCCACACCAAGCACTGCAGCTATTAACACTCTCTCCACTTGTTTTACTCTCTCATTGTTTTTTTTTCACATGGAATTAGAAGGTAAAAACAGTCTGCAGGAGCAGAGTAGAGAGAGATGAAATTCCAAGATGCACCAAACCCAAACAGACTGAAAGATCTCTTAAGGCTCTTCTGGAAACACCAAATGGAGCAAGATCATGCCCACATGTAATGGTGATGCAGCTCACTGTGTTGCTGGCCACAGCACTTTTTCCTGTGAGCTTATCTGGCAGGGAGGCCTCAGGAATATTGCAGATATAAAGGACTGCTATCTCCATCTCCAACTAAACCACATTCTAAAAGCAATGCTAAGTCACATTATAGCAAAATCCCAGCATTTTTGAAAATGCTGTAGCTTATGAATTAGGTTTGTATTTCTGGTAATGCCAAATATTCATCAATCTAATTAAAGTCAACAAGGAACTATACCTTCTGCAGTCAAGTCCTTCTTGTCTATGAAGCCAGAGGAATACCAAAGATAGAGAAGTAGTTTTTTTCTGTAAGCCACTACCCTTGCAGCTGCTATTATACAATTCAAGTTGAACACAAGTGTGTTGCGAGTCAGGTCTTTCCTTACAGGCACTCACAGAAGCAAGTTGAATAGCAGCACCTGAATTCCACTCACCTCATGGCAGCATTCAGATTTGCTTTGTAAGGGCATGTATAACCCAACAGCAGTGGTTTTGCTCCACATGTCCTGGGGCTGTGACCTCCTAGAAGGTCACTTACCTCCCTGGCTCCAGGTGAGTGCTTTCATGGGGAATCTGTGGGGACTCAGTGCTTGCCAACAGAGGAAGTCTTGCTGATGCTTTTAATGGAGAAAGTGGCCAATCCCATTGTCACAAAGTCTGCATCCCTTACTTAAAATCCAGGTATCATAAAATAGGATTTTGTCCAAGTAAGGTGCAGTCATCTGCCATCATCAATGGCAGTGGCATGATTTTGCCTTTAAAGCCACACATCCCATGCAAATATGCTTTGAATTTAATAAAAAATACCTCATCAGTATAGTGGAACCAAACATAAGGAAAAAAGGTGATAGGGAAAGGAAGAGAACAAGGAGAGCATCTTAAAAACATTTTGCTGGGCTGCAGCATGGAGATGCTCATAATTTTTAAGGCCACTGGTTTCACCTTCAGCATCAGGGGAAGTCATACAGCCCCAGCCAGACACTTGCTGCTTTTGCTTAGGGATTGTTTCACTGTTGGATTTCACTAAACTGTCCTAAGGCACTGCCTTTCTTGTAATCCTAGTTATTAGTGCTGGCTCCAGGCATGCCAAGGGCACAAGTCTGCTGAGGTGGCAGTCCCCAGCAAAGCTGCCTGGGCGGCTGCAGGGCTTGCCTGGCCACGAGCAGGGACACGCTCCCAAGTCCCAGCCCAGCGATGGCAGCTCTCCAGCCCTTCAGCAGCAGCAAGCTGATCCCCTTTCTCCTCTCCTGGCCGGCCCTGCTGCCATCCCCTTCTTCCCTGAGCCTCAGGAGCTGAGCCTGGCTCAGCTGAGCATCAGCCCCTCAGCCCTAGGCAGTGATTCCTGGGTTTGCCTACACTGCTCAGGGCCTCAGGCAGATGCTGTTGCTTGTTCTATAACTCTTGAAAAGGAGAATAGTAGCTCTCAGCCTTAGTTTCTGTTTAATCAGATCACACATGCTAAAATGATAGCTAAAATCTCAGCAATTCGATTCCTGAAAGAAAAATGTGACCCTCAGAAGTTAGATGAAATGATCTCTTGGGTTATCAGAGCAGTTCCCATCCCCCAGGTTGCTGGATCAGTGGTGCGCTGCTGCCCCAGGAGGTGCCTTCACTCTGCCCCCTGGTTTTTCCTCTTCCTCTCCCCCCAGCTCTGAGTTTCACCCACACAATCACAGAATTGACTTGGTTGGAAAAGACCTTTGAGATCACTGAGTCCAACCTGATACCTAACACCCCCTTGTCAGCTAGGCCATGGCACTAAGTGCAATATCCAGTCTCTTCTTAAACACCTCCAGGGATGGCAACTCCACCACCTCCCTGGGAAGCCCATTCCAATGCCCAGTCACTCTTTCTGTGAAGAATTTTTTCTCAATGTTCAGCCTAAACTTCCCCTGGTGCAGCTTAAGGCAGTGTCCTCTCGTCCTCATGTTGGGCGCTGGGGAGAAGAGACCGATCCCCACCTGGCTGCCCCTTCTGTCAGAGAGCTGTAGAGAGTGATAAGGTTTCCCCTGAGCCACTTTCAGGTCACCCTTTTCCCCAGGATAAACAGTTCAAGCTCCCTCAATGGCTCCTCACAGGACTTGTGTTCCAGACCCTTCACCAGCCTTGTTGCCCTTCTCCAGACACGCTCCAGCATCTCAACATCCTTCCTAAACTGAGGGGCCCAGAACTGGACACAGCACTAAAGGCAGGGCGTGGAACAAGGTGGGCTTTAAGGTTACTGACAATCCAAACCATTCTGTAATTCTATGACAGATGTGGGAATAAAGGACTGCTTCTCTCAGCAGAGAGAAGTGATGCTGGGAACTCCTCAGTATGGAAGAAACCAACCTGGTCCTGTACTGAGGAATGCTGCGCACAGGGATCTGGAGGGTCCTTTCTGCCAAGGACACACTGATGCCCATCCCCAGCTCCGTTTTAGCTCCTCCAGGGCCTCCCCTGGGCTGTCAGTGGCACAGAGCTCATGCAAAGATGGCTTATGGCTGATAACAAATGACCTTGTGGGCTGCAGACTGCAGTGGGTTTTCCTTTTCTTCAAGGAGGTGTTAGGGAGGTGGTGAATTCAGCTTGGGACCACAGCTCAGGAACTATTTTCTTGTATTACTATTAAATGCAGTCCAATGCCACAGTTTACAAAAACACAGCAGCACACAGCTACATATATCCCATCAGAGCCTGAAAATGCTAAGCTAATTTGAAGAAGTATTTTTGTTCCTCCTGTTATAGAAATGAATAAATACAGTGTGACAGGCCAAGTGGCATCAATATGCATACTGTTTGTCAGTAGCTTGGAAAAACAAACATTCTGAGAACAACCATTTGTGTCTTCAATCCAAGATAAAATGTTGCTGTGAACACTCACGCAATCTATCTCCTCCAGCATTGTTTGGGGCTAATCAGCATGGTTCCAGTTAAGCAGATATGGCCTTGCAAATTCATGTTTGGTTTGGGATTTGGGGCCTGTGGTAATCTGGTATATGCCACACTTTCTTCTTCAGTTTCATTTCTTAGCATTTTAATGGAAAGCAAATACTGATAATTCTGTTTCCTCATGTAAATTGTTCATGCTGATTATAGGAATAAGAAAACAAAATGAATGGTAAAAACATGCAAATCCTTACATTAAAAACATGCAAGCTGCATCACAGTGTGGATCTGATAGCCCTGAGTCCTCCTAGAAATGTGTGAGAGCATGCTGCAAAGCTGCCTCAGTCCTGCTGATGTCCTGATTCTGGCCAGGACAGAGTTAATTTTTGCAGCAGGCAGAAGGGGCATGGCCAGCACCCAGAGATTATTCTATACCACCTCACATCACTGATGGGGATGGGGTAAAGAGAGTCTCTTCTGGAGATAAGGGATTTCTTTCAGCTGAGAAAATGTGGCTGAGGGAGAAATCAGGTGATGCCAGTTCTGAGCCAGAGGAAGCAGTCAGGGAGGTGTGGCTGTGAATCACCCTTTCTCTCTTGTACAGTTTTGTTATTAATATTGTTACTGTTTCTGTTTGTTTTCTTGTCTCATTGCTGTTTCCAGTAGATTGTTCCTCTCTCATCCCCTGACCTTACCTTTTGTGCCTCCAATTCTCTCCAGCTGCAGGAGGGAGGGGAGAGGGAGAGTGAGCAAGAGGCAGAGCATCCTTTGGAGAGTGTCAGTGGGAGCACGAAATTGGAGAATGCCACTCTTAAACCACAACGGCCTTATTCGGCACCCGAGGTGGGGCTGGAAAGGTTGAGGTAAAAACAGATCTGCCCAGAGTGGGTTGGAAACAAATCTGATCTGAGCATTTGCTGTATTAGGTAGGGAGCCCACAGTCGCAGTATTGCTTGGTCTCTTAATGTGGGTGTGGGATTTTCCTCTCTACTTAAGACCTGGAGCAGATCTGCTGGGAAAAACAGAGTGGTGCCACTTTTAGACAGAGGCAGCTTCCTGCAGCACACTTCCTGGCTTTAGGGAATCCTAGAATACCAAATTGGAAGGGAATACCTCAGGATCATCTGGTCCAAACTTTCTTGGCAAAAGCACGGTCTAGACGTGATGGCCCAGCATCCTGTCCAGCCAAATATTAAAATTGTCCAGCATTGGGGCATCCACCAGTTCCCAAGAAATAAAATTCATGGTTGGGGGTGGGGGGATTAATTTCTTAGAAAGGGTGACCCCCATTCTTTCTTGTGGACTACCAAAAAAGACAAAGAAGGAATCACAGTGGCTGTCCTCAACTGCACCTTGTACTCAATATTCAGAACTGAGCTTCAGTTTCTTCCCTTCCCCCAGTTCCAGGTTCTTCTCTGTCACAGGTGAAAATCTAGCCTCACGGATGAGAAAGATGAGCAAATGTAGAGAGTTTAAGATGGAGAAATTATGAGGCCAACAGGATATTGGGTCTGATGCCACAGACAGCGTTTATTAAGGTTTATAATATTATCAGCAGAAGTGAGATGGCCTGTTCCAGAGCATATAAAGAGGAAAATGCTGACAGGTTTCCCCAAAAAATTGAGTTTGAAGTGATCATTTTTAATTATTCTGAAGAAGAGGGGCAAAGTTCATTCCTATTACATATTAGTGAAAAAAATATTGGCACCAGCACAGGCTTGGGTTCCAACTTCCCTTAAGTTGGAGCTTGCACCTCTTACCCATGCATGACTTGTTCCACTAAGATGGATTCTGAGCAAAGGCATTAAATATATTCCTGAATGTACTTATTTTCTTAAAACCAAAAATAAATGCACACTTCTCTGTCCTGTTTTCTGTCTGAAAAATAAAAAGTATCCAGGAGAGACACAAGGTACTCCCCAAAATTCAAATTCATATCAGCTAGAACAAACTCAGCAGTCATTTTCTTCAGAAAGGTTCGTTAAAGGAGTCATTTTCCTCCACAGGACTTGTCAATCTGATTTCACAAAGGAAAGTAGTTTTTAGAATATTTATGTTAATTTTATTTTCCCACCACAAACTAACCCCCAGAGTCAACAGTCATCCAAAACATATTGTGTGAGCTGGCAGCACTCCAACCCCTGCTGCCTTCCCTCCTGTAATTAGTACCTTTGACTCCATTGCATCCCCTCAGTCTTTGTACCTTGAGTCTCTGTGCAACCTCAGGTGCTCATTTTTAATGGGTACAGTAATGAAGAAAATGTTTCTGACAGGAGTTATGAAGAAAGACGTCAGCAACTTGTGAAAGTGCAAACTTCACATTTGCTGGTGGCTTGAGGAAGTTGAGTGGATCCACTTGCTCAGTTCATCTCTCTGTGTAAAATACAACAGTGCTTTATGCAGACAGTTTTCTATAATAACCATTGATTAGAGCCTGTCCTGTAACAACATGCACAGAAGAACTATAGTCTAAATATTTGGCCTGAAGTGAAAACCTGTGCTATTATTGATGTGCTTTGTTGTTACAGTTACCTGTATATTGCATTACTAACAAAGGCTGTTAAGTGAGATACTCTCAAGTCCATCTGATTCCAGCAAGCATTAACTTCCTCTAATAA
Organism: Origma solitaria; assembly: GCA_013397895.1. Lineage (NCBI taxonomy): Eukaryota > Metazoa > Chordata > Aves > Passeriformes > Acanthizidae > Origma > Origma solitaria. Next base: position 19,912 of record VZRL01002586.1, on the reverse strand, counting down.
AACCAACAAGAAGAACAGCAGTCCTTCTGGCCCAAGTCTGCAAGGTGTGCAGTTTACAGAAAATATTTCATGCTGCAAATGATATCACAGCTTACTTGAGCTTATTGAGAATTGCTGGCTTTGGCTAAAGCCCTTGAACAACTCCACTCTCGAATAAATGTGGGAAGGCACTGCCAGGAGATCTAACCTGTTTGTCAGGAGAAAGCTTCACTTATTCACCTTTTAGCAGCGCTACAAACCAATCTCTGCTACCCCAGAAATCAAATGGGAACATGCTGATACCAGATCAGTATGAAGAGTGGATCTGCAAGTGATGTCACAGACATGAATGGAATATTAGAGCTTAAAAAGCCAAAAAAAGTCTCTGTAAAAACTTGCCCATGGCTTCCAGGAGATTGCTCTCAAGTCCCAAGGAAAACAGTCTCATAGGACTCGCTTTTATATGGTGTGTGGTCTTCCTGACTGGCAGACACCCACAGGATCTCAGATGTTTCCAACCTAAGCACTGGGAAGGACAGCAGCACATGTGAGAGAAAAGAAGGAACAGAAATACACAAGTACATAAAGTAAAGAACATAAAAGTAAGGAACAAGTATGTAAAGGGTAAGCTAAGAAAATTGAATAATCAAATGAAAACTGAACTCATTTGCTGAACTTTTTTCCCCACAAAAGGCAGCTAGGCCTCCCTATTAAACCAGTTAGCCGGAAGGAATGACAAGTTCCCACTGGGCATCTCTCAGGGCTCTGAAATGGTTAAGAGGTATTAAAGTGACAGAATAGATAGGAAGGAGGAAAAGTTAATTTTCAGATTTATAAATGATGATGAAGATGAGTGTCAATGCACAAGATACTGAGCACAGTGCTCCACAGAAATGCAGGACTGCAGACAGGACAGCTATTGAGTGCATGGATGTGTAAAACTGCTCAGCCCCATGGAGACACTTGGACATGAAGAGAGAGTAAGGGAGGGATTCAGATGTGAAATGGTGGAGTTTCATTTTCTATGCTCGGCTTCGGGTCAGCCACACTCTGCTGTGGAGGTCAATGCCAGCCAGAGCTGAGTAAGTAACAAAGAGCACAAACAAATACCAAAATATTCTCCTGAAAGTGAAAAGCAGAGAGTTCAGCTACCCTAAGTGTGCTGAATGCTCCTACTCCTGCTGAGGAGGGCTTCTAGACAGCAGAGCTTTGTGAAGGTACCTTTGAATTTTTACAGTGTTCTTGAAGTTCTACAAAAGCTTTTCCAATGAAAATTGTAACCCAGAGTATGCCACTAACAGTCATTGCAGCTTAACTGACAGAAAGGGTATCTTATTAGCAACAATAATGAGCCTAGTGCTAGTAACTATTTAAATGAGGGAGAAAAAGGTGAAAAGGGAGAGAAACATGCCCATCTACAGTTTGTGCTCTTTAACTGAAGTTACTTACATTTGTTTAAATGAATTACAAATTGCTTTTACTCTGTGCCATATAAAAACTGCAAGAGAGCTTTCTAGCACAGCAGCCATCTGGTTACTAAAACACATGAGCTCATGATTACCTGTTTTGGTTTGGTTTTGATTTAGTCTTTAATATTCAGCATTAAGCAATAGAGCTGTGTCACATCTTTGCAGACTGTTCACAGCTGAGTATGTCCTAAAAACACCATGACCTGGACACATTTCAGGCTACCCAGCCAGAATGATAAACTTCCCATCTAAAAGACAGCTGAAGTAGCACATCCATCTTTCTTTTGTTCTGCAGACACATGAACGACAAAGCCGAAGTTTTATGTGCTAAGATCCTGCACTCAGGAAAGGCAATGGCACAATTCCCATCACAGCCACAGTTTCTTGTCACCAAGTACTCGTTGCCTATAGACTGAGCCATTACGTCCATGGAGTATGTGGAAACACTGTATGTGTTCAAATTTCCCTACAAATTAATCATCTGGGCTCACAGAGGTGAGCCATAAACGATGATTCTCCTCAATCTGGAATCTAGCAAGCAAAAATGGTCAATAATCAAGCTTTCCAGAATTCAGAAACCTGATCGCACATTAGAAGAAAATGAGAATTCACATCCAAAATATACTGTCTAAAATTGCTAATGCCAGGATCCCAAAGCTTTCAGACTCCAAAGCCCACTTCCTTATTTCTGCATGTGTTTACTCAGTTGTGTTGTACTGTGCATTGTGCTCTGCTAAAAATCACCCCCATGAGCACAGATCTGTGTAGGAGTTAGCTCATCGTGGTGTGCCATCGTAACACCATCAGCACGAGTCCCACAATGGACAAAATCACTGCAGCTGGAAGGAAAATCCTGTTCTGGCTGCTGGACATAGGAAAAATCTCCATGTATTCTTTAGCCAACAAAATAGGAGGTCCATAGTGCTCCCATATGTGATCTGCTCAGGTGCTGCACAGAAATGAGAAAGCACAGCTGGTAGGTTATGCTCCCAGGATGAGATCCCTATCTCCTAAACTAGCCTAGCTTTTAAAGAACTGCATGAAAGGGAATAAACATAGTCTGAAAAGAATTGTGAGAAGTATTTGGCTCATTGTTGCCATTGAACTTGGAAAATTAGAGCTGAAACCATAATTATCTACAAATCCAAAATTACTTGACCAGAATTCTAGACCCAGTGGAGTTTTATGATGTCTCATCCTTTTAAATTAACCTTCCAATTTAGGAAAGAAAAAATGGTAACCTGCAGAGTAATGGAAATAAAACATAACCTAAAAAAAAAAAAGGAGTACATATAATCAGACAAAAAATTCAGGGAAGGGAACATTTTGCCAAATAGAAGGTCCATGGAGGATTTCCAGAGCATCTGTCCTTCTTGTATGAAAAAATGATGGAAGAAACCATTATGTATTTACCCCTGGTGCAAATACTTCCTTTTTGTTGTCATTGCTTTATTTGAAAGACCTCTGGGATCTGTAGGAACCCTCCAGAGGGAAATTTCACGCACCTCTGTGTACACAGCCCTGTCCTGCAGTGGTTTGTGCAGAGCCACCACCAAAGCTCTTGGCTCCTTGGTGCCAGTGGGTCAGAGCTGGCCATGCTGGGAACAGAATGCCCCCAGACAGCTGAGAAAAAGGGGGCCCTGACAAACGCAAATCGAAGTAAGAGAAGTCTGCCTTTACAGCTAATCACAGCCAAAACAAGGTATCAAAGGGACTGATGGTATTCCTAAGAAAAGAGCAGAATATGTCCATTTTCCTGTGCTGCACAGGTGCATTGATCACCCGCTGCAGCCACCCGAGGATGTTAATGTCTGAGATGATTGTACAAGTGATCAATGAGTGTAAATAAACTCTGGCAATATTGACATTTTATTGGCAGGTGAAACACTGAACCTCCAAGATGACAAGGCTTCACCAGCACCTGTGGATGCTTGAGCACTGCGTGAAGAGGAGATTGAACGGGGAAAGGGAACCATCTCAGCAGAACCACACTGCCTCCAGCCTGTCTGCGTCCCTCTGGCAATTCTGCTGTCCCTAGGAGCTTTGGCAGGAGTTTTAACCCTGGTTTTCAATATTTGGCATAAAATTTAGTGCAGGAAAATGTCCAAATTGCAAACTTTAATATTCTTCTTATAGGCAGAAAGAGAGCTTTCTGTGCCAGACCCCTGCCTGGTCTAGACATCATGTTCCTTCCATAACAGCAATAAGGGAGTCTGTAACAGCAAAATCTCTCTAGACCAGCAAGCTCAATCTATATGCCAAATCTAAGTAGGCAGATTATTTTTATAATTTTAGCTTTTTATCAGTTTTACTCCAATATGCTTGAAATACTCAAATGATAAATTGATAACTATTAATTTTCTGTGAAGATGGATGCACACACAAATACATACTCACAAATCATCAACACTGACAAACCTTGCACCTGGATTAAGTGCATAAATGTGGTGGCAGTTTGGGCTTGGTAGTTTTTTAAACAGCGTAAAAGCAAATTCCCTCTCACGTTGCCACAAATGTTCTGTAAGGTGCTGCTCTGTACCTGTAAGAAACAATAAACTAAGACACTATTTCGTATTTCTTTTTAAACCAAGTAGAATATAAAATGAGTATTTACCCCAGAGGAGTCCTCTGGGTTTTAACTAATCCACTACAATAAAACAGAGGAGAAAGTCCTTTTCATATCCAGCAGTGTTTATTCAGAGCCCAGGAATGGTAGGATAGCACATCTGGAAGATGCAAGAACAAACCAGGAAATCTAGAAAAAATTTTCCTGCTGATGGAAGGGAGGAGCACTGCAGGCCCTCTGCACACTAACGGAGCTCCACAGCACTTGTTTGCTGTGTTTACTTGAAAAACTAAAATAAATGAAATTTAAAGGATACTCCTTACACTAGAGGTCTAGAGTGCTTTTTGCAGAGAATTCACTCTAGGCAATATCCCTGAGCACTGTTTTCCGCACATATACAGATTCAATACCACAGGAAACATTCCCTGCCATATCTGAGAATTTTCCAGCAGTATTTAGGTACCATTAAATGTAAGTTTTTCTGTTGACTGTGGTCACCTCCAGCTCTCATTGTCATAAAATCTCCTCTAGATCTGATACTTTGAAATCAAATAAAATCAAATATTAATGAGGTACATAACAGGATGCAACAGCAGACATCAAAGCTCTGGCTACACACAGGATCTTCTGCTTCTCATTCCTCATTTAAATCAGCAGGAAGGTAAACTTACTTCCTGGTAAGTCTGTTCTTTTAAGAAGACTCTGTATGTCTGGTCCCCCGAGTTTGTGGGAAAGAGGCTCACCCATGGAGATGATAGGCAAGAAAAGGTGAAATCCCAAATGACAGCTGGTTTCTGTACATTGCACTGCCGGGTCCTGGCAGTACGGCTCTGCAGTGATAAGTGATAAATGAAGTGACCCTTCATTTCCCTTGAGGGCTTCAGATAAATTCTGTTGAGGTGACTTGCTGGACTGACTCTGTTCCTCCTGCAGTATGTTACCTTGATTCTGAGTTTTATACATAGATTTTAAATGTTTTATATTTAGCTTTTAATTTCTATTAGTAGTCTTAAAACAGGACAACTTTGCTTGTGCAGTTGACAGTGACATTTTCTTTCTGCCATTTCAGTCGCTCACTAGAGAAACAAAGATGAGGTTCTGATGTGTGACCCCAGCTAGGCAGTCTCCCATACACAGTATTTAAAACAACATAAGCAAAGTTGTGCTCTTATTTTGGCAGACATGTGATGTTAGCATCAAACCCAGCCGATCACTAACAGCTCGAGCCCTGGGAGAGCCAGCAAGGAGCAGCACTCATTGCTCTGCTCTCCTTTCTGCTCTTCCTCTGAACCCTGTTCTGCTGGACCCTGAGTAATGCTGAACAGAGCCAAGCTTCAACATAAACTCTTGCTGAGCCAGCAACTCTTTCAACTTGAAAGGAGCCTGGAGAGGTCTCCAACCTCCTGCTTTTAGGTCAGGGTGAATGGTGATTTCAGGCCATGTTTCTCAGTGCATTACCCAGACAGGAGCTGAAGACCTCCAAGGCCAATGATGTCTCTGGAGTGCTGTGGGCTTCTTTTCATTTATCCTCTAAATTAAAACTATTTTTCCTTATTTGTAGTCTGTTGCTTCAATTTGTGTTCACCATCTGTTGTTCTTCTGCTATGCACCTCAGTAAAGAGCCTGGCTCTTCCTCACTGGTGCCAGAAATTGGATATCGGATCCCATCTAAGCAAGCCCAATTCCCTGGGCTGCCTCTTCAAATTTCCTCACCCTCTTGTTCCTCCTCCACTGGCCTTCTTCTGCTTCATCAGCATCTCCCCCACTCTATACTCATCCAAACCTGGCTGATGTGCTACAGAAGATTAAAACTGCAAGAACATACAGAAGCCAGGAAAAATAAGACCAATCCAAACCTTAAGTATCACATACTGCTAAATCCAAGTATGATTTAACCAATATCTCCTGCAGCCAGAGCACTCACAACTGCTGTAAAGGGCCCTAACTCTTTCCTAGTGTTACACACTCATGTACCCCATCTCTGCCTGAAAATGCAGCCCTGTTTTAATTCTGCTAATGACTCAGAAAGCACACCAAGGACATGCTTATGTGCTTCAGCAGGTCCCTGAGAAAATCACAGGAGAAATTATTGATGAAGAGGCAGGCATTTGACTACTTCCCAAACAGAGTTATCAAAGAGCACTGAGATGCACTCAGCCACTTCCAGCTACATGGGATGAAGACGCTAATGACAGTTTGCTCCTAAACATGTTAGGAGGTTATCTTTTACTTAAGATTCATGTCTATTCCCCTGCTAGCAGGGAGAGCTTTCTGGTAACCCATCCATTGATCCAGGTCAGGAATCTCAACTAGTAGTAGATTAAGCTGCAGGTAGAGAGAAGAAGTAGATGAACACTTTTTTCTTGTATCTTACAAAATCATTATCTTACCTCAATACTGAATATGTCACTACTCCAGAAACTTGACAGACCTGAATTACAGTGGATCCAATTACTTAAATTTCATGCCACTTTTCTTCAGGAGCTCTGCACAGTCCCCCAGCAGATACAAGCTTTCTTTATGCCCAGTGAAGCACTTGCTATTCCTGAGTACTGGACCACCTTATGAATAGCAATCTGTAGTTTTCAATCTGAACATTTTAGCAGTAATAGTTTTAGATATAAGCAAACTTATCACAAAGGAACAAAGCAGTTGAGAAAGCCTTGGTCTCCCCAGTCCCCTCAGCTCAGGAGAGCTGCTTGCTGGCAGGAGTTTGATATGGTCCCCATTGAGCAAGAATCATGTTTTAGTGCCGTAATCATTCACGTCTCCCTCACAAATTGAAGTTAGCATCATTCTCTTAACAATGTGGAAGACTAAGGAGTCCATTTCCAAATCACTGCAATAAAACACAATTGGCAGGCACGGTGAGAATGACAACTACAAAAAATAAATGGCACAAGAAGCAGGGTGAAGGAGCAAGTTGTAGTGTTGAAGCAAGGCATGGGACTTGGCCTTCCTTGTGCTTGCCTTGGGAGAACTGTAGGAACCATCTCCTGAGGCAGCCAGGAGCAGTTATGGTGACAGGAAAGCTCTACAGATCCAAACTCGAGCTACAGCTGCTCTGCACATGGGGCTGGGGAGGGGGAGGACAATCTCACCCCCCTTTCACACACCAACAGCTGCAGTTAAACAGCACAGTCATCATCTCCTCTGCCCACCCACTCTGCTCTCCTTAGGGATGGCTCTGGCTTTCCTGCACCTCCCGTACAGACCCAGAGCCCAGGGGACAAGCTGGGGACATTCAGGTGGCAGATGCCCCCCCTCCACATGGCAGACATGCTCCAAAGTCCTTGCGATGGAGGCTGGAAAATGTGCACCTTTGCTGAGTTCCAGATGGTCAGCTTTTAGTAACAGGAATTACAAAGTTTACTTTTCCATTAATAAATTGAACAGTGGAGAATTGCTCAGGTGAGGTTTACCTAGTAGGGCACACACACAATGCTCTCAGGCATAGGTGCAGCATGTCCCAAACATGGCTAATAAGGCAAAACTGGAGCAAAAAAATCATTCAGCCTACATGCACCTCAGGGTTTCATTTGGGGGGAATTCTTTTAAAAATGAAAAAAACCCTGTGTTTTATTTTCTTTTAAAAAGTAGATATTTTATTCTTGAAGAAAGGACTGTTTATTTTCCTTAAAAAAAATTTAAAATTTAAGTGTTTCTGTAGCACAGTGTGTATGAATGTGCTGTTGTGATTTACATTTTTAGTTGCACCAAACCCCAAGTTTTTTCCTGTGTAGGAGGACACCCCTGTCCCTTGGGCAGAAGACCCTCTCTAATCTGAAGGTGTGAATTGCCCTCTGAGCCACAGAAAGCAGAACCACTTGGTAGAGTACCAGTCAGACTGCTACAGGTGCTTCGAATTTTTAAACTCTAAGAGTCATAGAATCAGTAAGGTTGGAAAAGTCCTCTAAAGTCACCAAGTCCAACCATCAAACCAGGACCACCACGTTCAGCACTAAACCATGTCCTGAAGTGCTACATCCACATATTTTTTGAATACTTCCAGGGATGAGGAATCCACCCCTGCCCTGGGCAGCCTGTGTCATGGCTGGACAACCCTTTCCAGGAAGAAATTTACTCTAATATCCAATCTAAACCTCCCCTGACACTGCTTGAGGTCATTTCCTCTCCTCCAGTCCCTGTTCCCTGGGAGCAGAGCCTGACCCCCACTGGCTGTCCCCTCCTGTCAGGAGTTGTGCAGAGCCACAAGGTCCCCCCGAGCCACCTTTGCTCCAGGCTGAGCCCCCCAGCTCCCTCAGCTGCTCCTCTTCAGACCTGTGCCCCAGCCCCTTCCACCTCCATTGCCCTTCTCAGGACATGCTTCAGCCCCCCAAGGTCTTTTTTGTTGTGAGGGCTCAAAACTGACCCCAGGATTAAAAGTGGGAGCTCAGCAGTGCCCAGCACAGGTGGATGGACACTGCCCCGGTCATGCTGCCACACCAGTGCTGGCACAAATGACATGGTACATGGAAATAGCAAAGACAAAAACTAATGTGACTCCTGTCCCCGTTTGGCTTCTCATTTGCTATCTTGTCTGTGTAGAACACAAACCCTTCCAGGCACAGACTCCTCATTCCCACACAGTGTACAACATAATGGGACCCTCACTCACACCCAGAGATTTTTCCCTGATATATTTGCCTTGTATAACATGTCTTCTTGGGACGTTTTTAACCCAGGAGTTCAGAAAAGGGCTCATAAAAGAGCCTTTTAAACCAATTTCCGCTTTACAAATCCCCAGCCTCCTTTGCTTGGAGAACATCCGGGAGTTCAGGCAACAAATGGAACCTTGCAAGTTCCCTTCCCTCCCAAAAGGCGATTACAATTCAACTCTCTTTTCATTTCTGGATGGCTGCAGCTGCTGAGCACATGGCTGATTTACAGCAGACATCAGAGCACTGTGCTCAGGAACTTGATAAGCTTTCAAAAGCACTTTAGTGCATCAGCTCTATCTGCTGCTCTGTGTGTGTGAATATACTTACCTTTATATTTATATATATATAAATATATATAAATATATATAAATATACACAGAATATAGACACACTATACACATATTTTTTATCTATATTCTATATAATATATATGCACAAACACATAGGGCATCAGACACATACATGTATATGTATATATGGTTTAATGTATATATACATATAGATATATTTATATATACACACATGTGCACTTTTTTCCCAATAGTACAATACTTTTGATACAGGATGAAAGAATTATTTCAGTTAATGTGGGCAATGAGTGGGAAGCACACAACATAAATAAAACATATTAAATATGTCACTAAGACAGACATCTATCAGGACAATGTTTGAAATGCATCTGGTGGGTTCCACAGAAGCACTCAAGGGTTGGTATAGGGTCCAAATATTTTCTATAGGATGCAGTTCTAGGGTTCATGTTTCAGTGTCAGAAAGATTTGTTGATTATATATTTTGTCTTCCTTTTTTGAAAAAAGCTTTTAGTTTCAAGCTCTTTGGGCTCTTTTAAGTCAGTGGGACAGTGTCTCAGACTTGTAAGAGTCAGACCCTAAAGCACTCATAGCACAGACCAGATGAGTGGGATAAGCAGGAAATGGGAGCAGACAAATTTGGCTTTTTATCATTCCGAAGCTTTCCTTCTCTAGTTAAGGATGAGAATTTTGGCTTATCTCAACAAAGGTATTTTGATGCCTTACTCCTATTTAAGTATCTGCCTTATTACACAGGAGCTACATATACAGATACCTTCACAAATCTGGGATTGACTGTTTGAGCTTTGCACCCTTCCACCTGTGAAACAAGGGTAACCATATTTCTGCCTAATTTTTAATAAGCTTGATTTTTTTGCAGAAAAGTAATCCTTTGGCGTTAATCCAGTGCTTTTCTTGTTAAACAGAAACAAAGGCAAAAGCAAAAGTTTATCCAAACACCTTTCTCCTGGTCAGCTTCATCCACCCATCCATCCATCCATCAATCCATCCATCCATCCATCCATCCCCTCCAGGTATAGCTTCTCTTGGACCAAATTTATCCCAGCTGCTCCAGAAAGAGGATATTTCATGGAGGAGTCTACCTGGAGCGTGCCACAGGGACACTCAGAAAAATGAATATAGTCCCATTAAAGGACTGAAGTCAGTATTCAGAAGTTACAGCACATTGAATTTCCCATGTGACCTCTCTCGAAGGGCAAACCGTACTCCTGAATCCCAATCCTCCTTTCAAAAGGATTAACATGGATTAAAAACTGGCAGAGTGACAGCCCACAAACACAATTCAACTGGGGGATCATTAATGGCACGTCACTGTACCCAGGGCATCCCTGCTGGGCTGGACTCGGGACCATTTAATATTTTTTGTGGATGACAAAATATAAAATCATCATGGTTAGAGTTTTGTAATGGCACAAAGATGAAAGAAATGGGCAGCTGGTGCAGAGAAATCCAGTTCAGTTGTTAAACTGGATGTAACAATATGCAAAATGTGGCGTCCCAACTATGACCAAAAAGCATGACTGGAGGGGATGTCAGGAAGCTGTGGCCAAAGGAAGCTGGAGTGTCCAAAGAGACACTTGTATTCCCAGCCCTATGTTGGGCCCAAGGGATGAATACTGCCTATGGCTGAGGAGACAAGGAATGCTGAGAACAGCTGGAAAATTCCATTCTTTTGGTAGGCACAATTTTATTTCCCTGGCACGCTTTTGCCAGGTCCTGAAGAACAGCCCTAGTGCTGGCATCAAAATGAGAGCAGAACACTGGTTTGTGACAGACTTGGGGAAACGTGGCAGAAACACCAGAAAAAAATCAAATTTCATAGATTTGCAGGAGGGGAGTAAGGGAATTACTTCATGGATGGTTATAAATAACCAAGGTCAGGGACAAAACATTATTTGGCTTGTTGGTCTGACGAGCTACACCAGAGCATGGCCCAGCAGAGCTCCCATGAAGGGATGAGACAAAGCCTGCACCGTGTCTGTCAAGTGAGAATCAGCCAATCCTGGCTATGAATTGGCAGCCCCAGATATCACCACATGAGGAGGGAATGCTTTCCTGAAGGAAATTAGCTAAAGGAAGTCTGTGTCTAAGGCAAGCCTTTGTCTAAGGGAAGTGTTTAAGCTGTGATGATAATTCCTTCTTCCAGCCTTACAAACCTGCCACACCATGTTTCCATGTTTCCCCAGCTAAACCACTTGGTACCCATGGCATTGCTATGAGGGCGCTGGCGCTGAAGAGCTGGAGCTTGACAGTTTTAAACCATACACAAATGGTTATCCAGGTGTTACATTTTTACTGCTAAAATAATAATAGCTTCTCTCTCTTGCTCAGGATTTTATTGGAAATATCGTTCCTGCCCTGCCCTAGCTGGGCTGGGGTCTCACACCCCAACTGGGATATCTGCAGCTGCCTGCTGCTGTGGTCCTGCAGCTCTGTGACACACCTGCACCTTGCTAAACCTTATTATTCATTGTTTGCTTTCCCAGATCCTGTTTCTCTGGCTTTGAGTACCATTTTATAAAGCATCAATGTCTGTTTTCATACGTTTGCTACAAAAGCTGAAAGGAATTTTTTGTTTTGTCTTGAATAAGGCATGAGAACACTCTGAACCCTTAACAGTAAGGGGAACCCTTAACTCCATAACTGTAGTTCTTCACATTCACATAACCACCTTTTAAAACAGCTGAATTTCTAAAGCAAATTTATATAACCTCAAGCCACCTCAGTCTCCCACTAAAATTCAGGTGCAGAGAACTTTTATGATGGCAATATACAGGAAAGCTGTCACCTTGTCATCTCAGGAGCTATGGTCCATCACTTTATAATCCATTCCAATATAAGACAATAAATCTCATTTTTTCACTATTATTTTTATATTTTTAGAACAGGTATCTATCTGACCTCTTGGACAAATACACTTAAAATTTTATATCCAGACTGAGTTTCTACAAATAATAAATGGACAGATTGTCCATAAGGAAAAAAAACGCCTACATTTATGTCAGTAACATATTGCCTCCACTCCCCCCTAAGCTCCCTCTTGGCCTGTGACAGTGAAAGACTCCAAGGGTCACCAAACCTTGTTCATACTTCTGCAAAAAGCTTCAGAGAATCTCAATTTGAATGTCCACTGGGGCCATGGCATTTCTCACCTGACTCATTGATCTGGCTCTCATGGGCAAAGGCTGCTGGCCCTGATATGTGGTGTTATTAGATTCTGGTTTTAGCTGTGTAAAACTAGTCCAGCTGTAGTGTCTGGGTTAGGTTTTTCCTCCAGGCAAAAACTTGTCTTCTTAACCAAATTGTTGTTCCAATTCTATGATATAGAAACCAGTTTTATTTTTATTTTCATTCTTTCCATTAATTTTTTACAGATTTTATTTTGTTTTGGGAAGCCAGAGGTGGCACATGACCACCCTCATAAAACAACAGACTGATTTGTGTGGGAAGGGACCTTAAAGCCCATCTTTTTTCACCCTGTGTCATGGGCAGGGACATCTTCCACCATCCCAGGTTGCTCCAAGCCCTGTCCAGCCTGGCCTTGGACACTCCCAGAGATGGGGCAGCGCCTGGGAACCTGTGCCAGGTCCTCCTCACCCTTCTAGTAAAGAATTTATTCCTAATATCTAGTCTAACACTGCCCTCCTTCAGCTTGCCGTTGTTTCCCCTTGTCGTATCACTCCATGCCCTTGTGAATGTCGAGTGAGTTCCCCTCATTTCAAAGAAGCACCACTCACTCGGTGGAACCTGCTCCATCTCCGGCCAGACGTGTCCGAGCCACGGCGCTGGGGAAAGGTTTGTGTGATGAAGTTGGCACACATGCCAAGTCCCCAGGCCAAACAAATCCAGGGGATTTTGATCTGCGTAACTCAGAAGAGGATTGAGCCCATGTGATACCAGAGACTGCTTTAGACCCTTGTACGAGATGCATATTGGATTTGCTTTTATCCCTTCAAAACAGCAACAGGAAGCAATCTCTAAGGAATATAGTAAAGCTGTCTACATATATAAGGAATATAGTGTGCTGTCTCTAAGTGATGACTTCATTATAGACTTACAGAATGCATTATTATCCTAAGCCTAGTGCTTACTTGAGAAATCAGGGAAGAGTTGCTAACATTCCACTAATTTGACACAAAATTGATCTCTCAGGCAAAAAAATTTAGCAGCTATTGGAATAATACAGTAGTGTCAGGTTTTCTCTGTGCTAGGAGAAAGGGGGGAGAATCCTCTGTAGAGTGAGAACATTAACTATTTGGAAGCCAAATGCAATGAAAACCCACTGAGCCCTTGTCTCCAAATGACTCCATGCAGAGTGGACATCCACCTTCCTGAGGGGCAGCTGTGGGAAAGGGAAAATCTTGCTCTTGCCCTGGGGAAAGCACATCCAACTCCTGTCCCCTGCTCCCTGTTTGGAGGGTAAAACTGAAGCGACTCCCACCTCTTGCTGTTGCAAACCCCATGGGCCACAAGCACAATTACTTTACAATTATTATTCCCAGTTTAAAACTACACCTCTCTGAGAAGACAAAAGGCAGTTTAATACCAAAGCTGGGAAATCTTCTCAGTCCTACAAGCACATTTGGGCTCTCTTCAGGCTCAGTTTGGTCCCAAAAGCTCCCACTTCCAAGGACTCAAACAGCCACTGAGTGTCATCCTCCTGTGAGTAACCACATCCTCATCTCACTTTTATCTGAAATTGATGGCAGGCCCCAAACCTGCCTCAGTTTCTCATTCTGGGAGTTCTCAAACTTAATGGAAGAGAAGTAATGACTTTTCCTGACTCAGGTGCCAACTTGAACTAAAAAACTTCTCATCTTCACAACATTTTGTGTTACTTTCCAGTACTGCACATGCTGTGGATAGTCATAATTCCCATTCACACCTGTGCATGGCAAGGCAGCTCTTTTCAGTCTTTCCTAGTACCTAATGCCCTGGCAACCAAAGCATCACTTCTTTTTTAGCTACATCTTTCTTCAAAGTCTTCAGTACCTTCAGTCTTGGTATCTGCATTGGACAAGATGAATATGGGGTTTTGTTTCCTTCTTCAAAGACTACAAGCTGATCCTGGGGGCTCAAAAGACAAGCCCAGACAGTACACCCCAACTCCCTTTCTCCTTCGCCTGTGGTCACTCTGATCTCAGCCCACCTCCCCAGCACAGCCTGGAGCCCCCTGGGAGCCAGCCCATGGCTCTCCACACTGCAAGAGCCAAGGGCAAAGGGGCACTGAGCCACAGCCCACAGCACAGCTGCAGCTCCATGTGTCTTCCCTGGACCTGGTGGGAACACAACAGTGCAGCTCAGAGTTTTTCCAGCATGGAGGAAGCTGCTGCTTCAAGCCGCGCATGCACATTGGGGTTGGACTTATGACCTTTAAAGGTCCCTCCCAACCTAAACCATTCTGTGATTCAGTGACTCTCAGTGATGAGTCCCAGCCACAGTCCCTGCTCTGAGATGCTCGTACCAGCTCACCCAAAGCTCTCCCAGCAGGCTTGCCTGGAGCCTGAAGTGTGAGAGGAGTTTCACATTTGGGGTTCTTTTGTGAAATAAATAAATCTGAAATTATAAAGCCTCATAAGCTTTGCAGTAAGAGGGAAACAGTATCATGGAACTGAACAATTGCTCAAGTCTCAGGGACTTGAGCATCTAGGGACAGCATCTAGGGACCCCCTGCATCTAGGGACAGCAAAAGCTGTGATGTAAATTGCTGATTATCTAAGTCTTGGAAGGAAGCAGAAGTGCTTAAAGATCAAACAAAGCTATATGGTCAGATCCTGAGCTAATTTAAGAGACAGTTGTAACTAAATCCATCTATTTGTACCAGCCAAGGAGCTGCCCAGTGTCAATTCTAGCAAATAAAGATTTTTTTTTGTGGTGGATGCTCAGTGCTTTTCACAGTTCTGCATTTCCTCTGTGCAATTTAAATGGATTGTCGCAATTCTATTAATTCATTTTTATTTTAACCTTTTGCCCTTTACAATTCATATAATGGATTTGTCACAGTCTCTAAGTGGTGCATTCAAACATAATTGCACAAATGCTTTACAACTTTGTCAATTTGCTCCTTTAGCAAAGGGCAGTGATTGAAGGATATGCATGTACATGTCTGATATCAACTTCAAAACAGCCTGAGTTGATATTGGTTCATATTTCTTCTGCCAGCTGGTTTAAGGGACTGAACAAGAGAAATACTACCCATCAGCAAAGTGCTGACACATCATTATTGTTCAAGACAGTCAAAATGGCACAAGATGCTGAAGAAGGAAAATATTCAAATATTCTTTGCCCCAGACATTAACAGTCTGGGATAGAAATGTGAAAAAAGAAATTCCCTGCCCTTGACCCACCTCACGTCCTGTGTGGTCAAAGAAAGGAGATTCAAGGAGGGGAACAGAATGTGGTCAGAGCTACCCAGCAAGGAACAAAGAAACAGTGCAGACTCTTTAGCCACAGAAAGAGACACCTAGGAAGAACAGGGAAGAAGGAGAGTGCTGTACAACCTCAGGGTCCTGAGGAAGGTTACAGGGGAGCAGTTCAGGACTGCTCCCCAGGCCAGACCTAGAAGGTGCCAGCACTACAGCTTCAAAAAAAGGGAAGAAACTTTCTAGCCAAGGTGGGGTTTAGCTACAGAATTCTTTGACACAGAATATTGTGGATATTTTTTTTAAAAGTTTTTACAGCAAAATTATCCT
The DNA here is from genome assembly GCA_013397895.1 of Origma solitaria. NCBI lineage: Eukaryota > Metazoa > Chordata > Aves > Passeriformes > Acanthizidae > Origma > Origma solitaria. The sequence continues at coordinate 4,216 of VZRL01002586.1, read as the reverse complement.
CAGCTAAGTTCTAGGACAAAAATCCTCTAAGGGGTTATTGAAGGCCAGGTACCATCTCTAGCCTGGGATATCTCTGAGCATCAGGCAGCAGTCAGTCACATATCTATACACCTTCCTTCACATCTGCTTTGGCCATGGCTGGAGACAAGTTCCTCACCTGGCTACGCTGTGTGCTCTGGGCAGGTACAGGCACTCACCTCCCAAATCCACTGGCCTTATCTCCACATCACTGCTGGAGAAGGGAGACTGGAATACGCACAGACCCAATGTGCTCCAGCACTGTGATTACTTTGTTCCATCTGTAAAGATGTTTATAATGGACATAAAAACACATTCCTCATTTTCACTGCTCTGCTGTATTTTTATCTAAGTAGCTCCAGCATCAAACAAGAAACTCACAGCTTTATCATCTTTCTTTCTGAAGGAGCTGTGAGCAAGGAATTCCATGAGCACAGAAAAAAATTATCTGGGATTTGCATTCCCTCCACTACATCACCTTTATAAGCAGTTTTACATACAGGAATGTGATTATGCTCACCTTGTGGGGACTCACGCGATTCAGATTTAAGAAGTAAATGAATTCTTCCCTGTGAGGGTGGTGAGGCCCTGGCACAGGTTCCCAGAGAAGCTGTGGCTGTCCCATCCCTGGAAGTGTCCAAGGCCACGTTGGACAGGGCTTGGAGCAGCCTGGGATAGTGGAAAGTTTCCCTGCCCATGGCAGGAGATGGAATAAGATGATCTTAAGGTCCTTTCCAATCCAAATTATATTGTGATTCTATGATTCAGCAAAAGCCCTCATTTGATCACAACAAGGCATTGACATGGTGGCACTGGTTCTCCTAAAACCTCCGATTCATTCTCATTTTGAAAAGCAGTCAGTGAATGCTGTGTAACCCATCACAGCCAACACAGAGGCTGGGGAATGAATAAACCAAATGAGCACACTGAAATCTAGCCTTTTTATAAAAGATTAAGGTGACTAATAAATAATCCATTTGAATGGATCAGTCCCATTTGCCTCTGTGAAAACCTGGCCCAGATTCCCCAGTGCTGATGGGGCAGCAGGTAAGGACCATCCATTTCACAGTTTTCCTGTTTCTCAGCAGATCTGTCCATGCCAACTTTGTTCCTGATGGACCCTGCACACAATGTACCTGATCCTTTAGATATCCATGAGCAATTTGGGGCCAGAGATATTAAAAGATCACACATCATTTAGCAAAAACACAACTTCTGCCCTGACAATTTTACATTCCTTCTTCATCATTTTAAGTGGAGACATTGATTTCAAATGAAACCACTTCATCAACTGGTTTGATTTCCTGTAGTCTTGGTGTTGACAGCAAGTCTTGTCCAAGCTGCAAAGATTACAGCGGTAGAGCTCAGGTATTACTTGCACAGTACCAAAGGCTCACGTGTAGGTGCAGAAGAGAGATTTCAAGAGCATTCAGCTAATTTCTGGAATGCTGTTTTCCTCAGAGTCGTAATTCTGTGTTGTTCCTCATCCTGATTACCACACTGCTCACCACCTGCAAAATTAGCCACCTGCCAACATGCATCCCACCTCCAGGAAGGAAATAAATAATTGGAGACTGGCCCCATCTGTCTGCTCTGTCGCTGCCTTTTATCCTCGCCCTTGACAGTTCTTCATATTTTTCCTTTGCCAGCTCTTCTTTCTGCCAGCATAACACCACATTTTAACAGAATAGGAAAATTAATAAAAAAGCACTCAGAATGAAAAATATGGGGGAGTGAGATTAAATGCAGCTAATTGATTTGTTAATGAAAGCTTCCTGAAACAAATCCAGAGTTGTTCAAACCCTTAATCTGTGATTGTCAATTTAAAGAAAAAAAAAAAAAAGACAGGCATCAGTTTAATTCAGGCAAGAGATGATGGGCACTTTGGAGAGAGACAGCAGCTCCTTGAGAAGCAAAGGAGAGGCTTCTCAAAGTGGCCAAAGGAAACACTCATCCAATTGTTGACAGGAGGGACCAAGTAAGCTCTCACAGATTTGTGAGGTTTAGCTCCCAAACGCAGCAGAATTCTGGGATCCTGTAGTGCCTGAGAGCCCAGAGCACCGTAACTTCATTTAACTCTGCCCCAGCCATGCTCAGAGCAGCAATATTGTGGCTGTGAGGCAGGGAGGTGCCTTGACCTGGCAGCAGAGTCACAAAGACCTGGTGTGTTTTACTTCATGGTTGCGAGCAGCAAAATGGATATTTTGTTGGTGCAGCTCCACAGGCTACATCCCTCATGCACAGAGAAGGTTCTTGGCTTATTGCATGGTTTTGGCATCTTTTCTAAAATGTGCTGACGTCAGGACATCGCAGCTATGGGTATTGTACTTTTAATCCCCACTTCATCAAAATTCAGTCCCCTGGTTAGACTTAACTGCTACTGCCACAACTAAATTTTTTTCTCTGGTCTTATCAAGGCCAGCATATATAATTCAGCTCTATGCAGAGCTAGAAATGGGCTATTAGTGGCTTAAATCTTATTTATGCACTAATACGAAGGCATAAGTAGGATTTATGGGATGCTTAATCTCTGTGCTAACCCTCTGCACAGAAGCAGGCTGAGCTCAGAGGAACAGCTTTTATGACAAAGGAAAGTCTAAAGCTTACAGCTTTTATGACAAATATTGTCAGCGACTCCTTTTCTTCAGCTTTGGAAGCTCCCACTTCCTTCCAAGAAGAGAAGAAGAGGAAGGTGAATGAAACAAAGGTCCTAACCCTCCAGCCTTTAATCTGGCCAAAATGAGATCCTGCTGTAAGTTTAGGACAAGCCTTCACAGATGTGTAGTGATTTCTCGGAGGATTTGACTGATTTCACAGCAGCACTGTGTTCTGGGACCCTTTTGCTGGTCTATCAATGCAGACCAAGAGAGACTTTCCTACAGCAGCAGTCTGTAGCTGGGTCCGTTCTCTGAGGGTGCTTTGCTATTGCATTACTGCATGTTGTTTCATTAATGTGTTCACTAAGCACATTTCCCTGGGTTTGCTTAGAATCATAGAATGATAGAATGCTGAGAGCTGGAAGGGAACTTAAAGATCATCTAGGTGTCCCTGCCCATGGAAGGGGGGTGAAATGTGGTGATCTTTAAGTCTCTTCCAACTCAATCCATTCCATGATTCTATGATTATAAGATTAAAAGAAAAACAAAAGAAGCCATAGAAGGTTTTTGTAAAGTGAGGTTTGTAATTTGGGTGTTTTTAGAGGGAACTGATGTGGTTTCCACAGTTCTACAACGAAATAAGCAGACAATTCTCAGCTGTCTTTCTGTAAACATAGAGCAAACCTCATCTCCCTTCTTGAAATGGACAGTCAGCATTCTTAATGGGAAATGGAGTATATTATACATCCCCTAGTTTAATGACTTAGCTTGGATCTGTGACTAGATTTGAATTCCTACACAATGGAAGACTCCAACCAACATCCCAGAATACTCATGCTTGGTGCTGTTGAGGCATATAAAGGGCAGACAGCCCAGAGGCAGAGGCAAACCAGAGTGTCCATGTTCAGAAGCAGAGAGACAAGAGGAAGAAGAGGAAGAAAGGACCAGAAAAGGTGTCACAAGACACCAAGCAGGCTGGAAACAGGTAGGTACATTGGCTTTCTCTAGTCTCCTTCTCCAATGTACACCATGTCAACTCTCCTGTTGAACAAGACCTGCTTAGACCTGCCTGAAGCCTTTCAGCTCTTACCAGAATGATTTGTTTCCAGAGAATTTGCCTAAACCAAGTTAACTCACAATCAAGCACTTCCGTCTTCAAAATGCTTTGAATACTTGGGATAACTGAAAAATCTGCATATCAAAAAATGTGTTTCTTATAGCTTGTATTTATAAACCAGGTGGGGTTTCTGTATCAGCAAAGCAGCACAAACAATGCTTGCCTTGGTCCAGTGAAAACCAATGAAACTCATCTGCTTTCTTTGGAGTACTTTTCTGAAAAAAAACCCTTAGCAGGAAAAAAAAAAAAAAAAAGGCCTGACAATGTAGTAGATTGTAGGAGGGCCTTTACCTGTCAGCATTTTCCCCCTCCTTGATCAGATGCTCGCCCTCGGGCTTGTTTGTTGTGGTGGCTGAAGCCATGTCGGAGAAGCCGAGCGGCTCCCACAGCAGCAGCGAGCAGTGGGACAGCTCTGAGGCCTTAAATACCCTCGGAGCGTTGGCTAATTGGTCCCTCCCTAAGGTATGCTAATCCTCCTATGCTG
>VZRL01002585.1:164275-202663 GCA_013397895.1 Origma solitaria | reverse complement strand
GCGGAAGACGCTTTTAAAAAAAAAGAAAAAAGAAAAGAAAAAAAAAAAAAGAGGGAGGGAAGAGGAGGGGGGGAAAAAAAGGAAAATTTTTAAAATAGCGCGGAGGAAGGGGGGGGACTAGGCAGCCTCCAGCCCCCGGTGCCGGTGGTGCGCGGTCCCCGGCTCCGCGTTTGTCGCGGCCGCGCTCGGGCGCGGAGCGGAGCCCGGCGGCGGCCCCAGCCCTGGGCCAGCGCCCGCCTGCTCCGGCCATATCCCCGGCCCCGCCGCTGGCTTGGGAGCTGGAAAAAGGTCTGAGCAGGCAGCGGATGATGGGCTGGAAAGTGCACGTTTCTCGTGTTGTCCGTGTCCGCATGTATTTATTTGTGTATGTGTGTGTGTATCCAGCTGCTCCGCTCGTGTAAATATCCGGTGTTTACCAAACTTTTGCAAATAAATGGAAACCCCAGGGTTCGCTGCCTTAACTTGATATGCTTTCTAGGTGTAAAAAGAAACGCAGATCGCAGATTTATATATAGAAATGTCACGCTATAAATAATGCTACCGATAATAAAATGTAAAACTTCAAAACTCAGCCATCCTTCTCCTCCGTTTATACTTCTTGTTTGGGTTTGGCACCTCCCTGGGCGCTGGGGATAGAGCATTATTTGTAGCCTGCTTGGTTTCACTTTCAGACAAAGCTGTAGTGTTCAGGTCACGGGTCTGTGTGCGTCTTTGCGTGGTTGGGTCTTGCGGGGTGTTGATTCAGAAAGTGTTTTCTTCCAGAATTGACTTTTGACAACGTGGAGAATGCATTCTGTAAGGTTCAGGATAAATGTTCTGTGACAATCCAGAGTGTGGATGTTCCTTTCTGTTGATTTCTTCAGGAGTCAAAAGTTACTAAAATAAACTTGTTTGGATGAGTAAATATGATGGCTTCACTAATATTTTAAACTTTTAGTTGTAGGTTTTGGGGGGATTTTTTTACATCTTAAGTTCCCTGACACTGGTAAATAATAGCGGGTTAGGAGTTGACATAGTTAGCAAAGCACACCTGCAGTTCCTTGCTGGCAATAGAGAAGCACACTTTTAAATATGCCTGATAGTATTTTTAACGTGTACAGTGTATGTGAGTGTGCTGAGGGGGTGTGTCTACATGAAACTGGAAGTTTAGTTTTAAAGCTGAAACTGTTGTCTTTAATTCACACAGTGCTAAGCCAAGGTATTAGAGGGGACTTGGTGACTACCATATGTGCTGCAGGATCTCGGTGACAAGTGCAGAATAAATATGCATCGATCAAAACAAACAAGAAGTCCCCAAAGCAGTTTGGTTGCTTTACAAGCAAAAAAAAAAGCCACGATCTGTATTGCTTACAACTCCCCAACTGCTTGAATGTACTGTGAATGCAAGTCCTGCCTCCTGATCTGCAGATCACAGCACTGTCAGGCTGCTGGGTATCTCAGTTTGGTAGCACAGAAGTTTGGGGACTTTTTAATAATACCCTGGGAGTCTGCTGCTGAAACAGAGTAACTCCAGACCTCAAAGCCTTCCTTTTGGAAAGAATAAATGCTAATATTGTGTATTTCTTTCTCTTTAGACTGCACTGGGTAAAAATACTCGCTCACGCCTATTTAGTGTTTTGAGACAATGTTTAATAAAAGGGTTGGGCAGGGGGTGACTGTTTTATACAATGTTCAGCATAAGCTTGATTGCAATTTTGTCTTTTCGGTGCTCAATGCTGAGGCAGTAGCTATTTCAGTGAAAGGCTTTTTAGTTGTAGTGACCTATGCATGCAGAGTTTAAATTAAGAAAGAATGCACGTGCGATATGAAGTGTCTGAGGGTTGTTTTCAAAACTGACTCTGGAGTGTTAGTGCTGTTATCTTCATGTAAAAACTAGGCTTCTGGAAATAAAACTGGTGTCATTTAAGCACCAAAGTGCTTTCAAAAACTTTGGTTCCTGTAACTTAAAAAGTATTTAGAGGAAAAGCATGTTGAAGTCTCATGTTCCAGCTCAGTAAGCGTGCTGGGCAGCCTTGCCCTTGCACTGCCTGTCTCTAAAGAAGGCTGATTTTGTTATTATATTAGTCACTGTCTGCAAATGCAAGTGTTTCTGTGGGCTTCGTAGCTGGTTGTGTCTTTGCACTGCTGTGTACAATGACTTAAATCACAGTTCTTAATAATCTTGCAAAAGGCCTGTTTGCTGAGTTAAGAACTCTGTGTTTACAGCTCATCTCTTAAATCAGAGCTGGTCTAATGGGGGTTTTTGGTATCCTCAAAGCTCACCTGCAGGCCGGGGGTCCAGCCTGCCTGACCTGAGGGCCTCTCCCTGTGAGGCTGAAGGCAGTGCACGCACACGGAGCAGTTTGCTCTGGGGAAGGCTGGGGCTTCCCAGAGTTTTCCCATGCACGTCTTTTACTTGGTGCACGTTCTCAATGATGCTGTTTAATGTTTACTTTTTCACTTGGAGGGGAGGCACTTGTGCAGTGGGGTGTGGGTTTCCAGCCAAGCCCTGCTGCACTCCTAGAATCTCACTCCTCCTCCGGGGAGTAATCTGGGAGCCTGATCGCTCTTGTTGACAGCACAAACAACTTGGGAGTCAAATCCCTCTCCTCAGCAGCAGCTGAGTGATGTACTGAGGTCTCATATTTCAAAGGCTTAATTACTTTTACAAAATATATTACTCTGTCTACTTTGGTAAGCTATCAGGTGCTTTCAGCACAGGCAGAACTACACTTTGCTAAATAAATGAGCAAAGAGTGTTTTGCATCTCAGCGTTGTTGATAGTTTGTCTTTAATCCTTGTTGCTCCTTTGCTAATTTGCAAAATTCATTAATCCGCAGTGGGTTTCCCAATCATTACCATGAGCCATATGTTTTGTTTTGTTGTACATGGTGTTGGTTTTTTTGGGTTTTGTTTTGTTTTATTTCAAATTGCTGCATTATTCCTCAGTAATAGCCCAGAACATCACTGTAAACTGTAGAGTTCTGGGAATTGGGAAGGAGCCATTGTGTGCTGTGCTGCTCAGTGAGCTGTCAGGACATTTTGGAAGGATCTGTGCATCTCGAGCTTTTCATTCCACAGGATCTTACTGCGACATTGGGGTTGTTTTGTCAATCAGTAGTGCTTGTTGAAGGTGCACAACTTTTTGTGGGGTGCACTAACTCTTTAACCCACTTGTTGCTGAAGCCAGTAGGAGGATGTAAATTCTTCTGGAGAGCAGTGCAGAAGTTCTCTGTAATGTGCTGTGTTTTCTAGTCGTCCTTCTCCCATTCTTCTTGATAAGATACTGACTGAATAAACTACTCACTTCTATTTTGGGTTCCTTAGGCACCTTTCCAGGCCTTAGTGTCTTCTCAGCAGATGTTGTCATATTTGGAAGTATTTCAGCAACATGTATCACCTGAGAGGAGAAGGAGGAGGTTTTCTCCTTTTCTGGGACTGCAGCTTTCTGCTGTCCACCAGTATTGCAATAGGTGTAAGAAAGACAATCTGAGGTGAAATTTCTGTTTCTGAGGGACCAGTCTGGAACAAACTGCGCTGTCCGAACTGATCCCATTTACTGTCAAACTCTGAGATGTAGACCCAGATGTGATTGACAGCAGTCTGCTTTGGGAATGATCCTGTTTGCTCCTGTCTGTGCTTTAAAGAGAGAGGGACAGGGACAGGAAAGGTTTGCTGTTCGCTCTTGAGGTTTACACTTGGAGCACTTTCCTGACACAGCTGCACTGACATCCATGCAGAGGACTCACGCACTGACACACATGTACAGGCAGAGATATTCTCTGTTGTGACTGACTCTCCTGTTGTAACCAAACCGTACCTGACTGAAGAAAATGTACATTTTTCCTTCTGGTACTTGGTCTTCCAACTGCTCAACTTACCCTTGTGTAACATCACAGAGGGTGCCTGGTTGGGGATCTCCCTTTCTCAAAACCTATCGATATGGCCATGCTGAGATAAATCTGTTTTTTAAAACTGCCCTGGTTGATGGGTTTGGCTATAAGTGAGTGCAGAGTTTGCAGTGCAGAGCGTTTTGCTGGGAGGGGCTGTAGGATGAAGCTGCCTTTTTGCTTACCAGGGCTGGTTTAGGAACCGTGTTGTGCTGTGAGCTGTAGTGAAAGTGATAAACTGAGCACATGTGTGTGTAAGAATTGTGTCTGAGTTTACTGGAGAATGCTGTTCCTTCCTGGAAAGCATTGCTTTTTGCAGCTTTTTTTCGTGCTACAGTCCTATTCAGGATCTGTGAAATAGTGTTGAAGTGCAGCTCTTCAGTGAAGAAAGAGGGAATGTTCCCCCGAGTTTCCCCTGGAGTAAGTGCTTGCCTGAGTGGTATTATTATGGATCAGCCAGTGTGCTGAAAGTGTGCTCCTTTCCTGGGCAGGAGCAAACCACATGGGAATCAATTGGGATACTTGTGTCCACACTGTCGTGGTCATATTTCCTTTGACTTGAACTTCATCCATATGCAGGAGCTCTGAGCGGCTTAGGGCTTGTGTGCTCTAAGCCGTGGGTGCTCTCAGCAGGAGCTGTGCTGAGGAGCTCAGCTCCTCCTGTCAGGAGCCTGTCCATCTGCCCTCAGCACTGTTCCCTGGGTGTCTGAGGCACTAGGGAGCACCTTCCCCCCTTTTCCTGAATCAGCAGGCTCTGCTTCCTGCGTGGGGAGGGGTTATAGACTTTAAGATCCAAAGTTTTCCCTTTCTCGCAGATCATTTGGGGATTTAAATCAAACGCACAAACTCGGAGAGTGGAAACTGCTTTGATGCTCTCTGAGGGAGCGACAGCAGCTTAACTATCACGGTTTGTTCACACCTCAGCTGACCTGGAACTTCCTTGCATAGCTGAGCAAGTTTATGGATCTACCCAACCTTGGCAAAATCACTTTTCATCGGAAGTAGCAGACCCCGTAGAGCCTTTTGTACTTGTGTGGCTGTGTTTGCTTTAAGTTAACACACGGAGTTATTCTGGGACAATGTGCTTGTTCAAACACAAGGCACTTCAATTGGTTTGGAAACAGATAAAGCCAAGCTGGTGGGAGTGTGCACAGGGGATGAGTGGTGGTCTTAAATGGGAGGGTGCCTGGTGTAACAAATGATTGCTCTGCCTGCAAAGCTGCAATAATTCCCTTGGTGGGTGGGGTCTCTTACTCTGCCCCATTACCAGGTCTAGCGTTACTGTGGCTCAGCTAACAAGCAGTATATTTATGTCATGGTAATTCAATTACTTTCATTTCATTCTTCATCCCCTTCAACTGACTTGATTGTCATGTATTGATTTTACGTGGACTTTGCATGGGAAAGGTGCAGGGCTGTAGTTGTAAACGCAGAGCATGATTTAAACCAGTGGCAGCTCATCCATTTTTACTACACTTGTAATGCTTTTTGTCCTGGAATGAATCCATTCTTTTTCAGAATAGTAACTGTAATAATTTAAATACGTAAAAATAAATTAAAAAATTAAGTAGGAGAAAGCATTGGATGCAAGAAGTGGGGAAGAGAGGTCATTGATGAAGATGTTTTCTCGAATGAATCACTTTGGTTCTGCTCTGTACAGTGAAGTGCTTCAAACAAGTTAACAGAGAGATCTGTCTGTTTATTAGAAGTCTGTCGATGTTTGCATGGAGCTGCCCCTAAGGAGAACATCTGTAGCACTTGTAAATCATATTAATAATGCTGATATATGGCCTTGGAGAACTGGTGGTGTAAGGGAGAATTGCAGTGTAGGTTATTAGCTACGCAGAGCAGGAAACAACCCTTTAAATATGTAATACAGAGGAATTAAGTGCTATTTGCAAGGGCTCTGTATTTTATACTTTGCTCAGAGTACTTTCTGTACTTAGTTTCATTAAGAGAAGGTAATCTTCCTGTTCATGTAGCCTCTTAAAGACAGCTGGAAGTGGAATTTGACTGTATCTAACCCCCCTCCCTAACAGGTGTCACTAAGGACCTTTTGGGTATTGTAGTTTATCTTTTAGAAACGTGTTTAAAGAGTGCTGCAGTGTGGGCAAAGGGATAAAGCAGATGGCAGTTTTAGCTTTGCACTTTCTTCCAATGACAATGAGTGGTGTACTTAGTAAAGAAGTTGTTTCCAGAAACCCCAGTGATGGTATTTGTACACCTTGTAAATACAGGTTCCTTTGTGCTCTTGCTTCTTTTTTTTTTTTCTTTAAAATTGGGTGCAACCATAACACTGAGAAGGAGTTAATCTATAAATGCGTGGGAAAAGGCTAATGACTTTAATTGCAGATGGCAGTGGAAATATTGATATCCCCATTTTACAAGTGGGGGATAACAGGCCTGCAGCCTGGGTTGTCAGAACTGTCAGCAGGCTGGTTTGTAGCTGGGGTTTTTGTAATTCTGTGCAGGTACAGCAGACGCTCGGAGATGCTCTGCCCAGCAGGGAAGTAGTTGAGCTCTTGTGGCTTTTTCTTTTCTTTTTTTTTAGCCTTTTCTTCAAAAAGCTTTATGCCCAATAATCTCTCTTTTTGGAAATCAAAGTGCAGAAAAAGAAACAATCATGACAATACCTGTTGTGGAAAGGCTCTGTGTCACTTATTCACTGTATGCTGAATCAAACAGTGAGTTTGAGGGTTTTTCTTATGCTGTTACAGTACACATAGCACTGTATGCTGATTAAAAAGGGGAAGGGCTGACTTTTTCAGGACAGAAATGTTTAACTGTGCAGATCACATCCTTTAAAAAGCAGAAAATGAGGGTGCAGATGTACAGTAATCCCATTAGGAGTTGTGGACACTGTGTGGGTGTTGCCACGTTCTGCTTTACTGGGTGTACCTAAGTGCTGCTGCTGTGCATGTATCAGCTGAAACTTGGGTCAAGGCCAGAGTGAGTGTTTTTTTTTTTGTTTGTTTTTTCAGTTTGTTTGTTTGTTTTTTAATAATTTAACTGAAATATGATGTGTTGACCTGAAATGGCAAAACTGTTTGCTGGAGTCACAAGATGAATCATCAGGAGTATCACTTGTTGGAGAAGTCGTGCTTTAGAGAAGGGAGGCTGTAAAGGAATACGGGAAACAAGGGGAATTAGGAGACCGAGCCTTGAAGGAGATGGGTTATGGTGCTTTACTGTGTAGTTCAGAAAAGTAGACTGAGTGTGATCCAGCATTTAACAGTGGGATTTCTCCTGCTAGGATCCCGTTCTGCAGCGCTGCTGCAGGGAGAGGATACTTCAGGGCTGGGTGGCACTGACTCCCTCAGCTCTCCCAGCTATTGTAACTGAGACAGTGGCAGCACCCACATGTCTGATCAGTCTGACAAGAGTCTCCAGCCCCAGATACACAGCACTGAACTTCCTTTGTCATTTTACCTCTCTCTAACAGACAGCTGGGAAAGGAATTGACTCAGGTAGAGAAACCACAAAGTGTGGAGGGCTTGAGTTTGTTCTGTCTGTGCTTAAATCTTCCTTAGAAAGAGGTTTATCTTGATTGACCAATTAGTTGTATCTTGCAGGTGATAAGTCTGCAAAACCCTCTGTGGTGAGGTGCTGAGCCGCAGAGACCTTGCAACATAGTGAGAGGGGAAAGTTGCCGAGCACTTTGCAGGATCAGGCTTGAAGTGGTTCCTGAATCCCAGAGGACTGAGCTGCTGTCTGTGTTGTGGTTTGCACTGTACTTCTAGTGTGCCCTCAGCCACGTTCCTGCCTCCCCAAGCTCTCCTGCCCCCCCATCCTGCTCCTGACATGCCGAGAGCTTGGATGGTATGTGGCCATGTGCCAGCACCTTCCCAGCGCTTCCTTTTTGCCTGATGTCCCAGGCTGCAGGGCTGCTGCACGAGGGCTTTTGGGGGGCTGCAGCCACCCCTGCTAATGCTAGAAGTTGCCAAATAAGTGTGGAGTGCACTGGATAGGAGAGAAAATTGGCTCTGAAGCAGGATCTTTTCCCTGTAAATCTTGGCGCTCCTGTCTGATTTCTCCCTGGCTCAACCCCCCATTAGGTGGTGTGGGTTCAGCCCTGCGGGTCACGCAAGGTAATTCCATTGCATCTCCACCTTTCCCCTCTGGGTAGAAATGGCACGAGCGGAGTCTGCCCAGACATGTGGTTATCCCAAACACTTCACTTGCTATGCCAAATCTCTCTTACGTAAAAGCCGAACACTTTTTTTTTCCATTGCCGTAAAGGTGAAATTTGTGTATCTTGTGAGAGACACAACCACCAGCATTTTCCTGTAAAACACCTACCCATTCCCATCCTGTTCATTTGGATGTGCAAGCCACCAGCTGCTCCAAGTACTCTGGAACCTGTTCATAGATTTTATTTATTACAGCCAAGCATTTGTTAACTTTTTCGTGGTAGGCCACCCAGTTAATTTGCTGAAGTACCTCCTGGCAGATTTTTTTACAAGTGCAGTTCAGCTTATCTCAGTCCAGCCCTTACTGCAGAATCAGGTCTCAAAGCTGGCTGAGCTTCTTCAGTCAGGAATCCAACTCAGTGTAAGCTCTGTAACCACTCACTTTTCCTTCCTCCTGTAGCCTTTTTAACAAAACTGTGTAACTCAGGAGCTTGCACAAAACCAACATATGTCTGAATGGAAATTTGCGTCCATGGTTTCAGAGGACCAAAAAAAGCAGGGCTGGAAGAGATGTCCAGAGGTCATTCTGTCCTCCCAAATGCAAAATAAAGTCAACCATACTCAATCCATTACTGAGACTGATCATTTAAAACTATTCTCAAAAGCAAATTCAAGGCTATGAAAATGAACTTGGTTTAGTGTTAAACATCACTCTGCACTTGAAACTGCAGCCTTTGGAAAGCAGTTGAGCCCCATCTGATTTGTGTGTTGCGATAGGTGTGTGACATGCAGCTAAATTCTTGCTCAGACTCGATCAGAAGGTGCTTCCTGTGGCCCTAGTGACTTGGGGCAGAGAAATACTCTGGCCTGTAATTATCAGGAAGTCCATAGCTTTATTTGAGGTGCCTAATTGTGTTTATAAGTCTCCAGTGCTTTTAGTGAAGTGACTTTTGGGTACTCCTGTGTTTGAAGGCATCTTGTCAGAGACCCTAGAGCAGTGTAATTTGCAAGGAGCACTGAGTGGGCATCAAAACTGAAGACCCTTGAAATTCCCAGTTATTCCTGGCTGATTCCTACCTACTGGTTAGGAGACCGCAGGCTCCTGACTGAGGAAACACCTGCTCTTATAATAGCCAAGGAGAGACCAAGGGTGGGAAATCCATCTGCATAATCTGATGAGCATTAAACTAACCAAGTCAAAAGCCAAGGAACTGACTTAATCTGCTGTGATCTTTTTCCCCTCCCTCAGCAGAGGTGAGCTCAGGACACAGTTGCATCTCCCAGTCTCAGGATGTTATTAGGGCGGTGCTCAAAATAATATGCATGAAAAGCAAATCTCTGATGTGTGGAATTAATGATTTGGGAGACAGCAAGGACAGCTGAATGGACTTTCAGAGTGCTGCAGTGTGCCATAGGGACACTCACAAGCCAAATTCCCAGATCCTGCAGTGAAGCCAAGTGTAAATGCTTCATCCCAGCGTCTTGAGGGATGGGACACATATTGTGTGTAGTGTGTGTCTGCCTGCAGGGCAGGTTGGCTGATAAAGCAACTCATCTGTCCTCAAGTTTTGCTCTCAAGTTGCACTTCCCTTGAGTTTGAAGACAACATACCTGCTGACAAGTTAGTAGGTACGGAAAGCTGCCTGAAGTCCAGTTCATATGTGGGGCTTGGAAGGGAAAGGAAGGCAAAGGGGAGTAGAAGGAGGACATCCACCCCATTTATTTCCTTCTGAGGGAGTGCTGGTGTAGACCTTACTTTCTACAGCCATAGAATGCTATGGTTACAACCCTCCTTTAACAATCTTACCTGACTTTGAGATTGTATTGAGGTTTAGCAGTAGTGCTAATCTTCTGCAGAAAAAATCTGGGCAAGATGACCAAGGTTGGGCTGCTTCTCTGACATGGGCAGTAGCCCATTGTGGCAAATCTGACCAGACTTCCAACTGTTGGGACAAAAGAGACTGAGAAGCTGCTTTGGAGGCTGCAGGGAGCCAATGTGGGGAAGCGGCGCTTGGAGCAGCAGCTTGGGGGACACTGACAGCCTGCCCTGCTGTCACTGTGGGTCTGGCTGCTGACTGGGGGGCTCTGGGCAAGTCACCTCACCGTGGTGTAAAGTGTGAGTTGTGAGCAGCAGCCCTGTGAGGAAGGACAGGCTCTTTGTGTGTACAGAGTGTGAAGTACCAAGGGACCTTGGTCTCTGCCCAGCCTCTGTGTGCTACTGTAATGTAAATAATAATGTGCAGATAACAACAAGGTCAAGGAACATCTCTCAAACTTGATAATTTTCCCTAATGGCAAGATTTATGTGGCTGTTTCTGGCTGGGCTGGAATTGTGCCAGAGTTTGATCAGTGTCCAAGTAACTACGCAGAAATACTATACCAAGGGGGGGAAAAACCAAGGAGTTGTTGGACTGCCAGGCTAACATAAAGCTTGCTGTAACTTTGCAATCAAAACAAACACCATTGGGTCCTGCACGGGAGCAGAGCATCCATTAAATGTCGGGCACTGCCAAAGGAAGTGGCAGGGCTGTTGGCTGGAGCAGCAGGAGTGCTGGCACACTGCTCACTTGTGGGGCTTCAGAGCTGCTTTTAAAATAGTCCCCACCACTGCAGACAGTAAAATGTTATCCTGCTACTGCGGGGAATTATTAACATGTTTTCTCCATGCCAACTGTTTCTCTACCGACTGACCCCATGCAAGCAGCTCAATGGAAGAAGTTTTTTTTAAATAAATTCATCCAAGCTAGCTGGGTTTCTTTGATGCCTGGTTTGCCACACTGAGGTTGCAACTTAGCACGAAAGGACAGACTTAAACTCCAGAGAAGTGAGGTTTGTCTGAGAGTTTGGGTTTTGCTTTTAATTACTATCTCAGACTGAATAAAAAGGAGAAGCAGTGTTCGCTCTTCATGTATGACAGCACTTTAGGGTGTAGTTTAAATTTGTAATATCAAAACTGTACTTGTGCAGACAGAAAAATCAAGAACAATTCCTGCTACTTGAACATTATAGGCCTGAGGAAGAGGATAAGTAGTGATTTAAAAATTAAAATTTAAGTAGTTACTACTGCAGGGCTAAAAGAAGTCTAACCTTAGCCCCTCACTGGAAGGTGCACATGATGTCTAGTTTTGGCAGTCTTTGCTCCAGGCTTGTACAGTACCTTGTGATATCCTGGGTCCCTATCCCTAATAATTTAAATATTTATTGATACCAGTGCAGTTTCAGTAGGTGCTAGAGTGCTTAGACGAGAGCTGTGTACTTCAATTCTACCTGTAGTTATGGTACAATTTACATAAGCTTGCTTGGTTTTTGTGTATGGGTCTGCTAAAGTGTCCTCTTGGATGGTTTGGTCATATGGTCATAGCTCTCACGTCCCTCACTTAATAAATGATGTCTCCCATGTAGTAGATTTCTCAGGTATTAATTTATCTTTAATTCAAAGTCATTGACTTTAGGACATTTTCAAAGCATTTTCACCCTCATCTTCCAGATTCCTCATAGTCCTGCTTTTTACATTTTAAAAAATGGTACTGTTTTGAGTCCGTAAAGGTAAAGGAACAGCTATAGAAACAAATTTTTAGTTTTAAAAGTTACAAAGTGATCCAGTACCAAAGCAGCTTCCCCAGCAAATGGTGAGGAAGCTGCTGGACCAAGGGTTAAAGGTGCAGTGAGGCACATGCACATTAAAGCTTTGTTTATGGCAGGACAGGACCCAGTGCTGCCAAGATAGTCCAGGTAGCTATTCCTGGTTTTCCTCTGCAGGATCCAGCAGTGAAATGCCAGTGCTCCTGGGGTGTTTGTAGCCACTTTTGGGTATAAAAGCCAGTGAGTTGGAGCATGGAAGTTAAAGAGCCAACATCAGTTGGCTTTTGTGGCTCTGCCCCTCCTTCTGTTGGTAATGTTCTTAATTAAAATCCTTTCTGAGTTGTGTCACTGATGACTGTTCCATCCTTCTTTTATGTGGACGGTACAAGCCCTGTTTAAGCTCGAGGATCAAAATGGCTCTGTGGAGAGGCAGTGCCTGTCCCAGAGAGTTTTCGCTGCTGGGTGGGGACAGAAAGGAGCTTCCACTATCTCTGTGGCACAGATGAGGAGCTGTGAGGTGAAGATACTGAAAGCCTTGGCTAAGGTCAGGGAGAAAGTCTGAGAGAAGTAGGAGCTATGGATCTGTGGTTTGTTGAATTACAGTTCTGGGATTTAATAAAAATTAATTAAAAATCCTTATCAAATTGGACTTTGAGAGGTAGGAGAACATCAGGAAATTCAAATGAAAAGAGAATCATATTTAGCCTCAGGTTATTTAAAGGGAAGACTTAAGTTACACTGCACAGTTTCAAACTTGTGACCCAAATGCTCTCTAGCACTAGGAATTGCTCTCTGTGGGTGTTTTATTTCCCCTCAATCCTTGCACTGGATTCAGTTTGTTAATCAAGAAGACAGCAAACAAAATGCTTCAGTGGTGGTCACCAGGGGCCTGCAGCCAGCGTTGCATACTCTGGGATGATGGATGTTGCTCAGAAACCTGAATCCATGCAGGGAGCTCCCCAGAAGGAGACTGAGTGAAACTTCCTAATTATCTTTTTTTTTGTTGGTTTTAATTCTTTGTCTATTTACCCCCCTCGATCTGAAGATTGAATTTTGCAATATTTCTGCTGTTGCTTTGACTTGATGGAACACCAGGAGAAAATGCTTCTCCAGTTTCTTCCAAACCTGAAATCCCAAGTAACATTGAAATTTCTAGTTTTGAAATTCCTTGTCCAGAGGATGCCAGCATCCCTTTTGGCTGCTTGGTGGTCACCCTGCCTGTCACCAACAGCATGATCAGATGAGAGACCAGTCCTTTTTGAACTAAGCTGGACTTCTGAGTTATCAAAAAAGAGGGCCAGAAGCCTGATTCTGGATCTATACTTAAATCCATGGCACAAGAGAGTCCTACTGTCATTTTTCTACATCCTCGAAATATAGTGGGTGTTGTAAACAAATGGTGGCAGCATCATAACTGGACTTGTGTGTTCACTGCACAAAAAATCACATGTATTCACACAGGGGTTTGCTTAGGTTTTTAACAGTTCACTCCCTCTCTGCTGCAGATCTATTTGTTTGTACACAGCTATTTTGGTCAAATTTCCCCCAAGTTAGGTATGTGTTTACTTTTTGCCTTCATCTAATCAGCAGCTCACAGGGTAAGTTGATGTTCTATATTTAGTCCATATATTCAGCAGAGATGATTAGGGCTGTATCAAAGCAGAGGTTTTTGGCTTCTTCCTAGGATGTCTCACTGCTCTCTCTCTCCTGTGTTGCTGCAGCTTCTGTCTCTGCTTGTGTTTCTCTGTGCACCCAAGAAGCATATGTCAGATATTTGTATGGCTTTCTAAACATATTTGAAATAATTTGCCTCTAGAAAGTGATTGTGGTCTGTTTGCCATGAGAAGAGTAGCTGCAGTCCTGATGTGAGTTGAAATATCCAATGTTTATGGAAGATGACATAGCAAAGCTGTTTACCATATGCTACACAAGGCACAGTGATACTGGGCTATTTTTACCTCTGCAGTTTGCAGGGGAAAACCAGAATACAATAATGCAATTTATGTATTCTCCTCTATTTCAAATGTGCCTTTGAGAGAGAACATGACAGCACTCTCTGAGCCAGGTCATGGGATATCAGTATAACACCAGCTATTATTTGAGCCTGGATCCTGAAACTTTGCTACAAAACTGGGGTCAAAACCAGTCAGGTATGTGCAGGAAGAGGCATAATAAGACATTTATGGGATTGGAAGTGCAGATCACTTCAAGTTAGGCTGTTTCTGGTGACACGTTTCACTCATGCCAGTTCGCAGCATCTCCCTCTTCTCCTTCTTTCATTTCCCTGGATCGAGGTCCTCTGGCAGCTGTCGTCTGCTCTTCATTGTGGGATTTCAGAGTACCCATTGCACCAGAGCAGAGCCCTGCGAGCTGACTCAGTGCCAGGCAGCATGGGTCTGGAGACAATGCAGTTCAGCTTACATGGAGCTGGAAGCTATGGATTTAGCAGCTTGGATCAGTGCATTCATGGGAGTCTGCATTACATCTGAACTCTATTCCCTGACCATATTCTTAGGTTGCCTCAAGTATTTTCTTGATATGAAGATGCTCCCTGAGCCAGATAAAGCAAGAACTAGTCCCACGAAGCTTGCTGTGTCTCTGCAGCCTTTGAATTTGGGAACTGCTGTTCCACTGTCTCTTGGGTCTTGAACTGTGCCCATCACTAAGATAAACTGTGTTACAGGAATGCAGCCCGTGGGGTAAAGAGCCTGAGTTTAAATATTGTCCACAGAAGAAGTGTCTCAACCTGCCTGCTTCAAAAATCTATATTTACACCCTGTCCTCTCTCTCTAGTTTGCTCTAGGTTGTATGGTTGCACCCTGGAAATGGGATGTCAGTCCCATTCAGGGAGCATAAAGGAAGAAAGAAAATCTCCCCATTGCTGCCGCAGTGACAGCGAGTGAGAGCCCGAGCAGGAAGATGTCGACAGTCACTTCAGCGATCCAGGCTCCTCAGGGCCCTGTGAATCCGCCGCCTCCGGAGGTGACTAATCCCAATAAACCTGGCCGGAAAACAAACCAACTGCAATATATGCAAAATGTTGTGGTGAAGACCTTGTGGAAGCATCAGTTTGCTTGGCCTTTCTACCAGCCTGTTGATGCAATTAAACTGAATTTGCCGGTACGTATCTGTCATCTTCTTGGTGGTGTGTTCCTAGAAAGCTTTGGGTTGGTCAGATCAGTTTTGGGATTGCTTAGAGTGGAAGTATCCATGCCTGGGATGGTGTTGGGCTCAGCCAGTGGCTTCATGTGCAGCCAGAGAGGCCTTGGGGCTATGATCCAGAACAAGAAAATGCCAGTGCACAGCCCTGCAGCGTCCCCAAGCTAATCACAGCCTCTGCAGGTGCTCTAGACCAGCCCAGGGAGAACTGGGTTAACAAGGGGAAACCTTTTAAAGGCTGAAATGCTCTTAAAATAAGAGACTGAAACTTTTAGCACAGTTTTAGCCAGCCCTGATAAACTTGTGCAAGTGCCAGAGGCAGCCTTTTAAAAAGGGAGGCAAAAATGCTGATTCCCAGACTGGAGGTTGTGTGCTTTGGAGTCGGGTTCATAATAATGGTAAGACTAAAAGGATACAATTTACAAAATAAATGAATATATGTATTTACATTTACAGTTTCCACAAAATCTGGGAGTTGTTTTTCAGGAGGGGTAATGAGGAACAAGGAGGGATTGGGGGGGGGATGTGAACAACACTGTGCCAGGAGATGTAACATCTTTCCTGTTCCTCCAACAGGATTATCACAAAATAATAAAAAACCCCATGGACATGGGGACGATCAAGAAGCGCCTGGAACACAACTATTACTGGAGTGCCAGTGAATGTATGCAGGATTTCAACACCATGTTTACAAACTGTTATATTTATAACAAGGTAAAAAAGACCAGACAGGGCTTTAGGAAAGACCCACCTACCGCTGTCACTGTGCGAGTTTTGAACAGGGCTGGCTCCAGGCCCTCCTTGCAAGGATTTGAAATGCCACTAATTGCAACCGCGTTACTTGAAATGCACAAAGATGTCTTTGTGCTGCCTCCTTCTTCCCCCAGACTAGTTAAAATGGCAAATATGCCTTTTAATTATAGGTAGATTTCTGTTCTGGGGTTCTGCAGCAAGTTTTCACTCCTTTTATTTTCAGTTAGGAGTTCTCTGGGATGGGCTGCAGTTTATGCAGTGCTCTGCAGGTGTTTGGAGGTGCTTTAGTGCTGTCTGGCACTAAATAGCATCTGTTAGCAGCAGAAGGGAGTTCAGGAATCATAACTCTTTTATTTGACACTCTCTCCATAAATAAGTTCATACTTACAGACATTTAGATTGCTTATTATTTTTATTATTTTGGGTTTGGCTTGTTCACTGATTTGTTAGGTTGTTAAAAGCCTCTATTCTTTGTCTTATGTTTTCTATCATCGTTTGTCATCATTGACCCAGACTGGAGAACAGCCGAAATAAACGAATTAATTAGTTTGAGCCACAGAGTGTGTATTTAGACTCTTCCCCTGGACCTGCTGGCAGGCAGGGAAGGACAGCTCATCCGTTCCAGTTTGCTGCTTCCACATTGCTGCACAGGATGCTGGTTTATCAGGCTCCTACTGAAGTCCTGATAATTCTCTGGATGCAGCACACTTAGGAGCTGTAATTATTGCATGCTGGAGCAGAATGGAAGAGCAGGGGAGTGGCATGTAAGGAGGGAGAAGAGCTAATCTGTTATTGTCAGAGTTTGAATACCATAATTTATTTGAAGGGCATCAGGGTTTTCAAAGCCTGATCTTCAACCTCTCTGCTTCAAATACGTGAATGATACAACAAGGGCTTCTATTCCTCTCTCTGCAGCCCACAGACGACATTGTCCTCATGGCCCAAGCCCTGGAGAAGATATTTCTGCAGAAGGTTGCCCAGATGCCTCAGGAGGAGGTGGAATTGCTACCCCCAGTTCCTAAAGGCAAAGGTCGCAAGCCCTCAGCGGGCACACAGAGCACAGGTATGGACCCATGCAGGGACAGGCAATGTTGGGGGCTGTTCCCGGGGCCTGACCCACCTTCCGAGCTGCTGGACTTTGCAGATGGTGAACAGGCTGGGAAGGGAGAGTGTGGTCTCACAGTTAAAGCAGTGGCGAGGAAAGTGTGAGATGTCTGGGTGATGTTCGCTCAGTGTCTCAGGGCTCGTCTGTCTCAAGGCCACTCCGCATTTGTCACACAAATCTTGCCGTCTGTGACTTGCCCATCCGTGCAGCGCTTCAGTGACAGAGGCAATGCTGTTGCTTCTCTATGCAAAGAAACCAAGGCAAGAAAAGACCAAGTTGTCAGAAATGCCACTCTACTGCCAGTGCCAGACCATGGCGTGGAAAGTCTTTACAGATTTGGGTTCATACAGGTCACCCTGGGTTCTGGCAGAAATCTGACACAGCAGAGACTTGGACTCAAATCTTGCCAATCCCCTTAACCCTATGTAATGTTCTTCTTTTGCACACACAGTTGCAACATCATAGAATTAAAGCTTGATCAACAGAAAGGATTTATTAAGCCATTGCATGTCAGTGGAAACTAAGTTTAGTTCAGCTTACCTAGAGTTGATTTTAAATGGATTTAGGACTAAAATGTCCAAACGTGGTAAAACAGTTCATAAAGGAGCTTGTGTAGGCTGAGTTAAATGGTTGCAGTTTTTTTTCCCTCTAAACAAAGTCTAATTGTTTCTGTGGGAAAGTCAATTGTTCCTCTGTTTTCCCACATTTCAGGTGCTAAATGGAGCTATAACTCTGTCGAAGCTCAGAGAAATTAATGATGATGTATCTTTCCAACATCCTTTGATAAAACATAGAAGGAAGATTGCTACTTTGGTTATTGGTACTAGGGTTTGTCCCATTAATGTTACACCAGCATGCAGTTTTTAGCAGTGCAGGTGTACCATCACAGACACTGAGGCCATCAGGGGACTTAAGCTCTACTGAGAATCACAGAATCATAAAATATGGAGTTGGAAGGAGCCCACAGGGATCACTGAGTCCAGTTCCTGTCCCTGCACAGGACAGCCCCAAGAATCACACCCTGTGCACTTGTGGCAAATCTGGAGTGCGTTGGACTCCTCCTGGGTGTTCTGGTGCCTTAGGGCAGTGGTTGTTTCTATTTGCACAGTATCAGCCACCTCCCACTGTTCCATCTCCTTGAGCTCCTGCTCTTCTGCTGAACTCAGTGCAGTTCAGAGGGCATCACAGGGGTGAAGACTGTCCCAGAGCCACACACACTCCATGTGAAAAGCTGGAATTATTGTGCTTGCATGGAGCCGACTTAAAAACCCGTGGTACAAGGACTTAGATCAGATATTCCTCATTTTTGTTGTGTCCTGGGTAACAGCACCGAGCAAATCACAGTGTCCTTTGTGCTCTCTCCGTGGCCCTGGCCTGAGAGCTCTTTACCAAGTCCAGCAGCACCAGTTTGCTCCCAGTACGCTGTGGGCAGCTCTAACCACCAGTGCTTTTTCCCTCTCGTTTGAAAGGAGCGCAGCAAGCCGTGGCCGTGTCTTCCGTGTCCCCGCCGGCCCCGTTCCAGAGCGTCCCTCCGGCCGTGTCTCAGACGCCTGTCATCGCTGCCACCCCCGTGCCAANCCGGTCGTCAAGGTAAATCCGGGCAGCTCGGCCCCTTCCTCTGTGGAAGGCAGCACTGCTGGGCAGGGCTGGACTCCCATCCATCCCTGCTGGGTCCGTGCGTTCCCTCTCTCATCGTTGGCTGTTGAGTTGGAGAGGGTTCAGAGCAATTTTGCCATTTTTCACACACTCCAGCCGAGGTGATTGCTCCAGCTCAGTTCCAGCCTCTCCTTTCGTAGCCTTCCCTGTGCTGCTGGGCTGTTGGAATTCCCCCCATTTTACACCAAATAGCTCAAAGCATCTCTTCCCCCTGTAACTGAGCTCCTGATTTTACTGGGACTGTTCCTTCAACGTTTTTAGGCTCCAGCATTAGGAATGTTCCTCTCTGCTTTAAACCAGTTCAAGACAAGCCTGTCACTCCAGTTGGAGGAGACTGATGTTGCCTCCAGGTTTTGGGTGCATTAGTTCTGTCTTCCTTACTGAGTAATCTTTTGGGAGTTGTCACTGGTGTTTTGCTATTTATTATGTTAATTTATGGATAAATGAAAACATTACCTAAATAATTGAAATTTTCTTAGCAAGCTGTGTATTGCTTAAAAAATGATGAAAGCATAGCTCAGAAAAAGCTGAGGGGTTTTTTAATATGAATTGTAGAATTAACTGCAGCAGTTTTAGTTGTGAGTTTGGTTGGGCCATCAGAGGCACAGAATTGTTTTGCTTTTTAACCCAATTGTTTGGGAATTGCTAGAGGAATTGTAGGTCATATCTTGCAGCTAAGCTGTCCTTCTCAGAAACCTATCTCATATTTCAGTTTCTGTCCAAATAACCTGCTTCTGAGAATCAATTTCATTTTAAAACTCAGGGATGAATCCAGAAGTGAGTTTGACAAATACACACTGCAAAATTAATTCTGCTTGGGATTTACTTAAGATTGCCCTTAGATTTCTCTAAGGAACTTTTTCTTCCCTATCTCCCTCTCCAGAGAAATAAATCCTTCATAGGAGCACAGAAGAGCTGACTGGACAGTCACAGCTTGAATTTATGTGAGAGGGTTTGTTTGCTTAAGGCAAAATCTACCTTAGCACACCCACTAAATACAGGGGAGTGAGGGCTCTTGGGTCTTTGGTGATTAATATGCTTTGGTTCAGAACTTATAGCCTGATCCTGCCACTGGGGACTCAGACATGTGCTTAAGTTACTGACACTTGCTCAGTCCCGATGCATCAGCTGAGCTGCAGTAATCGACTGGGCGCCCTCCTTTCCCTTGGCAAACACGAGGTAAGAGTCCTGCCTTCCATCTCAGTGAAATCACACATTCTGTATCACGGTTGGGGTTGGGTTGGAGGTGTGCAAATGGTTGGTTACTGTGGCTCAGGTGATGTGTGGTGCTGTAGCCATGAATTGTATGTTGGAGCCTCAGGTCACAAATCCCATTTATCCCAGCGAAATAGCTTTTTTTTCTGTCAGAGGACAGGCAAAACTAAGGATGAGCTGTGCTAGGGTTTCTACCAGCCTGAGAACTGGGCACATACTCATGGAGCCTGTCACTCTGCTGTTCCAGAAAAAGGGAGTGAAGCGGAAAGCAGACACGACCACCCCCACCACCTCTGCCATCACTGCCAGCAGGAGCGAGTCCCCCACGCCCCTCTCGGACCCCAAACAGGCCAAAATCATCGCGCGCAGGGAGAGCGGCGGCCGCCCCATCAAACCACCAAAGAAAGACCTGGAAGATGGAGAGGTTCCCCAGCACGCAGGGAAGAAGGGCAAACTCTCTGAGCACCTCAAGTACTGTGACAGCATCCTCAAGGAGATGCTCTCCAAGAAGCACGCAGCCTATGCATGGCCCTTTTACAAGCCCGTGGATGCAGAGGCCTTGGAATTACATGACTATCACGATATTATCAAACACCCCATGGATCTCAGTACTGTGAAAGTACGTCCTCATTTACCGCCTCTTTTGCAGGGGGTTCCTCTGGTTGCGGAGGACTGGCTCCTTCTTGGGGAGGGGGAAGGGGAAAGGGTGGAAACTGAACCTGTTTGGATATCGGCTGGATATTTTTGTATTTGGTTTCTTTTCCCTCTCCCTTTTTCACCATAACCTAGGGAAGCTTTTTTCCTTTCCTACAGAGCAGATAATGTACATAAAGCAAGGTATAATGGTATTCTCTTGTCTTTGTGGATAGTCCAGCTATTTACTGGTGTTCCTGGGATTGTGTTGTACTCTGAGGAGGCGCATTATTTCACAGGATTCAATTGATAGTATCCCATTTTCAGAAACTGCTGCCTGCCTACTTGGTGGTGGTGGCAGATAGGTTTACACTGAGCAATTCCAACTGGAATGTGATGGTTCACAGGGAGGTATGTGAGGGTCTTGTGGTTCATGCTTGGCTCCTCAAGGGTTTAGCTTAGTGTAGTCCAGTATTCTGGTTTTTCCTAGTAGGTCTGGAGGTTTTCTGAATCCCTCCATGAAGCAAAGCCATGTCTTTCTAGTTTCCATCTTCTGCTTGTGAGTCAGGTGCTGGAATCTGTGTTGGTAGAGGTGAGACTTCCATCTGCAGGAGGTGAAGATGTTGCTGGCTTTCACCAGCATTGCCAGAAGGGTTTTGCTGCCAGCTGAGCCAATGCTTGGGGCTGTCTGAATGCCCAGGTGACAGAAGGGCAGCTGTGGTTGTAATTGCTGTCATATTCCTTGGCAGATCCTGTGCAGTGCCTGGCAGCAGCGTGTCACACTCCGATGTGCCATGCTTCCATGCTAGGGATACTCTGGGTTTCCAGAGATACCTGCAGCATGGTAGATGAAGTCACAGGTGATTGCAGAAAGATTAGAGATGGACAGAGTGAAATCCTGATGCTCTCAAGGCTGGTATTTCCATGCGTGCTTAGATGATTTCTTATTGCAAGAGATCTTTGTGCTGTGTTCTGACAAACCTAAGCGCAAAGCCAGGATCTCTTGGGTTGGTGACTTCTTCATACTTAAATCTCCTTATAGTCCTGAGTTCATTCCTTTTAGATTGTACACCTCTGCCCCTTTTCTGGCAAGTGCTGGTGATACCCTCCCTCTGCACCTGACTAGTGTAGAGCAGAAAATTGGAGACAGGTTGATGGCAAACCCAGTGCAGTCTTTTACACCTAAAGACTCTGAGTTTGTCATTCCACATGGTAGTATTTTTCTTAATAAAGTTGTTTGAAGTGCTGTCTGGTATTGGTTTTTTATGGAGTGTTTTATTATCATTGCTCTTGGCCTGTAGATCATAGTGTGACTTCTCAGAGATGCAGCCCATAATACGTTAACTGCATAGAACAGAAACCTGCCATTTGCAGGCAGTGTCATTTTCCAGTGTCAGGGACTTCCTCTGTGGCTCTGAGAGGTTTGTAGATTTAATTCTGCCCAAGTGACAATGGCTGTGATAAAGCAGCACAACTAACGGCCTTCAGACTAATCTGGGAGGAATTATGTGCGAAAGTAAAACTCAAGCATTGCTGCAGCTATAACATATCTTGTCTCTTAGCTTCTGTGGTTATGTTAGGCTTGATTTTCCTCAGAGACTATCCTTCCTGTCCAGGAGCATTTTTTTCCTTGGCTGAAGTGTCTCCAGGAGGATTTGGAGGCTGTTTTCTCTGTGTGTGGTGGAGGAGGCAGGTTGTGACTGTGCCAGGTGAGCTGCAGGGGCTGTAGCTGAGCTTGTTGCAGCCAGGAGCAGAGGGATGTGCTGGAATTTTGTGCTGGAGCTAGGACTGAGAGTGGGAACGGCTGAAGGGACAGGATTTGTGATCTCCACCTCAATTCTTTATAAGGCATCACAGAGAGGGAAAGAGCAGAGCTTGCCTGCACCTCTGCCAGTCCTGCCTGTCTGACTCCTGATTTGCAGTTGCAAATGTAATCACTTTTTTTTTTAAGCAGCTGGATATCTCAAAGTGTATTTATAACAGAAGATATTCCAACCCACCGATTTATGGTGCTTTTCTTTCTTTTGTTAAGCTAATTATTCTTTATAAGAAAACAAAACAAAAAATCCATGGATTAAAACTGTTGGGCTAGAAAACTGTTGAGTTTGGATGAAAAGCAAAGCCTCAGACACTGGAATGTATTTCATAGGCAGTAATCAGGCCCTGAATATGCCAAACAAATATAAAAAGCCTTTCATGCAGTAAGATGTATTTTAAAATAAACGGGCCCTTTGGTTTGAACATATGTTTTGCTTTGGAATTGGCCTGAGAGGCTTTTCAGACAGGAGCACCACAAACCTATTTCCCTTTCTGCCTTTGTGCTGTGGCTCCCCGGCTGTCTCCTGGTTTATTCACCAGGAAAATGAGGTCTCCTGACAAAAGTTTGACACATGTCTGGCTGCAGCACAGCAGGGAGCAAGGCTGCAGGGACGTCACCACCCTGCATCAGGTCCCTCTGAAGCTGCATCCCTGGAGGTGAAATTCTGCCCCTTTCACAACAAAAACAGCTCCAGGAGGCATTGCAGTGTTTCGAGACAGTTACAAGGTCTGCAATAGCTATGAAATTTCTGTAGTTCCATGAACAAATGAGAATTCTGCTTGTGCTAGGGGTGGGTGACAGGCCCTGGGCATCCCTGATTGCTGCTGGGATGGGGAATGTCTGTCCCCCTCACGTCCCCAGCCTGTCTGCCAGTCAGTCCCTTCCCTTCTCTGGGGATACAGGTGCCCAAAACATACAAAAGGGAGGCCTTTAAGCACTTGGCAAATAGTGAATTTCTTTAAACCTAGGTCTTTTAAATGCAAATGAAATCTAGTGTTAGCTTCTCTTTCCTTTCAGCAGGAGTAATTGGAGCTAAGGTTTTATACATAGTAGTAATATATGCATAAAGTCAATTAAGTGCTGGGAATGCTATAAACTGCCCTCTAAACCTGAGTCATTTAGTCCCAAACAGCAAGAGAAATGGATGGTAGTGAGAGATGAAAAATAAGAGAAAGGAACAAGGTGCAAATATTTGATATTCATCCTCACTGCACTAGGAAATAACATTATGGGTAGGTTCATAAAGGGTGAATTCTGTGTCCCTTTCTATCAGCTGGACTTGTAAATTGAGAGTAGGAGTTGCAGTTTAACTGTAAATGCCTATTTAGTTGTAGGAATTGCCAGGCAAACCTCCTGCCCTCTGTTAGCAGGAAGTCAGAGTTAGATTTTCATGATCTTTTCTGCCCTTTCAGATTTACAAGGCAAATATATCCAAGCACATGTAGAATACACACTTAAGGTAGTCCTGTAATTGTAACTTTCTTGTTGACTCCTGCGCTTTCCATCCATAATCCTTGTTTGTATTAGTTCCTGATCCATTTTTCTGAATGATTTTTCTGATGATTTCTAAATGTTTTGTGATAGAATGTGGACCCTGACAGATTTATATTCTACTCTTTAGAAAAGAAGCTTAATTTAGAACCTCAGTGTTTAAAGTGCTATGAAATATCAATTTCTTCGGTTGCCTGGTGTTTGTTTGCTTGTTTTACAAAGCAGAAACTCTGACTGTTATTTAGGAACCAATAACCCAAATCAACCTTCCATTCTCCTAGATGGGATTTTTGAGGCTATTCTGTCTCCGAGGTTCACATGTCCTCCATGCAATTGCTACAAATGCCTTTTGCTTATGGCTTTTTTTTTCCCCCTTTCCCTTTGGCTTGTTTGTTTGCAGAAAAAAATGGACAGTCGGGAATACCAGGATGCACAAGGTTTTGCAGCAGATATTCGGTTAATGTTCTCTAATTGTTACAAGTACAATCCTCCAGACCACGAGGTGGTGGCCATGGCCAGGAAGCTCCAGGTAAAGGTGTTGGCAAATGCATCTTGCTGAGTGTGTTTAGTTCAGGTACAAGGTGTCATTTCAGAGATCCAGGTGTGGATCTGCTCTTGGCACCAACAAGGGATTGCTCCAGCCCTTGGGAAGAGCCTTGTTCTCTCTGCAGGACTGTTGTGCTCTTCATGTGGCGTGGGCCCAATGCCATGTTCAGCTTCTAAAATATTCAGATCCTTGGTTTTAAAGTAATAGGAGAATTTTCTTGGGCTTTCCAGACAGGCATACATTTTCTGTATATTATTATTTACTTGTAGTGCACAAAGCCCCTGCCCTGATGTATTTAAAAGGCTGGAGTGAGCTGTTTGTGGCCGAGGCTCCTTTTGTCACCAATTTTCCTCCTTTTTGCAGGATGTCTTTGAGATGAGATTTGCAAAAATGCCCGATGAGCCTGCAGAGGCCCCCCCTCCGCCTCCCCCGACAGCTCCAGTGGTGAGCAAAAGCACAGAGAGCAGTCACAGCAGCGAGGAGAGCTCTTCCGACTCCGACAGCTCCGACTCCGAGGAGGAGAGGGCGACTCGGCTGGCAGAGCTCCAGGAGCAGGTACTGCACCGTCCCACCTGTGTGTTCATGCCTTAGACAGAGCCCAACAGCAGGAATTGTGTCCTGAAAAATC
Organism: Origma solitaria; assembly: GCA_013397895.1. Taxonomy (NCBI): domain Eukaryota; kingdom Metazoa; phylum Chordata; class Aves; order Passeriformes; family Acanthizidae; genus Origma; species Origma solitaria. The sequence goes on along the minus strand of VZRL01002585.1, from coordinate 178,076 downwards.
CCGCCTAGGCTGGGTGCAGGAAAACACTCTCCCCTTCTCCCAGCTAAAGGGGAAAAACGCTCAGCTGTGCAATCAGTGCGTGTTTGATCTAATGGGAATTTTCTTCAAGATGGTTTTTATCAGCGCATCCCAAAATACAAACTGCTTGATTTTTCACTTTGGGATATACTTACACCTTGGGATGTAGAGGGGAGGGTTTGTGGAGGCATCAGTTACCTTGCCTTGATGAATTTCTCCCTGTCTCCCCCCAGCTGAAAGCCGTCCATGAGCAGCTGGCTGCACTGTCCCAAGCGCCAGTGAACAAACCAAAGAAAAAAAAAGAGAAGAAGGAAAAAGAGAAGAAAAAGAAAGATAAAGAGAAGGAAAAAGAAAAGCACAAAGTAAAAGCTGAGGAAGAGAAGAAACCCAAGGTGGCTCAACCACCAAAACAAACCCAACAGAAGAAAGCCCCAGCTAAGAAAGCAAACAGCACAACCACAGCTAACAGGTGAGAACCAGCCTTCCACAAAGTGCCTTGAGGGGAGAGCCAAGAGCTTCCAGCCCTGTCCTTAATTCCTGGGGAAGCTCAAGAGTTGTTAATTTGCTGTTGAATACTGTTCCCATTCCCAGACAGCTCCAGGGAGTCTTTAACTTAAAGCTGGCAGTGGAACCATCATGTTTTCACTATCCAGCTCTTTGAATCCCTGCCTGATTGCTCTCAGATAAGGTTTTGGGGGTTGCCTTTTGTGCAGCCACCAAGAACATGACATTTCATGGCTGCCCCCCCCCCCGCTGCTACTTGGGCTTGTTGTCACACTTCACAGGGCTAAAATATAATAGGAACACAACAGCTGATCCCAGACTGCTGAACTTTTTCAGCACTGGTGGTGCTGTTCCAGCCATCTGACGAGAGCTTCAAAGCCAAGAGCATGGGGATGTTTGTTACAAGCGAGTTGGGGAAAAAAAAGAATTCATTGCTGTGTCCTCATGAGTGTTTTCATGCTTGACAACCTCCCCAGGCAGCCCAAGAAAGGAGGCAAACAGGCATCTGCAACCTACGACTCGGACGAGGAGGAGGAAGGGCTGCCCATGACCTATGATGAGAAACGACAGCTCAGCCTGGACATCAACCGCCTGCCCGGGGAGAAGCTGGGCAGGGTGGTGCACATCATCCAGTCCCGGGAACCTTCTCTCAGAGACTCCAATCCTGACGAGATTGAAATAGATTTTGAAACCTTGAAGCCCACAACTTTACGAGAACTGGAGAGATACGTGAAATCTTGTTTACAGAAAAAACAAAGGAAACCGTTTTGTAAGTTACCCTCCCGGGGCATGTGTTCCCCCCACCAGCTCTTAGGCTCAGCTTTGGAGTCAGGGCATGTGTGTTGAGGTTTTCTTATCCACCTGTTGGGTATGTGATGACAGGAATTTTTAGAGATTCTTTTCTTCCAAGAAAATGTACAGAAACTTTCTATTTTTCTCTGTTCTTTCTTCCCGTGGTGTCCTTCTGCAGAGACCTGGAGAGCCAATGTGTTCCTCTGCAAGACCTGTGGGATGCCTTTTTTACTTACCCAGGCTCTGGAAGGCACTGTAAAGGTTTCAGTCTCATTGTGTCAGGTGTTATGTGCACACATTTGGAAGGATCAGTTTCTTATCCTGAATAGTTTAGCATCTAATTAGGAAGGAAACAAAAAACGTGGTTGGGATCCAAACCACCAAGGCAATAAATGATTTGCACAAGGTTACCTGTGGATTCTGGATGTGTCTGAGTTGTGTATTCACCCCAAAACTGTTCTTCCTGCATGGCCTGATCACCATATTGCCCTCGCCCTCCATCACATCAGAGGGTGAATGTCAATCTGCTGCTGAGCGTGTGGTTCAGTGAGGGACAGACTTTGTGCTTCATCCACAAAGTGAATTCCTGCAGCCCTTGAGGGTTTAGCTCCAGCTGGACAGCAGTAGGATCGCTTACCTGGAGTGGTCCTGGCCCTCTTGGTTAAGGGAGTTTTGCTTTTAAGGTTATGACACAAAAGCTGCTCCCTGCTCTTGCAGAGCATTCCATTCCTTCCCCACAGGATCTGCAGGAAGGCCTGAGCAAGGCACAGACTTCAACCCTTCTTTGTGCTTTTTAAATATACTGCTTTATTTCTTTTCCCCTGAATCCTTCACTGTTGGAATAGCTCAGGAAAGGATTTTCCAGACTGCTTAGGAACAGGAAGCATCCTTTAATTTTGGAACCAGAGCATAGAGTAACAGAGATAACCTCAAATGTCCACCCTGTGAGTCTGGCATGCCTGACCCTGGCTGGACTCTTGTGCTGAGTGTTCCCTCTTAGGACTATGCTTTCCAGATTTCTTTTTTTGGTTGTTTTTTAAAAATCATTGCTTTAAAACAGCTCACAGAAATGTAGGTATTTCCTCGCTGGATCAGGCAAAATATCTGGCTCCTGTCTTGTGCTTCCAGTCCTGGCCAACACCTGTGTTCAATTACTCCTTCTTTGGAGGAGTATTTCCTTTCCTTGGCAGTGTGAGTGTTGCTGGTACTTCTCACCCGTTCCATCCTGATGCAGTTACATTCCTGTTGTCTGCCAGCCTTTGCCTCAGTCGGTTTTTAATTTGCCTTTGTTTGTTTTGTTTTCTATTTAGAGCAACATAAACCAGAGTAGATTCTTGCATGAGGGGATCGGAAGTTTTAATGGCAGATGCTTTACTCCTGACAACCTTTAATGGGACACTTTATTTTACAGGGCAGAAAACCCATGTAACAATTCTGTAATTACAAATCTGTAATTATTGACCATATAACTGGCTGGTAAGTAACCTGTAATGACAAGGTCATTACATGGATATTTCTATCTTCTAAAATACTTTCCAGAAGATCTCTCTTTAAAAAAAAAATGCATGTTACAGGATGGTGGTGACAAGGATGAGCAAGGCAACTTCAGGTGTTGTCTTCTCTCTGGGATGTGTAGTTGCTGTGTGAGCACTGGATCTTGGCAGTGTCACTGCAAGGTGTTCCCACAGATGTACATGCCCTGTAAAATAGTGATGTCCACTCTTTTCCCCTTCATCCCTGCAGTTTCAGAAACTCTGCATTCCTCCCCCACAGCTGCCAGTGGCAAAAAGCAAGCAGCAAAGTCAAAAGAGGAGTTAGCTCAGGAAAAGAAGAAAGAACTAGAAAAACGGTTACAGGACGTCAGTGGGCAGCTAAACAACAACAAGAAGCCTGCAAAGAAAGGTAATGGCTTTGGGTTTACTGTGAAAACCACCCCAGAAGGGGACAGACTTTCTCACAGGGTCAAAACCTGTGCCTTTGTGTAGCCTTGGGTTTGTCTCTGTGGCAGGAACGCTCAGGGAGCTCCTGCTGGGCACTGAGCTACAGTGTGTCTGTCCAGGTGGAAGCTCCTGGGTGGCAAAGGGAAGCTGTCTGGGAGGCAATTCATCCCTCAGAGGGAGGAGGATCTTCCCTGTGTTAGCCTGGCGTGCAGCCCATACCACGGAGGATCCAACACATGGCTTCTCTCCATTGTGGGGTTAAAAAAATCCCAAACCCCCACACAGCTCAGGATGCTCCAAAAGCTTCCCCCAGTGCAAAGCTGCTGCCAGCTTTGCCAGGGTTTCCTGTGCTCAGAGGTGGCACTGGAGTGCTGTGAGTGACACTGCCCTCCTACAGAGTTCCTGTGTGGATCCCAAATTTCCATGGTCACCTGCAGTCTGGGGATCCCTTTCACCTGTGGGTCAGTGAGCTGCCCGGGGAGAATTGGGAACAGAGCACAAAGGCCGTGGGCAAACCTTCTCTATTGCGCTTCCCCAGAGTAACCACATCCCTGCCTTCTTCCCCCGCAGAGAAATCTGGCTCCACTCCCTCCGGAGGCCCTTCCCGGCTCAGCAGCAGCAGCTCCTCCGAGTCTGGGAGCAGCAGCTCCAGCGGCTCCAGCTCAGACAGCAGCGACTCGGAATGAGCTGGGGACACTTGGACACAAACCCCACACGGACACCCCCTCCTCCCCACGCTCTGCAGTGTCCCTTCCCCTCCTTAACCCCCTGCTCTCGGGCCACGGTGGTCAGGTTTTGTCCCCTCTCTCTTTCTCTGACTCGTTTTTTATTTTATTTTTTAATTCAGTGTTACAAAAGGTATCTTCCATTTTTTTTTTTCGGTGGGGGGGGTAGGGGTTCTTTTAATAGGTCAAAGATCTTTGAGTGTGTGTGTGTGACTAGACTTTATGACAAATAGTTCCCTTTGCATAAAGTCTCTAAAATTTACATTTATCTGGAGAAAATTGGTTGAAAATGGAAGAACTTTGAGCTCTTAGCAGGAGATAAATAGAAAATTCTGCAAGGTTTGTAGTACATTTCCTTCCCAGCCCTTCCCTCTCCCCAGAATATTCTCTTTTAATAAGCCTGCCTGGCTCACACAAGGTAAAAACCATCTTTTTTAAAAGAAATCTCTGTAAAATGGTACTGTATCTGAAAGATGTTAGCTTTTGAACTAGTTGGTGTATTTGTTATTAGCACTAGTATTCTTAATCTCCAAGTCTACAGTGTGATGAAAATGTCAGATGCTATCATCTTTTTACATAAAAACAACAAAAATCCAAAAAAATTCTCATGTACTGTAGATTGCTAACATGCTTTTTCTTTTTAATCTTGGTAGAGGCATAGGCACCTGTTCAGGAAGGTATTGAAGCATGAATTTAACTTTTTAAGCACACGAGCAATAGAAGTGGTTGCATTTCTTGGTTTTCCACTCAAAAGCTTCACTTTTCCTGGGGATTCATTGGGAAGAAGGGAGCAAGGGACACACTCAAGTTTCTTGGGAATGTTATTTTTAACATTAAATAGAGAATTTCCAGGAAACAGATGCTCTATGGAAGTTTTCATTGAATTGAAAAGAGGTATTTTTGGTGGAAGTTGTCAGCTGGAGCCTGGAGTGATCCCTGCAGTGACCAGCACAAGTCATGTGCCCATTACTGGACACATCTTAGGGATTTTCTCCATGACAAGCACCTCAGTCTGGGCTTAAAATATAGCACCACTTGAGCTCCAGCTGAGGCTGAGCTGGCAGGGGAAGTGGAGAGGGATTTTCTGTGTGTTTGGGCATTTTGCTTTTGAGTTTGCTTTGTTTTTTCCCTTCTCCTCATCGTTCTGGAGCTCCCAGGAAGGGGATGCTCCTCCTGTGTCAGGCAGGGTGCAGGTTCCAGGCACTGAAATGTTTTACCTCAATGAAAAAGGAAAAAAAAGAGGGGAGGGAGAAGAAAGAAAAAGAGCTAATTTTTTAAAGCTTGCTACTTTTTTGAGTCCAGCCTAACGTTTTGACCTGCACTGCTGCAGTACACCCTGTTCTATGTCCCTAATTTCATGTATATACCATGGCTTTATTTATTAAACACCATTGGTCGTTTGAAAGGTAATAAAACCTAACAAAAGCAAAGCTTGGGGTTCTGCAGGCCAGCAGACAGGCAGACTTTTAATGAGGTTTGAACCAGATTAAAAACAAACAAACAACAACAAAGCAAATAAAAATCCACGACTTTATTTATATACCTTGGACTTTATACCTACAGGTGCTACAGTCCAGTCTCTTGTGTGTCTGGTGCTCTGTCATGTTTGGTGTGTTCATCTTTAGATTTTTTTTCCCCTCTTTTCACCCCAGCCCCCTTTTTTCCTGCTTTGTACAGATTTTGGAGACAAACACTTCGATACAATTTTATTCTCTCAGTAATATTTCCAGTGGTCTTTTACCCCCCCCCTTTCTTATTTTTCAGTTGTTGGTTGAACAATGGCGGTTTTATCCTTTTATAATCCAATTTTAGGAAAACACCAGTTCTATAACTATATAAAAGTTGTAATCTGAGGGGCAGAAGTTTTATTGTAAATTTTTTATTGTAAAGAAAAAAAATTATACAGAGTTTAACAAAGTTCTGCCTTTCCTTCTCCAGCACCAGCCCCTAAAGCTGCCTCTCTACCGTGGGGTAGCCCTAAAATTCACCTTCCCATGGTCTCCCAGTGGTGCAAATCGCTCCAGTTTTTATTTCCCCATGGGAGAGTGGCCCTGGAGGACCCTCAAGCCCAGCAAGTGATTTCCTTTGCACACTCAGCCGACAGGAGATGCTGTGCTGGGAAATTGGGAATCACAGCCTGTTGTTAGCATTCCAAGGTTTACACTTCCAGCTGCATCCATGCTCAGCTGCCACTCACCCACTGCCCACCAGCCAAGGGTGGCGAGCTGGACACTTGGGCACCTACCTTGCAAAATCTGATGGTGACCAGAGCTCATTTCCCACTGCATTTGAAAGAAAAATGTTCTGATCTTAACTGAAATTCATGATTTTTCTTTTCCAGTAACAATGGAGTTATTTTAGTTCTGAATTTTTTTTTAAATTCTGCCCTTAAAAAATCCTTCCCCCTGACAGATCCTTGGTAATATATTTTCAGAATTTACTTTGAGGAAATGTAATATTCACCTAATTAAGAGCTTGGGTTTCTTTTTAATGGGGTTGGGTTTCACCTGTGTTTCTCCTGTTGCCTGCGACTCGAATGATCTGAACCAAGGAATATTTTAATGAATAATTGCAACCAATTCACTGCCACGACATTTGGATAAACAACCTCCCAATTTTCCCTTCCTGGGACCTTTTCCTGAGTGTTTGAACCTGATCTGTGCTGCTGCTGTGACGTGGGGGTGGCTTCAAACCAGAGCTGGCGGCAGAGGCAGTGTGGCCGCACAAAACCTCCCAAAAAAAGGGAGTGCGGCTCTGGCACCGTCCTCTGACCCCTGAACAACCCCTGGAACACACAGACATCCATCCCTCAAGGAGCCACGGGGCTGTCCCACCAAAATCCGAGGGAAAGTTGGAGCCAAAGGGTTGAGAACTTCACGGGAAGTGATGGAAAAAGGCCTGGCCTGAGGCTGGCTCAGCGCTGGAGGAGGATCTCTGTCTGAGCTGGAAAACCATCCCAGCCTGGGGATTTTCAAGGAAAACAACCTGCCAAAGCCACCAGGGAATGGGGAGGAGCCACCTGCACGTTTTGATCCACCAGCTGCACCTTGGGCTTCCACTTATTGGGAAACTTTTCATGGAGAGTGAGGCATTCTCGACAGAACGGAGCAAGGAGAAATCCATTTTGGCATGACCAAGGAAAGAAATCGATGACTCCTCACTTCCAAATGTTGTCCTTAACTTTTCCATTCTCATATTATTCGTAGTGCTCATTATCCCCACCACGTCCATGGGGGTGCCTCTCGTCCATCCCAAGTTTCTCCAGGAAAGAAGAGATGTTTCCAGTCCATAGTAAGTAGCAGCAGCCCTAAATGAGTTGGGAAGTGAACCAACAGAGCATTTATTTAACTGGGTTTTATTGCATGACATGTCAGTCCAGATGTCACGGAATAACTTTGAAATGATCAAACACACAGCGTTTGAAAGAACATTTTTAAACTTAAGAATAAAAAAAAAGAAAAAAGAAAATTTTTATGGTAGAATTTTTCTTGAATGAACAAAGTTTAACTTTGTTTTCCAGGGGAAACTTCACTGAAATCAGTATGATTTCATATGTATGCATACACACAGAGTTTTATTGAAACTGCTTTTTCGGACGAATTCCTGTTTTGACAAAATATCTGACCAGACCTTTCTCAATCAACCAGCATTACCGCACCTTTTAAAAACTTTGTGAAACTTTTCTCTGATTGTAAACTCAGCCTGTCTCGTGGCTCAGTGGGACCAGAGGGAGATCCACACCCCAGGGGCTCAGGCCCTGATCCATCGCCCGAAGGAATCTCTCGGCTACAACAGCTCTCTGCAAACCAAATGCGTTGTCTACGCAAAAATAATTTCAATTTTTATATTGATGTGGTTTTAACCTTTCCTAGCCACAGGGTTTGTAACTGTAGGACTGATGTTTCAGGACTGTGTCACTGCTGGGAGGGCGGTGACCCCCCAAACACACACACACATCACTTCTGTGTGTGCAACTCCACGGCTGAGTTCCCCCTGAGCTCTCTTCCCTGTTCTCCATGTGGTAGAAGAAGACTGCAGTTACCTAATCTAGTTCTTTCTCTGGTTTGGGGACTTTTAGACCAGTTTTGAATTTTTTTTTCCTTGTTTTGAAAGGAATGATGTTTTTTTTAAAGCTGGGGTTGGAGCTGAGGGGAAGGGACCGGGCCATGATAAAGACAAACCACAACCTTTTTAGTACTGGATTTTAAATTCTCAGTCTCTTCTCAACCCTGAGCAGTTTACCACTAGGCCTAACTGGGGGCAGGCTCTGCATCATTAAAGAGAAATTTAAGATTCCTTACACAGCAGCATTATCTTGCTTGAGCTGCATTTTGTAAAGAAAATGGTATTTGCATATCTTTTTAAAATGTCATTTTTAAAAAATAAATTAAACCACCAGCTAGGATTTGACACAGGCCACTTAGAACACAGCCCTGATACTGGCATAACCAATCCAGAAAGATTTGTTGTTGTATTTTTGTTTTGTTATTTTGGGGCTTTTTTTTAATATTTAAAAAAAGAAATTGTTACTTTTCTGTATGATGTGCATGCAAATTTACCGTAACTCTTTTTCTTAAAACTTTTTAGTGCCATTTCTAGTATATTCCTGTAAATGTCAGTTATTGAAAAAAAAATGAGTCAATGTAAGTAGTTTAGCTTGTTTATTGCAAATTGCTGGCCTCAAACAAAACAGAATTTTAAAAAAAAGGAGTTAGAAAGTAATCTTTGATGTTACTGGTAATCACGGACCCTGGTCCTGGGGCATTTGTTTCGTTTTCATAATAAAAAGAAAAATTGTTTTGTGTGTGCAGTTTGATCCCATATTTTCCCCTCTCCTTCTCCCTCTCCATCTTTTCCAGGTGTGGCACTTGTCCCAGTCAGACTCAGACTGAGCAGTGCCAAGTCACAAACACAAATCCATTGACTCCTGGTGCCACGAGTCCTGGAATAACTTGGAAGTCATTTTGCAGGTTCAGTGCAGTGTCACGCTCAGGGAGCCAACAGCCTTCAGAGTGGGGGCAGGTCTGGGGTGCCTCAGTCACAGCTGAGTACCTGCAATAGAAATGCTTTAAATCTCCCTTTTTTTTGGTGAGGGAAAGGGAGCAGCCGAGGAAGGGCTTGGCCTCTTCCCAGGATCCTACAGTCTGCAGGGTCTTAAACCTGTGAGAATTGCTCCTGACCGAGGTAAGTTGGGCTGAAAGGAGATCAAATTCCACCCGGTGTGCTGCTGCTTCTTTGAAGCCACCAGGACCTTTGTCACCTGCTGCAGCAGCCAGGGCTGGCGCTGTGAGCTCAGGGTGACCTGAAGGCACAGCTGCTCCTGGTCCCAGCAGAGTTCTGGCATTGCTGTGTGGGGGCCAGGATCTATTTTGGTCATTGGAGAGGATTGGGGTTGGTTCTGCTGTTTGTGTGTCGGGTGAGGTTAGCACAGCCACGCTCCCCCAGGGTTAATCTTTCCCCAAGGCTGTTCTGCTCTCTGCCTTTCCCAGGCAGCATCTCCGAGCTTTCACAAACCTGTTCCGCTCGGCTGTGCTATCGGTGACACTCCCACGGGGGCTGTTTGTTCAGCCTGGCCTCTGAACCATCTCCTGAGAGGCAGGGGAGGCTGTTTGTAGCATTTCCTGTGAGTTATTTCTCGGGGCGGCGAGCAGAGCTGTTTCTTGCAGGTTGGGAGGAGGCTGAGGACAGGCAGGACATTACTGAGGTTCAGCTCTCACTGATATTTGTCCTCGGCTGTGCACTGCTCATGCCTTGAGTCCTGGGGCCAGCTCTGGGATACTGAGGGGGCTGGGGTGAGTCCAGAGAAGGGAACGGAGCTGGGGCAGGGTCTGGGTGAGGAGGGGCTGGGAAAAGGAGGCTCAGGGAAGCCCTTGCTCTCTACAGCTGCCTAAAATGAAGTTGTTGTGAGGTGGGTTCAGCCTCTTCTGTGACAAAACAAGAGGGAACAGCCTAAAGCTGCACCAGGGGAGGTTCAGGTTGGACAGCAGGAGCGATTCCTTCATGGAAGGGGTGGCCAGGGAGGTCTCCATCCCTGGAGGTGTCCCAGGAACGCCTGGATGTGGCACTCTGGGCTGGTGCCAAGCTGGGGATTGGGCACAGGTTGGATGTGACCATCTCAGGTCTTTCCCAGCTTTGCTGATTCCCTGATCCAGTGTGACATCCAGAGGCTTTCCTCCTGCTGAAAGCACTGCTGCCACTTCAGGAGTGTCACTGCTGGCCTGGGGGAGCGTCCCTGCAGCTCCCAGCGTGGTGGTGTGGCCTGGGAGCCCCACCAGTAACTCAGGGAATTCCTCCCTCCCCTGTGGAAATGCCATGGACATGGAAGGGAAAACCAGCTGCTCACAAAGCTGCATTCAAATCATTTTAATGCACTTTATCAAAGAGGCTACAACAGCGTTTGAAACAAGGGCATCACCACCACACAACTGGCTCACAGAAACAGCCACAGCAGCCACTCCACAACCCTGCTGTGACCAGTGACACACAGAAATGGAAAACTACAGTCACATTCACAGACATGGAAGGACAGCTCATCCTCTTCTTCCTGCGCTGTCACATCCAGCCTCCATCCTGGAAGAATTTATGCACATTCTTACGGGTTTAGTCTTGTATAGTCCAATTATAACACTCTGCAAAATAACTGAATTTTGGTTTACCAGCCACGTTAACAAAAAGAGACTGATTATACCCAAAATAAGCATCTCCCTTACTGAAATTAAAAAGAAAAATAAGTGTTGGATTTCTTTTTCTATAAGAAAAGAAAACGAACAGCTGGTTTGGGGGCTGTGCTGTTCCTTAAACTCCCAGAGTTCACGTGCTCCCCAGGGCTGGCCTGGAACCCACCTCTCCTGCTTCTCCAGGTGAATCCACCTGCAATTCCCAGGGGAGCTCTCGGAGCAGCCTCCTGCCTGGTGGAGTAAATAATCTCCTGTTCACTCAGCCAAGAACTGGAGGCCCAGGTGGGTCACACATCCCTGGCAATGCTCCCCCGGCACCTTGCCGAGCCTCGCTGGGTTTGTGACTCTCACTGAACGCTTTCACCTGGTTGAAAAACGTTTATTCACTGAGTTATTTCTCCTCCAGAGCTAGTCCTGACGAGACCAAGAGGGTTATTTGTGTGCAGAGCAATGCACAGGGTCTGCAAAGCAGCGAGGTCCAGCAGTAGGTTTAAATCTATGAGCACACACACTAAGGTATCGAACACCAACACATGCAGAAATAGTGCTTTTAAAAAACGAGCTGCCTATTGTTTGCAGTGCGATGGAGCAGGGCTGAGTACACCAGACCTCTAGGATTTCACTCTAAAACAGGTGTGTTCTGCTCAGTACATTGAGTTCAGCAAGGCTGAGTGTCTGTGTGTTGTAGCATTTCACCCACAAGGGAGAGGTGGAAGAGATTCTTCACTGTATTTTTAAAAAATAAATAAATAAATAAAGTGCTTGAAAAATGCAAAGGAGGTTTTAGATAAATAGAACAGAAGTCATGACTGTGCCTAATAATAGGCAGGTAAATAATCCATTCTGAAGCTGACATCAAATACTGATTTGCCTGGAGTTAAGCCTGTGCCCAGGCACTGCTGGGTTGGACACATGTCCTAGGCAGGACAGAAAGGGACTCTGTGACCTCAGCCCAGTGTTACACCTTAATGCCGAACCCTGGGCGCATAATTCACACCCCTGAAGTGGTGGTTTTGTTTTTAACGAATATTCAGGTGCTCGCTGGGCTGAGTTTCTCAGCACAACTCAGCCTCGAGCAAGTCAGGGTTCAGCAGAAACTTAAACCTGAAAGCAGCAGCCTCTGTGCCCTACTAGGGCAGTGCTTTTCCCTCCTAAAATCCTTCAATGAAACAACTCCGGACACAACTTTTAAAATACATGCACCAAACCTACAATCCAACCTGAACTAGAAGTTAAACCCTTCCAAGCTACTGCATGCGCTAAAACTTGAATGCAAAGCAAACTCCAGTGGCCTCTTTCCTTCTGTAGCCCATCTCAGGAGTGGGTCTGTGCTGTGTAGGAGTTTCCTCGTGTCCCTTAGGATATGTGTGTATTTACAGGGGCTTTCTTCCTGTTGCTCTCCTGGGCCTGTCCTCCCTTTCAGGTGGTTCTCTGGGGGATCTATCTGTTCCTGAAGCTGGGCCAGGGATCTGCATGAAAGGAGTCAGCTCCCCTGGCTCCAGAACCTCTGTTATTTCCATCATCCCACACTGTGGGATCAGAGAGGGGCCCTTTGCTTTGCATGAAACTCCAGCACACCTTTCCTAGCAGGTGTTTTGAAGGCTCAGATTAAATTCTCAACACATCCTTTCCCTATTCCCACAACAAACCACTCCACCACCTGACTGTGAGAGACCATCTCCAGGGCAGGAATTAAAGGGAGAACGGGGCAAACAGAACAAGTAATGGCTGGGTGGGTTTGGAGATCAACCTCCTAAGACCACAGCCTCGCTGGGAATGGATCTGTGCTCGCCTTTGTCCCACCAGCATTCCCAGAGCTCTGGAATTGCACCAGGACTGGCCAGCAAGGGTGGCTGGGGACAGTGCCCAAGTGCCAGCGGGTGCTTCTCAGGGCACATGAGCCACTTACAAGCAACATATGGTCCAGCACGGCCCCTGCCAAAATGCTGGGCAGCAACAGGCGCGAGAGCTCCCCGGCGAGACTGGGATTGTTGGACACTCAGTGACATGCAAAATGGGAGTCTATAAACAGCAAAATCAAACAGAAACTTCAGCCTTCCTGGCCTTTCCTGGAAACGTTGCTTCCTCCAAAGGGCTGGGAGAGGATGGTGCACACCCACCTCCCCCAGCTCCGCTTCCTCTGCACGTGTGGATTCCTATGGGAAATCACATAATAGCACAAAACTTGGACTGCCCCGTGTCCCTGGAGACGTCCAGCTTGTTTTTGTCCCGCACCAGGATGGCTTCGTTGCCGTACTGCGAGTACCACATGCTCCTGCTGCGGCTCAGGTAGGTGTTAGGGGGAGCAGACTCCAGTTTCTGCTGCTGCTGCTGCCAGATGAGCAGAGAGGTGTCCCTGTACCTCAGCCGGGCGTAGCCCTCGGACAAGGCTTTCTCAGGCAGGGGCACCCTCCCGTTCATTACCGTGTCACTCATCTGCCCGAGGAGAGCTCCACGAACAGGAGCTCCTTCCCAACAGCTCCGAAACGAACCGCGCTGGGTCGGTCCAGGTCGATGGCTGCTGCTCGGAGCTCAAGGGAGAACATCCCAGGGGACGGCGCTTGGCATCCACGAGGAGTTGTGCAGCGCTCGGGGTGGGGAGCAGGGCCCCAAAACCACAGCTGAAAACCCAATCCAGGACTTGTGAAAGCTTATCCGGCGGTGATCCTGGCGGGTGTTTCAGGCCGGGAAGGGCCCGCACGTGCTGTTTGTTGACAGTCCATTGAGCATCCCCAGAGGTGGGACCGAGCGGTGGCTCTGCAGCCCGGCGGGACAGGCTGAGCGGGGCTGGGCGAGCTCTGCTTCCCCGCACAAAGGATCCTGGAGCCGCCGGGAGGTCAGAGCCCGGAGGTCAGCGGTGCCCGGGCCCGTGCCTGGCGTGTCCCCCGGTGCCCGGAGTGATGGACGGCAGCCCGCACGTCACGTGCTCAGGGATGCAGGAGAAGATGCTGCTCGGCCCTGCTCGTGGTACCCAAGCCGGGGGGCCCCGGCACGTCCCGACGGCACCTGCGGGGCACAGCGGCGTCACCCCAGGGGCTGCCGGCGGGGCTCCGTGCCCCGCCAGCCTCCCTGCCGGCGCCCCCCTCCCGGCCGCCCCCAGACCCCTTCCAGCGGCACCGCGCACCGCCCCCGCGGCTGTCCCGCG
>VZRL01002585.1:21000-159356 GCA_013397895.1 Origma solitaria | reverse complement strand
AGCCAAAGCGTGGAGAAGCGCCCCCCACCCCCGCTCCGCTCGCAGCCCTGGCTCCGCAGACAAAGGGGCGGCGGGGCGGACCGGGGGCGGGCCGGGGGCTGCTCCCGCTGCCCGGGGCGGGCAGAAAACTCGCACCCACGGCGGCTCTCCGGCTCGGCAGTGCAGGTGGGGTCCCTCGGCGGCTCAAGTTTCCGCGGGGCAGGGCGAGGGAGTTGCGCGGGGGCGGCCCCGCCGTGCCCGCTGTCCGTCCGTCCGTCCGTCCATCCGCCGCTTTGTTCCCGGAGGATGCGGCGCGCCTAAGCCCGGCCGAGGCGGTGGGGCCGCAGCGGGGGCAGGGGCAGCCCTCCGCCGGAAAACTCCGCGCCGCGGCAGGAGGAGGAGGAGGAGGAAGAGGAAGGCCGGGGGAGCGAGCAGAGCGCGGCCATGGAGGAGTGGCGGCAGTGCGGCCGCTGGCTCATCGACTGCAAAGTTTTGCCCCCGAACCACCGGGTGGTCTGGCCCTCGGCGGTGGTCTTCGACCTGGCGCAGGCGCTGCGGGACGGGGTGCTGCTGTGCCAGCTGCTGCACAACCTCTCCCCCGGCTCCATCGACCTCAAGGACATCAACTTCAGGCCGCAGATGTCCCAGGTAGGAGGGCAGCGGGGGATGGAGGGGTTCGGGTGGGTGCGGAACCCCCGCGAGTGCCGGGATGCGCTGCTGCTCAGCAGAACTTGCTGGGATGCGGGGATGGGATGGGATGAGATGGGATGGGATGCGTGGGAGACCGTCTGTTCCAGCCCCTCCCAGGCTTTATCCCCACGGTTTGTCGCCGGTCGTGCCCCGGGGCCGGGAGAGCCTCACGGGAAGGGGGAAAGAACACCCCGGGAAGGATGGAAACATCCCCGTTCTGTTTACAGGCATGGCGAAACAAAAGCAAATAATAGGGCTGAGAGGAGGAGATGGGATTATTCGGGGTTTTTGTGGAGGCGCTGGTTCGTCTGAGATGTGCGGGAGGAGCGGGCGCCGGGACAAAACTTTGGCTGGGAAGATTCAAAGCAAAATAAATGAATAAATTATAAAAACACCCAAACTGTGGTGCTCGGCCGGGCAGGCAGCGAGGCCATGCAAAGCCCCAAAGCCGGGGCTGCATCCCGGGGGGTGATGGAGGGCTCGGGCCAGCGACCCCAATTGCATCGCAGCACCCCTTGCCCTGCCCTTGTCGTGGGTATTTTAAAAGAGTTCCATCCTTGCAAGTGTTTACAGTTTCTGGCTGGCTTGGTGGAAGGAGGCTTGAATAAACGGGGGAGGGAAAAAAAAAGTAAAATCGGCTCAGGTTGTTTTGGGTCTAAATGCTCTGCTGATGTTTTTGCAGTGTGAGCTGTGGGTATTTGCATGGGAATCGGGAAGTGAAATCGATGAGAACCAAACGAAATGGGGGTTTGTGCCCTGCCCGCCGGCAGCCCCTGTGTTGACAAGTTCCCTGCAGGGCTTTTATTTCTGAACAACAACAGGTTTTAGTGGTGACATGGAAGGGAAACTTCCCGGTGTCGAGGGCATGGGAGACTCTGTTGAACTTTGCCCAAACCTTCAAAGATAAAAAACCCACAGAGCTCTGTTCCTGTGCTGTACGAGCACGCTGCTCATCCAGCAAATCCCTTTCCCTTTTTCCGCTGGAGTTTTGTTCCAGGGCAGTGGTTTTTCCCAGCCTTTCGTCCCCTTCAGACCTAGCGAGACACAAGCACGTGTGCCGGGGTGGCTGTGTGGCCGAGGACAGCCAGGAGCTGTTTGGGGAGCAAAGAGCGCTTTGCTGGGAGGATGTCCTTGATCCTGCAGAGCACCGGAATGGGAATCCCCAACCGTGTGGTGAAACCAGCCCAGTGCTGGCCCAGAGTAAATAACAACACGTCCCCATGCCTCTTCCCAGGGTGGAACAATGCTGCGAGATTTCCTCTTGCCTTTCCGGGCTGTGGACTGATCAAACTGTTTTCCACACACGCTGGTGTTTCCAAATATAAACAGCCGTGCAGGAGCTGTGGATGTGCAGGGCTGGAGCTTCCCTAGAACATGCTGAGAATGGCACATTATGGGTTGGGGTTTTTTTTTTAAAGGAAATATTGTTATCCTGCAAAGCTGCTTTTGGTGCAGTGTTTGCCCTGTGGGGAGTTCGGAATGGGTTTAAAGATGTGGCGCTTGGGGACGTGGTTTAGTGGCAGATTGGGCAGTGCTGGGTTATCAGTTGGACTCGATGGTCTCAGAGGGCTTTTCCAGCCTGAACTCTGGTTGTGTGGGAGCTGTGATGCAGGGAGGGTCCCAGGGTGGTTTGGACAGGAGGCTCTCGCTGCCCTCGCCGAGGCAGGTGTTGCTGCTCAGAGGGGAGAGTTTCCAGCCCCTCTGTCTTTAATGAAATTGCTCTCTGCTTACCCCACCTGGCTGCCTGCACAGCTTTAGGAGGTCAAGGCACTGATTGGGATGGCTTTGGTGGCTCTCTCTCTGCAAACCTGGTCACTAGAGGGGACCAGCACCGAGCTGAGCCCGCAGCACCTGCAGAGCTGTGGATGCTCTGGCAAGGCTCAGCTGATGCTTGTCCTCGGCCAGGATGGGACTCAAATCAGTCTGGAGTCAGTCTTTACACTTGATGTGTTTGGTGCTTTTTTGAGAATTTGGCATTTGAGAGTAAAAGCTCATCTGATGCTTGTCCTCGGCCAGGATGGGACTCAAATCAGTCTGGAGTCAGTCTTTACACTTGATGTGTTTGGTGCTTTTTTGAGAATTTGGGATTTGGGAATAAAGGCATCTCCTGCTGCACTGGCAGCCAGCGGAGGTTGAGAGGGGAGAAAGGGGCTGAGCCCAACCACAGAGGGGACAAACATCCGTGGGATGCCCCAGCCCTGCTGTGGCTCTGGGTGAGCAGCTCAGTGTCTCTAGGCCGAATTTCAGAGGAATAATGTAGGAATCCATCTTTGTCACCGAGCTGTGATGTGCTCAGACACGGAGTAGGGATGCGCCGAGGAACTTCAGAAGTTGTTTTTGATGATAAATGCACATTTTGCCCGGCTGGCTGGACTGGCTAACCAGCTGTCTGCCTCATTGCAGAGCTTATTCTGTTATTAATCAGGTAAAATGCCAGGGGACAAGCCACTTGTGCTAGACTTGAAACACCCAGTAATACTCTGTCATCCACCTTTCCCTGTGAATTAAGTGGGGCTGTGCAGGTGTGTAGTGAGAAACAGATTTTTGCCTAAGGTGAGCAGCGTTTCAAAGGCCAGAGGTGAAATCACATCTCTGCAGAGAAGCACTTTAAGATCCAGACACTTGTGTGTTGTTTTTTTTAAAATTCCCTTCCATGCTGATTTGTTTTTCCTCGCAGCTGTTGGAGGTGTGCTGCAGGGAGGCTGCAGGGACTGGTGCTCCTGCTGTGGAGAGATGAACTGACATCCCTGTCCTCCTAAAACCTTCCCCATCCTCATAAAACCTCCCTGTGCTTGTTCAGCAGAGAGGCCAGACTGACCACACAGCAGTAGTTTAATCCATGATGCTTAATTAAATAAATGAGGCAAATCACCCCGTTAGGTTGCAGCCTGAAGTTGCTTTATTTTTGTGCTCAGTTCCAGAGATTTGAGTCTGGTGCTTGCCTGGGAGGATGGGATGACCCAAAACTAGTGAACTTCCAGAGTGGCCAGCAAAATAAAGAGGAAAAAGCATCTTAAATCCCAGCTCTCTTCTGAGAGTCGGTGGACGTGAGGCCAGTTTCGATGGGCTTGGAGTAAAACTTCAGTTCTGCTCATTGCTTTTGCTGTTGAGGCTGTTTCTGGAGGGTTGGGATGTGGCATGAGGGTGATTGCTCTCAGTGCTTATTGATCATTGTGTCTGTAACCATGATTGGATTTTTGGGGGTGTCGTTCAGGGTGATTTGCCAGCCAGCTGGGAGAGCATGATGAAAAGGACGTTTAAATTTGCAAATAGGGGCAGATGTAGGAGCTCTCTGCTCTGTCCCCTGTGCACAATTCTCAGCACAGTATTTCCCCCATCCCTACACAGAACCATTACCAGAACTCCACTCCCCTTCCTAATTCCCGTCCTCTGTCACTGTGTGTTACAGCTGCTCTTGTGAGTGAGATGGAGATCTTTGAATTTGCATCAATAATGAGCTTTGAATCTTAATTTTGTTAAGTCTCCGGTCAAATACAAATTAAATGACCCTCCACTTGTGTTTCAGCATGGTGAGGTGTAAAAAATACATGAAATAAAACAACCTCACTTTTGGGTCAGGTTGATACTTGGTGGTGTGTGGTTTGGTTTTTTTTTTTTTTTGGCAGTTGTCTTAGATAAAATTAATCCTTCCTGACAGGGACTTGGATGTGTGTCGAGGTCGGTGGGGAAGCTCAAGCAAGCCCTGCTGCAGGCTTCTCCCTCTCGGGAGCAGGGACCTCGTGGGGGCTGCATCAGCTGTGCCAGACACCTTTGCAAGCAGGGGGCTGATCAGGAATTATTCAGGAGAACTGGAGGGCCTGGGAGCTTCTTGCAGGGCACCAGGTTCATTCCCTGGTGGCTTGGCCTTGTGGTGCTTGGGGTGATGCTGTGAAGGGCATTTCTGCTCCTCATCTCTGCAGCTGAAGGAAAATGGGTTCATTTAAGAGAGAACAACTGAGAAAAAAGTAATAACTGAGAAAAAAAGCAAACCCCCCCAAATCCTGCCCTGTTTTCCCATTGTCCCATCCTGGCTGTCTGAGCACCTGCTCAGGTTGAGCATCTCAACATTCTTCTGTGAATTAACAGAGGTGGGAATTGGTGCACGAAGCTCTTGTGATGTGATTTACCATCAGGACTCCCACCGATATCACATTGCATTCACCCCTCCTCTAAGGCTGCTCTGGACACTGCTAAATATCTTTATTTTCCCTGCTTCAGGACCTCCTGGCTCCTGGAAACGAAGCAGCCCCAGATTGAAGGTGTTTGTGTGTGCACAGGCTTGAAGTTAGCAGTAATGGCCAGCTCATTAAGGATTCTTATTCTGAAGCATATTGACATCCCTCCAGAGGGAATCCATCCCTCTCTGCAGCGCCTTGGGCTTTGATTAGGGCTCTTGAGACTGATGAGACACAGCAAACGTAATTGGAGCGATGGCTTGGCTGCCCACTGCTCTGCTTTGCTCTTATTAAGGAGCCACGCAGACAAGTGAGTCCCAGGATTGATGGACAGAACGCCCCACACCTGACTGAGCTGTCACATGGCGTCACGCCTGTTGTTTTTCCTCCAAGGTGGCACTCATTTGCTATCAAAATCCTATTTATTGATGATGCAGGGGCTCATTTGCTGTGACAATTTGGAGCAGGTGGTTTGGAGGCACGGCCTCCCCCAGGTACAGGAAGGACGAAGGCACGCTGGAGGGTTTGGTGCAGGTAATTATTCACAAGGCTTTGGGATTTTTAAAGTGCCACTCGAAGGCTTTATAGCTACAATGCTTGTAATTGCTTCCATATGTCATGATAGTAGTTAAATATAATTCAGAGTTATCAGAGCTGCCTGGGTAGGTGGGTTCTTTGAGCAAGATCTGTGTAGCCACTCTGATTTACCCTGCTCAGCTCCTCTGGCTTTTTATTTACTCTCTGCTTCTTGAAATCGAGTTCTGTTCCAAAAAAAAAAAAAAAAAAAAAGGCTGTAAAAAATGGCCTCATTACATATCCCTGTTTACTGTGTCTCACTGACTTCCCGTTTGGATGTGCTGAGCCTTACAAAAGGAAAAAAGGTGCCCTGTGTGTTCCAGCTGAGCTCGTGAGCTCCTTGCAAAATAGGAGCAGCTTCCACTCTTCCTTCCCAGCCCCACTGGTGCCTCCTGCATGCCAAGCAGGACCCTAAATCCTTGTGTCAGCCAGAGGTAGGACCCTGTGTGAGGGTGCAGGATCATGCTGAACCTGCAGCTGAAGGCTCATAATTATTCTGGTGGGGCAGGAGAAGGTGGAAAGTGTTGGATGGATCCTTTGGGCTGTGCCAAGCAGCATGAAAAGCAGTGAAAACTTTTTTTTTTTTTCCCACCCCGCCTTGAATGATTGATGAGAGTTAAATACCTGCATTGAACACCTACCAGAAACAGGCTCTTGAATGAATAGCTGCCTTTAGAAACGCAAAGCCAAAAAAAAAAAAAAAAAAAATTTGGTCATTTTTCAAGCTGGGACCGGGTTTGGGAGCTGCCTGCTGTTGATGAGCTGTAAAAAATGCTTGGCTGGTGCATCCTGCTCTGAAATGATCCGGGGTGCTCCGCCAGGAACAGGGGGTGCCTCGGCCTGGGCCCTCCCGGCGAGGAGCAGGAGGATTTTTGGCAGTGCCATTGGTGATGCTCGGCTGCCGTGGCTGGGCCTGAGCAGGGCAGTTGGGTGAGGAATTGGGGAAATTAGGGAATTTGGGGTGGGAGCATCCCCACTTCAGCATCCCCATCGCTCTGAGTTTTGGGCGCCCCAGACCCTTTTCCTCTGTCTCATCTGGAGCCGGAAGGGACCTGATTTTTGGCAGGGACAGAAATGTTGCTTCAGACTGACCCGAGGGCACATTTTTGATCCATTTCTTTGTCATGTCTTAAAGAGACAAAGCCTTTCCCCAGTGTTTGAGCTGTTTCCTTCTCCATTTGGCTCCCCTCAAGCCTGTATTTAGAAATGTATCAAATGCGCTCATCCCATCCATTCCAGCGGCCTGGGCTGGGGCTTTTTGGGACAGAGCTGGTCTGGGAGGATCAGGATCCCATTGATTTAGGGTGCAGTGTGAATGAGTGGGTTCAGGGCTATAAGGTGCCTGTGTTGGGCTGGAGAGCATTGATGGTGGAGCCTGGTGAATGCTGTCAGCTTGGCCACACCTCTGGGAACTGAAGACTTTCTCTGCTTTGATTTTTAAAGCATGGATCCACCTTCTTTGAGCTGTGCAGCAGCTTCTTTTATTTTTCTTCTTATTTCCTCACACCACCCTCGACATCGGTTTGCTCGTCTGGACTTCAGTGATGTTAAAGTGGAGCTCAGTGCCCATCAGGGTGACCCTCTGTCCTGTTAATGCCGAGTCCATCTGTCTGCCCAGCTGTCCCTGCAGCCTCCTGACACCCTTGGGCTCAGGGTGAGTGGTGGCCCTGGGCAAAGCGTGGCCTTGTCCCTGCTGCTCTCCTGTCAGGATGAGCCCCAGGGCTGCAGTTTGGGCAGGGGTGACTCCTGTGTTATCTGACAGCAGCCACCCCTGCCTGATTCCAATGCTCCTTTTACAGGAGGGGGAAGTGACAAATTCAGACTCGGCGTTGATGAAATTACTTTTCCCAGCATTGCATCTCCCCCTCAAAAAAAAAAAAAAAAAAAGCCTGAAGAAAGGTCTGGTTTTAATAAATCGGACTTTTCCTCCCTGCTTTGTGTTTTCCTTGGTTGCAGCTCAGGGCTGTGCTTCACCCGGTGATACAACTTGGGTGCAGCCATTCCCTGCCCTCCACCCTCTGGAGCCTCCTGGGTGTTCCTGCTCTACCCAAAGCCAGGAGGGCTCCACTGTGGACAGAATTATGAAAATCCAGGTTGCTGGACTGTGTGGAGGCTCAAAGCCCTGCCGCTCTGAAAAAGAATCAGTTCTCCTCAGGAAGGTCAGTGCAGAGCAGGAGGTTGGCCATCAGATTTCCCACTCTTGTCTAACGAGTCTTGAAGAGTAAATTTTTGGACACCTCTTTGGATCTTCTTGGAGACTTTGTGGATCCTTTTTCTGAGGTCCCCAAGCAGTTTTTCCCCCTGATTTCAGAGCTGCCAGCCCTTCCTGTCCCAGGACACAGGACGTGCCTGCTCCTTGTCCCTCCTCTGCCCAACACGCCATGCTCGGAGGAGGTAATGTGGAATCTATTCCTGTTTTGTGAGCCGTGGGCCTGCCCTGTGTGGACAGCCAGGACTGAGCTGGAAGGAAGGTCCTGCTCTGCCTCCTTGGACAGCCACCAGCCTGACTCATATCCTGACTTGCTCCTCGTTCTGTGATCCCGTGAACCCCACTGCACTCCGTGGTACAGACCCAGCAGTAAATCACATTTTATTTGCTGTGATGCCTCTTGGATTGGCTGTTCCAGGCTCGCTGGACCTGGGAAGCCTCTCCCATCTCTCCCAGTGCCCTCTCCCAAGCCATACCTGGGTGATGGAGCTGGTTTGGCACAAGGAGATGCCGCCAGCTGCCTTGGGATGTGATGGGAGCGATGAGGTTGGGAGGGATTTGTGCCTCCCTGGGGTGTCCCTTGGTGTCCCTTGGTGCTGTACCCATCTCTCTCATGCCCATGGAGCAGCCACCTGTGCCTGCCCCCGCTGGGGCTGTGCTTTGGCCCCCAAACCCCCAGGATCTGGTAAATGAGGAGAGGGAGAAGGTTAAAAGGTTCCCATAGAGGAAATTTGCTCTTTCTCTTCTAGCATTCACCCTAACGCCGATGGAGGGGGGAGTAAATTGGCCCTTTTATAGCATTCATATCTTTTGTTGTGTTTTATAGTGGTTTACAGCTAAATGGAACATCTGGTATTTGAAGGGGACCGAGGAGGGAACAGAGGAGGTTTGTGGCTGGCGAAGGGGAGGAGCGGGAGGAGTGATTTGTGTTGGGCGCTGTGAACACAGAATTATCTGTGAAATCCGCGGAACTCGGGGGCATTCGGCGCCTGGAAAACAAATGTACACCCAGGCCGAGAGCAGGGCGCTCCCTGTGCTCTGAGGCTGAGCTGTGGCAGCTCAGGATGTGCTCCTCCATCCTCGCAGGAAAACCCTGCGGCTGTGCCTCGAGCAGGATCTGTCCCCATGTCCCTGCTCTGCAAAGAAGATGTGCTGCACCCACTGGTTTTGCTTTCCAGGAGGAGTTGTTTGGCTCCTCTGGGTCTGTCAGTTCTTGGAAGGCTTTTGGAGAACTGAGGTTCATGGGAGGATAGAGGTTTTTCCTAAAGCTGAGCCTTGTTCCCAAAAAGGTTGGGTTTGTCTCTGTGGCAGAAGCACCAAGAGTGGGAGATAGGTCTGTGATGGCATAAATATGTTTTATATATAATATGGGATGGAGAGAGATGTGTAAAATACAGAAATATATTTATATATAAATAAAATGGTGTTTCTTTAAGAGCTGGAGTGTGTTAAAGCCTGGAAATCCCAGGCTGAGTGGCATGGCCCCAGGACAGGAAATGTGCACAGCGTTGGGACAGGCTTGTGTGCACATCCAGACCCTCTGTGTTTATGGGAAGCACTTTCTCATGTGAGTGATCTTCCAAGAAAATCACTGGTGAGCCTTGGAGAGGGGAGGGGACAAAAAAAATAAAGGGAGACAAGACTTTTCTTCCCCTAGCTGTGGGAGAATTGTGCCTTTAAACAGAAAATAAACCACAAAATCTCCTAGTAAACCCAGCACGTTACTTTGAAGAGTTTGTGATACGTTTTCCCTTTATAGATCAGCTTCTCCATCTTTATCTTCCTGCTGCTGCTGCAGGCTTTGGGGCTGTTTTTGGGGCACTGCTGCTGGAGCAGCAGCTGTTCAGCACAGTGGCTCCAGGCTCAGCTTTGGTGGCCCTGGGGCTTCCTTTGGTGGCCCTGTGGCAGCAGATGCTCCATCTGCAGGGTGGAAATGGCTTTGTCCTGGTGCTGGGCATAGCCTGGGTGGTGGCAGAGCTCAGGATTTTGGGGACAGGCCATGACTGTGGTGCTGTGGCAGCTCCCAGCTCTGGGGTGGTATTTCAGGACCAGCTGGGTGGCTGCTCTGGGGGTGTCTTTTAGTCAAATTTTAAGTTTTGAAGCTGCAAAATAGACTTAGAAACTTTGTGTTGCCAAGGGGTTGGGAGCATGGAGCCACCCCAGGAGGCAGGCTGGGTGTGTGGGGCCCAGCTCCCTGTAAAAAGTGGATTTTTCAGTGTGGGATTGCAGGATGTGAATTGTGAGTGTCACACTGGGGCTGCTGACCTGTCCAGACTGCTCTGTGCTGGGAGTGGATATTCCCAGGGAGGAATCCCTGCCCCTCCTGTGCATCCATGGCTGATCCCTGAGCATCTCCCAGCTGCTGATAGTGGAACCCACTGGGGATTTAGGAGTGGGAACCACCCAAACACAGATAAATTTACACAAAACTGGAGTTTTTGAAGGACTTTCTGAAATAATGAAAAATCCAGCCTAGGTTCTTGCCAGACCCATCACAAAATCCTGTGGGTTTTCAGGTCACAGTGCTCCTGGGTGGCATCACCGATTTGTTATCTCACTTTAACCCTTCCTCTGCCTCAGTTTTGGTTTCTCCAGGGACAGAGCTCACACTGGGCACTTCCAGGGGACTTCCCAGCTTTAATTGCTGCCGCTCCCCCCAGCTTTGGCCACTTTGTGCGTGATGCAATCAGTGTCTCACGGGTGAGAGCTTCACCTGAGGTGCAGAGAACGTGGTCAGATCCCTGAGCAGCCAAACCTGTTTTTTGGGACACCACGGATGGCCAGGCTGGGGGAGCAGGGCAGGGATGATGCTCACCTGATCCCCCACCCGGGAAAGGTGAGAGGCCACCCAAACCTTTTGCTTCTCCCTCGCTGGATTTTACATCCTCAGCGTGTTCAGGTGCACGTCACCCACATGGAGAACACCTAAAATCTTTTTTTTAGAGGTGACAAAGGTTAGAATTTAATTTTCCTCGTATTGACAGCTTGGTTATCTTGGGAAGGGTAATGAGGAGGCTTTAATGAAGCTACAGTATCTGCCTGAGAGTGGGGTTTTAGCCAGGTTGTTGCAAGAAGCATTTCTAATTAGGCGAGATTTAATTCCAGATTTTTGTCATCCCCCCCCTTCCCTCTTAATTATATTTGCTAACGTGTTTAACAGCTTTCCCTTCAGAAAAGAACAATTTATTCAAAGGTCATAAATAGATTCTGGCATTAATTACTCCAGGAGTCACACTGGGCTGCTCTGGAGAAAGCAACTCCGTGGGGAATGCTGAACCCTTTGCAACTGAATTTATCTGTGGCTGAAATGATTTTGTTTGCACGCACAAAGACACCCCCAAAAGAAGAAAAAAAAAAAAAGCTGATTGCATCCACGTTTGTGCCCAACTGCAAACCCATGGGGATCTTGTAGCTAATTTCGCTGAGTTTTTGGAACAAGCCTGCAAATCACATAATTTCCTTTGATTTCTCCATCTTTGGTTTATAAGATTTGGGGATGTTTTTGTCCATTAGTTTTGGATCCCATCGCTGCTGTGGGTGCTGAGCTGGAGCAGGGAGGGCAAAGCCTGGCTGGGACTGGTGGCCACCGTGGCAGAAGGACAGGGCTGAGCTGTCCCCTCCTCCTCACCCCCTCCCGAGCTCAGCCCAGCTTAGGTTAATAGTTTTTGTAACCTCCAGATTTTGGAGTGGCTGCAACATCTGTTCCAAGTGATAATAAAGCAGTGCTGAGGGGGAATTAGCATACAGCTGCCGGGGTGGGGGAGAGCCTCTATAGAAAAATAAATGAATTTATTGATGGAAGATGAAGCCTCATTGCGTTTTCATAGTTCCTGGTAATTTTGGCAGCGTGGGCAAAATCTGTTCCTGTGCAGTGGGAAAGGACAGGGCTGGGATGTGGCACTGTGATGTGCATGTGAGACTCGAGTGTCCTTTGTTTTGTTATTTCTGCCCTCACCCAAAGCCAAGAGGACTTTTGCTGGCTTTAGGTTCTTTTTGAAGGTTTTCCTGGTGTGGCTCAGTGTGGCAGATGAGCCCCATTGCCTGGGTGGGGCTGGGCTGGCTGTGTGGGGGAGAATATTTAATATCTCTGTGAATAACTCTGCTTTCCTGGAGATCCAGTGGGTGCCATCCCTGCACGTTGTGCTCATAAAAATCTCTTTTTCCTGCATTTGGCTCTTGAGGAACTGCAGGTCTGTGCTGATCCCTCCCCATCCCTCATCACCCCCAGGGATCTGCTCCCCCTGAGCATCCTGGGCAGGTGTTTGACCCACAAGGTTAAATATTTCTCTGCCTCTCCCTCCCTGGTGTTTTTTCTGTGATGTGACAGTTGGGTTTTTCCTTGAGGGAAGACAGACAAACAGACGTTGCTTTGGGGGAATGCAGGAGGACGTGATTGAAGTGTTCTCTGAAGCCAAGCAGACTTGAAAGCGAATTTAAAATGCCCAGGTTTTAAAATTTATAAACCAGAATGGTGATTGGTGATGTTCTGAATTGCCCTCCTTGTAAAATAGTAAAAAAAATTAAACCGAAACCAACCCACGTTCGGCTTTGGGCTCCACCAGCGAGAATGAAGTGAATAATATCTGTTATGTGTGTGGAGAAAAACCATCTTAAACACCTGATTTAGCTCGATGTGAATGAAAGGAGTGGGAATAAAACTTCAAGAGGTGTAAAGCAGCCTCATAACTCTACAGGGCTAGAGAGGGACTTGCCAAGGAAGGAGCTGTGTGAGTCCATGGATGCTGAACCCCTGAGAAGAAAACCTGTGTTGCTCTGAGCAGACTCTGCTCAAATCTTTTTTCAGAGTGCTTTTATTTTTTTTTTCCCCTGTCTGACTTGGAGTTTTTTTGAGAGACAGCTCTTCTAATAATACCAGTGTCACGGTGTGAGGATCCCGTGCGACACAGACAGGCACCGGGAGCGTTCTGCCTCTGCAGAAACCTCTCATTCAGCCCAGCAGGGCTGTCATTACCTGCCTCAGGAGGAGCTGCTCCGCCAGAGCACGGGAGGAACCTGCACGCAAAAAGAGATATTTAACTTGTCTGCGCTCGAGGTGCTTTAATAACTGCTTGGGTTTGTCTGTGGCACGTCAGCAGGCAGGCTTTGAGTGCTGGAGCTTCTCCTCCCTCCACCCACTGAGGGTTTTACTCAAAAATTGGACAAAACCCCTCCTGGCGCTGGTTGATCATCCCGCCCGGAGCTGGCTGGGTTCTTTGGGGTTTGACATTTTCGGTGTTTGTTCAAGTGAAGTGGATTTTCAGCCTCCCAGTCTGCTCTCCTCAGCCCTGACATCCTCGTGTTGTGCCCCTGAAAACCTGGGAGCCCACGGAGCTGGTGCCCAGCTGGAGGCTCCACGCTCTCTCCGTTGGTGTCTTGGCATCCTTGTTCCTGCTGTCTTTGGAAAAAATTTCTGCAGAACTTCTCTGAGGGAAAAAAAACCCCAACAAGTGTTGGATTTTTACGATTGTGTGGGTTTAAGGCAACTGTGAAAAAACAGCTGAGGGTTTGGGGTGCTGTGGGCTGCTTCCACACCCTGGTTCTTTAGGAATCTCCTTCAGCAGCAGACATGAATACTCAAAAAAGCCCCTTAGATGTTACTATTTGCATTACTCTGGATTATTTGCATTACATTTTGGATGATTTTTGCATTGCTTGTGGGTTCCCAGGTCCAAGCTCCACTTGGTACCAGGCCCTTTGCAAACAGAGGCTCTAATCCTGGGCAAAGGTTACCCAGATAATCTGGGAATGAGATCCTATTCTGCCTGGGAAGGACCATTGGGCCTTCCTGGGGCTCGAGGGGGAGGCAGCTGGGCTGGATTTTGTAATCAGCCATTTGTTTTTGTCAAAAAGGGCTCAGTTGCTGGGTTATGGCTGGGTTAGAGCTGTCGCTCCAGGCTGAGCTGTGCTGGGTGTGAAGGCAAGGGGACAGAAGTGTCTGCTCCTCCTCTTCCTCCTCTTCCTCCTCTTCCTCCTCTTCCTCCTCTTCCTCCTCTTCCTCCTCTTCCTCCTCTTCCTCCTCTTCCTCCTCTTCCTCCTCTTCCTCCTCTTCCTCCTCTTCCTCCTCTTCCTCCTCTTCCTCCTCTTCCTCCTCTTCCTCCTCTTCCTCCTCTTCCTCCTCTTCCTCCTCTTCCTCCTCTTCCTCCTCTTCCTCCTCCCGAGCTCAGGCTGGGATGGTGCTGAGTCCTAGGTTTAGGACGTGCATCCTTTTCCAGCTGCAGGAAGCTTGGCAGAGCCGTGTGACATTCCCAGAGCCGTGTGACATTCCCATAACTGGGTGCTGTCCCCTCTCCAGGCTTCCCAGCCGAGCAGGCTGAGTGGTCACCCCCACTCCTCCCATCTGGGGAGGAGGTTTGGCTGCTGGAAGGGAGCCGAGCTGCGTTTCCAAAGGGTTTGGGAGCAGATTTGGGGTTGGTTTGGTTTTGGGGTTGTACTGACCTGGTGTGAGAGCTTGGAGCTTCTCCTGGAGGAAATGGTGTGGGTAAAGAGTGAAGTGGTCCAGGGTCAAATCAGCAATTTCCTGGTGCTGTGACTGTCCTGTGGGACTGTCCCTCCTGCCTGGATGCTGACCAAAGGGACCTCGGCTGTTTTCCTGGGAGCTGTCCCTGGATAAATGGGAGTGGTGCTGCTCTCAGTCTCATGCTGTGGGATCAGACGTGGTCTGAGGGGGAAGGATTCCGTCCTGGGGATTGTGTAACCGTGGAGTCCTTCCCTGTGGGTTCAGATTTGTGGCTGGCCAGATTCTGGCTGGGCACAGAGCAGCTGGGAGCTCATTCCATGCGGTGGAGGAGGGACAGAAGTTCAAAACTTGAGTGTCTGAGTAAGACCAAAGCTCCATACCAGGGCAGAGCTGACGTGGCTGGAAACCAAAACTGGAGCTTCAGTTGCTTTGCAGATCATTGCATCACTTTTGGTGGATGTTCCTTGGATTATTCAGTGCAATATTAAGAAAATTTCCTGGGGCTGAAGGAGGTATTTGGGAGTGGAGGAGGACCAAAACCCCAATTAAATCTCTCTGGTCCCTTCTGCCAAGCTGGGGAGTGATGGATCAGAAATGTGAGCACATCCTGGGCTGTGCAGGATGTGCTCAGCTGTCTGTGGGGTCTGTCCGTGTCCCTTAGCACACACCCAGAGATTTGGGGTCTGAGGAGAGCCACCACAGGCTGGCTCCAGGTGCTCTGCCTGTGCCTTCAGGTTCCAAACCCAGAGGTGGAGAGGCTTTGTTCCCTGCAAGGCTCCATTAATCATCCCCAGCGAGGGAGGCCATGCTTAGCTCCCCCACCCTCTCCCGCGATGGGAGCCCTTTGCCAGAGCTCCATCAGACAGATATTGGTCACCGCTCCAATCCTGGCCAGGGAATGCTGTTCCTGGTGGGGTGTGCTCTAGGAAAAGCCTCCGTCTGCTCCGTGAGTGTAAGCAGCAGTGACGGGTCACAATGACTTTACATGACATGTTATTTTTGCTCCCCTCCCTGAGGCACTCAGCAGCTGGAAAGCCTTTCCCCCACAGAGCTGGAGGGAGCACTGCTTTGAATAACAGCCTTTTGCATTGGAAGTTACACCTTAGGAAAGATGTTTTATTTCCCTGGCTGTTTATAGCCCTGTAAAATACTGCGGAGCCTTCATTTCTCCTCTTTGCGTGGTCTCCGTTGCATTATGCAGAGGAGCAATTTATTCCTAACAGCCCAGCCTAATGTGTGCCACAGCCATTTCCACAGGAGCCAGACCTGCCTTAATGTTTGCTGGATGGCTTTTTTAATGCATCGTGCTGGCTCCTGAGCTGGGGCTTTTAATAACTCCTGCTTGGAGCTGAGTGTACATAAGTCTGACAAAAACCCTCGTGCTCGTTCTCGCACCTTAATTCTGCGCTTCAAAAAATCCTCCCCGAGTTCTGCGCTGTGTATGTGTTGGTGGAGGCAGTTGCTAAGAGAAGGAATAATTTAAAGCAGAAGGAAGTCACACATGCAGCTGTACTAAAAATTAGCTGAAGTTGGGTGGTACTTCAGAAATCAGAGCAGAGATGCCGCCAAAAAAAAAGGGGAAATGAAGAGTCTGTGTTGACAGTGTCTTAACCGTGTCGATAAAGTCACTTTAATTCGTGGGTCAGTGAGCTTTTTTAGGGCTGCTGTCTGCTTAGACTTATTGATCCTCTCCCATTAAGCTCCAAATATTGTGCTTTCCTGTCCAGACGATTCCCAGCCCACTCCAGCGGAGTGGGTGGCTTTGGAAGGAGATGGAGTTGAGCAGCTGAGAAGGAATCAGATGCTGCTGCCAGTTCCCCTCTTCACCCCTCTGGCTGAAATACAGCGTTAATGGTCCAGCCCAACATGTCCCTGGGGCCTTATCTCCATCCTCAAATTGTACCAAATTAATTAGCCCGGCGCAGCAAAAGCAACCCAGCCTTCCCTAACGCTCTGCAGAGGCAATTACCCTGGTAGCAGAGTTTATTTGAGATATTCCAATTTGTGCACTGTCTGGTGGAGCTGCTCCTGTCTGGCTGGTGAATACCTCATTAAATCCTGTTCCGTGCAATCCCAGACTGGTTTGGGTTGGAAGGAACCTGGAAGCTCATCCAGTTCCAAGCCCTCGTGGCTGGGGCAGGTTGTTCCAGAGGAAAGGATGGCCTGGGGAAATATCTGTGTTTGACAGGACCCAAATCAGTGCAGGGATGGAGGGAGGCAGAGGTACCTGGATTTTCCCATTGTCTCACAGTGAGACTTTCCAGTGGAGTTTTCCTGCTTAAGTGAGTGTAAATCTGCAGAATCACAGGGCTGTTGGTGTTTGTGATGAATCCCCACACTAAACTTCGTATTAAATAATTTACCAGAGCGTTGTTTGAAAAAATATAACCCCCACCCACAAAATACAAAATAATGCTCTTCCAAAATTTTTAGTAGGAAAAAAAAAGGATAAAAAAATTATAAAAATATATCTCTGCTTGTGTGTGTTTAGCCCCTGTTAGGCTGGCTCGGAAAGGAGGACTTGCCTTACAGAAATCTGAAGCCAGATCTGGAAACTGTTCAGTCAAAGCATTTGGGAGATTTTGGGAGGATTTCTAACCCCTTCCAGCCCCAGGTGCCAGCTTTGGGTGCACTCCTGATGTGTTGCTGTAATAAATGAGTGCTAGGAGCTGCCAGGAATGGGATGTGGGTGTTCAATTAGAGGGTCCTGTTATCTTGTTATCTTCCCCAAGTATTAATTTATATAAATATCCAGAGCCTTGTTTCCCGTAATCACTGGGATCTGTTCTCAGTGGTGGTTTTTATGAGCTGGGGACCTGACCTTTTTAAGCAGCTTTACAAATTAAGTAGCCAGTAGATTAATTTTCTGTAGCCTGTTTTCATCATGCAGAGCAGGAACTGTTCTGTATTGCTGTGGCAGTAAATTTTACCTCTGGAGCTCGGGAAGAAAGGGGAAAAAATCTTCCAGATAAGGTAAAAGAGTCACATCCTCAAGGAGAGATTTAAATAAAGTGGGTCAGAAATGAAGCTCCCCTCGGTTTAATTCAGTTTAAGGCTCTCCCTGAAGGGGGAGGTCAGGGATGGGGTTGTGCCCAAATCCAGGGAGGTTTGGAGTCTGTGGCCAAAATGGGATGGCTGAAACTTTAAGCACTGCAGAAGGATCTTTAATTTATCGTGGTAACAAATCTCTTGATGCTTAAGGAAACTTCCCAGACCAGACTTAATTCTGGCTGGAGTCTCTCATTAAATTCCGCCTTGCAAAAAATAACTCAAAATGGGAAGTGATTTCCTTTTTGCTGCCTGTTCTCTTCCTGTGGTGTGAATTGGGATAATCAGGTTGTGCTGGGCACGTGCAGGGAGAGGCTCCGTGTGCAGAACCAGGACGGCCCTGCCTCTCATGGGGCTCAGAGCATCCTTTCCAGAATTAGGGTTTCCCTTTAAATACAGTCTCAGCATCGAGGAGCGGTGGCTCTGTGCTTTTCACCTGGCTTTCCTTAAAGTGTCATGCTTGATGCTCTCTAGTAAGGAATTAAACCTCTCTCTTTCCTCCACAAGGGCTGAAAATGCTTAATTGAAATCTTACAGATAAAATACAGCCTCTAATCTTAAAAAAAAAACCCCAAACAACCAACATCACAGTAATGCTGGTGGCCTCTTCATCCTCCCCCTGATCAAAGTTCATTCTGATTTTTATCTCGTGTCTGCATTAAATATGATGGTTAACCTTCAGATTTCCTGTCTTGGCCTCCCAAGCTTTGTGATACTTACAGTTACTCTTCAGTTAATTAATTTCCTTGCAGTGCTGAAGGGGAGAGGAACTGATACCCTGAATGCAAATTGCCCAGGGCAGCACAAGTGCTTTAGGTAGAAAGAAAAATGAATGTTCCTCTCTGTTTTTGTGGTTGGGTTTTCCTTTCCTGGTCTGCAGAAGTGGATTTGGGGTTGATATATTTGGACAAGCAGGATTTTGGGATGTGCTCTGAGCTTTCTGGAGTCTGGTGGAGACTCGTGGGGGGATTCTCCTGATGCCAGGGGTGCTCTGAGTCCCCCGTTGTGGTTTTATCATTTGAAACGCAGGGGGTTCATCCCAGCCTCACTTAAACCCACAAGCCCCTCCTGTTCTCCAGCTCACACTCTGTGTTCCCAGCACTGCTTCTTCCCAATACTGAAATGCAACGAAAACATTCATTATTTAAGGCTGAGGAGAGGAAAGAGCCCTGAGCGACTCCAAGGGCCTCAGGGCTGCCTGTCCATCCTCGGTCCCCAGGCACAGGCAGCCTCCAGATGCTGGCACGGGCACCCCAGGCTGCTTTTCCCAGCTCTGCCAGCCTTGTTCAGCTGCCCAGAGCAGGAGAGATGCTGCCCAACTCTTGCCCATCACCCAGGAGGCTCCAAGGAGCTGCTGGGCAGTGGTTGTGCCCTCCCCAAGCGAGGTCTGGCTTGTAGGCTGGTGATACAGGAGGGTTTTTCATTTTGGAGGAGCAATGCACAGGTTGGTTGGCTCAGGGGCACCCCACAAGCTCATTTCTGCTGTTTTTTGGGGTGAAGAAGGTGCGGAGCTGCTCTGAGACAGCCCCTGAAGAGCCAATGGCAGCACAGAGCCCTGGTGTGCTGCCATGAGCACCCAGAGACCTGTTTAAAGCACATTGGGGGCTCAATCTTGTGAAAATGCAGCTCGAATTCGTGTGCAGGCCTGCATCAGTTACCCAGAATGTGAGAAGTGTCGTGGTTTTAATTTCTTCTCCAGGCAGGAGCTGGGGGGTGTCTTTCAGCCTCATTACCTGGTGCCATTAAGGGAATGTTCTGAGTGTTTGTTGTCTGCTTCTAAAAATGCCATCCCGGCCCCTGGGGTGACACTCGGGGGCTGTTCTTCTCCAAAGCCACTGGCCTGGTTTTCAGCAGGGCTCTGGGGGGCATGGCAGCCTGGGCAGCAGCCCAGGAGGTGTAACAGAGCCCAGGTGTCACTGTCCCTGTCACTGGGGTTGTTTCCATCTCCTGGGATGCAGAGCTCCTCGGCTGCTCCGGTGAGCTGGAGGCTGAACTATCCCCTCCACATCTTGTCTGGTGGACAAGCCTCTGCAAATCCCAGCACAGCAGCAAGCTGCAGTTTTTCCAGGCTGTTATTCCCTCCGTCACACGTTTTAAAGGTAAAAGCTGTGACAAAGTTGGCATTAGAAATGTTTTTCCTGGCTGAGTGTTTGTTGTGGAGGGGTGGTTTTCCCTGTGTGTGGTGCCCTGCTTGAGCTCTGGGGGATGAATGTGGCAGGAGTTTGTTTGTTCTGCCTCCTGGCACTTCTTGCAATGAGGAAAACAACACATTTAGTTGTGATTTTGGAGGCTTTGTGAAAGTGAAGTGAGGTTAATTGGAAGGGAGTCACCCCACGCCATGACTGTGTGCAGAAAAATTGCATTTTACCCACGATGGATGAATAATGCAGTGGCATTCGTACAAGCTCTTCCCAGAAAAGTCTTTTGGATGTTGGAAGATTGCAAGCTGTTGGTCTGATGGCAGAATTTCTGCAATAAGATTTCTTGGGATGTTTTAAGAAAGCAGAGTCTGCAGTGAGGCTGCTGTGTGCCCTGAAATGGGGATGTGCCTCTGTCTGACGTCAGCTCGGGGGTGTTTGGGGATCATAAAATCACAGATTAGTTTGGAAGGGACCTCAGAACTCATCTGATCATCTGCCATGGGCAGGGACATCTTCCTTCACTCCAGGTTGCTCCAGCCTGGCCTTGAACTTGTCCAGATATCAGTGAATATTTAAAACTGGGCTCATAAAACTCCTTTAACTGATAGAAAGCTTTTACATTCAATTTACATATCTGATTATTATTTAATCATCTCTTTTGCATGATTGACACTAGAGTCCCCTGTTGCAGGTAGCTGTGGACTGGAATTGGTTCACAAAAGTTCCATAGCTTGGCTCTCTAGCATTTCCAGAGGGCAGCTCTGTTTTCAAGAGGCAAAAATGAGTTGTGTGAATGCCTTGAATGAGCCCAGGCTTGCAGGCCAAACGCTTGACGTGACAAGGCTCAATTTGCTGACTTGGCTGCTATTGACTCATCTCAGAACTTTTCTCATCACTGGCCTGTCAAAAGTTCATCACGGTCTGATTCCCTGCGCCAGCCTGAGGAGCAGCAGAACAATGGAAAGTTCCCTGGAAGCTCAGCATTGCAGTGTAACTCTATCCGGCCTTACGCAATTCCTCCTTTTCCTTAAGAGCTGCTGAGTGGTCTGTTATAATTTGATTGTCATGGTTCAGGTCAAGTCCTGTCTCAGAGCTTTGGGTTGGCCAAAATGTTTTGGGTTTTCTTTGCTGGAACCTTCCCACGCAGGGAGTTAGCTCATTTCTGGATCGGCTGTGATCAGGGTTGATTTTTCACATACCCCATCTCGATCTGTGGTCGTGTTTTCAGAGTGAAGTGTGATCCTCGCTGAGGCAAACATGGGTCTAGGACTTCACAACAATAGTATGAGCTAAGACACCTCTTTTTCTGTACTTTTTTCTTTTTTTCTTTCCTC
Source organism: Origma solitaria (assembly GCA_013397895.1). Lineage (NCBI taxonomy): Eukaryota > Metazoa > Chordata > Aves > Passeriformes > Acanthizidae > Origma > Origma solitaria. Next base: position 138,747 of record VZRL01002585.1, on the reverse strand, counting down.
CTCTCCCCATTTTAAACTGAGTTCCCCTGATGGAGCTGCGTTTCTCCTCCAGCAAGAAGAGAAAAAGGCTGGATTAGAGAGATGTGGAAGGGAACTCTCCATTCAGGTGCCAAACGTGGGCAGATTGAGCCATGCCTCCGAGCTCTCCTGCTCGCAGGCTTTCTGCAGTCTCGGATCTAATTGCTCAGGAAAGCCCAGCCTGGATTTGTCAGTCTGCAGTGGAGACACCCAGATTTGGGTGCAGGAGTGAGAGATTCCTGCATTCTGTGTGGCAGCCCACAAGCACTACCTTGGATGGGTTTGCTGTGGTGCTGATGACCCTTGGAACTATCTGGGTTTCTCCTCTGGAGCAGGGTGGTGACTCTTGGGGGTTTTCCCACACTCAGGGAGGCAAAGCCTCTGCTCCCTGCCTTGCCATCCATCCGCCAGGGCTGCCACAGAGGGCTTGTGCCCACCTGATTTTGCCAGAAGCTCTTGTTATTCCCGGGATTGGCTCTGCAGATCTCTTAGAGACCTCCTAAAGGATCAATCTCTGTGCTGCGATCGGGGATTCGATTGGGGTTTTCTAAAACCTCACTGGGAAGGGTTTGGGTCGCACAAACCTCGCACCTTTGGCCGGGGGGGGGGGTTGAACGTGTTGGACCTGCTGGATTTTGGGTGGTTGGAGGAATTTCAGCCCCTGTAAGCACCTTGGATGAAACCCTCCAATTAATTTAATTGCAATTAAAGCCTTCAAATCGTAATGATTCCAGCCTTCCCAGCAGAGCTCTGCAGGCCTGGGAGAGCCCCACAAAGGAGGGAAGTACTGTCAGCAGCAGCAGCTCCAGCGTTTTCTTCGGGAAGTCGCAGCTTCCTTCCGCTGATTTACAGCCCTGAGTGCCATGGGGTGACCCTTGGATGGACAGACAGACAGAGCCCAGGGAATGTGGGACCTGCTGGCTCCTGGTACGCCTCTCAGAGCCTCTCCTGCAATCAGGGAGGGCTCAGATGTGGTTTGGGGCTTTTGGGAGGTCACCACAGCTGGTGGGAGATTGCCTGTGACGTCTTTTCCCGTCTCCAGACTCACAGGTGTCACTGGATCCTTGTCCCCTCCTCCAGCCCTGAGTTATCTTGGACTCCTCAGCAGCTTGATGGGGGTTTTAGCCACGCTTACGGCCTTCTTTTGGCTTTTCCTTTTTTTTTTTTGCACATATGTAATGGAGGAAATGAACCTGGCAGTCCTCAGGGGGAGTTCAGGAGTCGGGAAAAATTCTCTTGGATGAAATAGGATGAGGTCTTGGAGCACTGGGCTTGGCAGGGTGACAGCAGCCCACTCTGAGTGTCCACTGCCTGTGGGGCTGAGGTTTGGGACCTCTGGGTATTTAACAGATTACTCCAGAGCCTCTCTTCATTGGTTTTTAAAAATAATTTTAATTGCTTTCACAATTCCATGTATATTCTGGTTTCCCATCCATGATTTTAATATTGTTAATTGAGAGACCTCTTCCCTTTGAAAGCCCTTAGACCACGATGGGAAGTTCCTGTGGGGTAATGGGGGAGCTTTGTCCATTTGAGCCATGCCAAGGGCGATGATGAGTGAAGGTGTGAGGATGATCTGGGCCTGGCAGCCTGTCCTGCTCTGCTGCTGGACCCTGCTGTGCTTCTCTTGGGCAAGGTGGAAGCTCCTGGTGAGTTTGCCCAAGAATTTTGCATTCTCCTCACTGGGAAGGACCTTTTCATGCTGTCACTTTGCTTTTCCCCAGTCCCTCCCAGTGCCCAGCCATGGGTGTTTGCTCAAATCCATGGTTGCTTTCCCTCAGGTACTTTGCTGGGGATAAATTGTGCTTGTGAGTGGATGTGAGAAGGAGAAGCTGTGGAGAGGTCAGCCCTCATCAGTGTTTCGGGCTCATTAATCAGCCTCCCTAAGTGGAATTTGCCCAGCCCTGGAGCGCTCAGCGATGGGAATGGCTTTGAAAAGGGGGGGAAATAATAGTGCTAAACTGTTTGAGAAATAATTTCATTCTCCACTTCTCAATAGATAAATCTGCTGTCCAACAACCTGAAATTTAATCTGTCCATCTGAAGTAATTGATGAGCTGTGACTTGAATCCAAATGTGGATGGGAATTTTCTGCAGAGAGGTTTTGTGCTGTCTCTGCACCAGAGACACTGGGGCGAAGCTGGGGAGGAACAAAGCCAGGAGGAACAAAGCCACAGGAGATTCGGTGCTGCTGGGGGGGTTAATACAAGCTCCACTGGTGCTTTTGACTCATTGCTGTTCCCAAAACTGTCCTGATGTGGAGCTGAGATGGATGGGGCAGGGGCGTTTGGAGAGATCAGATACAGGTTGTGATTTGCTCAGCTTTAATTCCCAGAATCACGGAATGGTTTGGGTTTGAAGGGACATTCAAGATCACCTACAAGGCTGGCCGCAGCCAGATGAGTCCTTGAATGCTCTTGGGCTTTCTCCCCATTCCTGATGTTGGAGGAAGCCAAGGGAATTTCGCTGCCTCTTTGCAACTTCAGAGTAGCGCAGGGGAACTCAGAGATGTATTCTGTGGCTTTCTGCAGAGCTTTGTGCCATGGCACACCTGTTTTCCTGTTGGAAATGCTGTGTTTTCTCAGGGAGAGGCCCTCCCCTGCCCGTTTGCAAAGCCTGTGATGAGCAGGTGCTCCCAGATCCCCACTGAGGACTCGCTCCTCACCCGGCACTTTCGAGCGGTGCCGGCAGTGAGATAAGAGGAAATCTGACATCACGGCCAGGAAGTGCTGAAGAAAGTCCCTTTGGTCGTTCCTCAGCAGGGTTATCTCCCCCAGCAGGGCTGCAGCATTCCCTGCATGCTGCAGGACACATTCCATGCCCACAGCTTTGGCCGCATGCCCGGACACCTCGGGTGCCATTGTGTGCTCCCCCGCAGCCCCAACCCCTCTCCAGAAGGGCCTTTCCAAAATGCTGGGAGCTGCTGGATGGGCCTGCCCTGCCAGGCAAAACCATCCTCCTCATTTCCTCCCTTTTGTTGTGTTTTATGGCATTTTTTAAAAGTCTCTCGGAGATTCCCAAGCCTTGCACATCCCTCCCTTGTGCCATCCTGAGTGCAAGGAGCCGGGACTGCTCTGATGCTCACAGGAACATCCTCCAGATCCCACCTGGGATCCAGTTTGGCTGAGCGGCTGCTGCTGCATTCCCCAGCTTTTTGTCTGTCCCTGCCGTCACTCAGGAAAGCCACAGAGTCCCCATCCCCGGTGGGATTTAATGGGGTGTAGATGTGGAATTTAGGGAGGTCATTTACTGGAGGGCTTGGCCGTGCTGGACTTGATCTTAGAGGTCTTGTCCAACCCAAACGATTCTGGTTTTCCTTTGACAAGGCACCTGTGGTGGCTGTCAGGAGCATGTGTAGCCTTCAAGCCTATGGGGCTGGGGACTGCTTCCAACCCAACCCCCTGGAGGAGCTCGAGCAGTTGGCTCTTTTCTGACGAATTTGCATTGGAAATGGCTCCTGTCGCGTCAGCGCAGGTGCCACAGGTGCCCAGTCATTTGGGGACTGCAGGGAGGGGCTGTGGCAGTGGAGTGGGGCTGTGGGGAGGAGTGGGGGGCTGCGTCACCCCACCCTCGCACAGGCTCCTCTCCCCCCCCAGAGCTGGAGTTTCCAATTGCAGAAACACCCGTCCTGCCCTGGGGTGGCTGGGCATGTCCCTGCTGCCATCCCAATGTCCCTGTGCAAAGTGGAGTTATCCCAAGTGCCAAATTGTCCCTTTTTTAGTCCCCCTGAAGGCATCTTCAGTGCATTTCTGAGTTCGAGTGGCACAAACCCTCAGCAGCACGACCCTTTTTATGCGCCGTGACTGTCCGAGGAGTCTCTAAACTCACTGAACTCAATAAAAGAGAGAAAATCGTGCGAACCCTCCTTAAAACAGAGTGTCCCAGAAGCTGCTGAGGAGCTCCCAGCGTGTCCCAGGCATTGGGGGCTGTTGGCCATGCCGTGGGCAGGAGGAGGATGACATTAGGGCTCCCAGTGGGAGCAGCGGCTCAGAGCGGTTTCGAGCAGTTCATTCACGTTGTGACTTTGCAGACTGGTTAAAAATAAGTGGAGCTGTTCTGAAAGTGGCTGGGTGCAGGTGATGAGGCCCTTCTCTCTCTGGTGCTGGTTCTTTACAGCCCTCCGAGGGCTGGGGCAGAAATCACCACACTTTGCTCGTCTATTGTCGGGCTTCAAGGTAATTTGCTTTACCAGATGAGTTTCTTGCTCTGTTTGGCACAATCCCACGCCTGTTCCAATTATCTCTTCCCTCTCAGATGGGCTTTGCAGTTCCCAGCATTTTCTCCCCACGCCAAGGACATGTGCTGTGGCTGTTCTGGAGCCTGGAAATGTTGATATCCATGGAATTTGCTGTGGTCTCAGGTCTATTTCTGTAGGTCTGTGCCCAAAAGCCATGGTTGGCGGCTCCTGAGGTTGTTTTGGATGCAGAGGAGGGTGGTGGCAGAACTGGGAATTTGTGTTGTTTGGGCTCCTGTGTTTCAGGGGACATCCCAGGACCCTGCTCAGTGCCAGCCTCGCTTGGAGCAGATAAATGACAGCATTGATTTTGGGCCCAACAGGTGCTGAATGAGTCCCATGGAGAACATTGATTTCTCTCTCTCCTTTTTTCTCCCGTGGAATGTTTACTTGTCCAAAGGTGTGATTTACTGGTGAATAAAATGGCCTCAGCACAGCCCATATTAAATTGGAGCTAATTTTAACATGTGGCCATCGAGTAACAGTCTTGAGCCAAGAATTCATCATCTGCCATCAACAGCGACCTCAAAATGCCAAAGAAATAAAAAAGGACTAGATGATACTTTGCAGATTGGCCACAGAAAAAGTGCAGGAGTGAATTGTGCCATCAACACCCACGCTGGGTGTGCCCACCTGGACTCCTGGTGCACCGAGAGCAAGGGTGAAACCCTTTAAAAATAGGTTATGGGTTTTTTCCTCGATGTTTGTCACCTGGCTCGCTCTTTGCTGGTGTCACTTGGGGCTGCAGGACGGCACTGGCACTGTGGCAGGTGCCTCCTGCTCATTTAACAGCTGTGCTGAGCGGGTTTCCACATCTGGATTGGATGAGCAATATCAGCTTTGGCCTTTGGTCCATCCCTGGAAGTGTCCAACGCCAGGTTGGACAGGGCTTGGGGCAGCCTGGGACAGTGGAAGGTGTCCCTGCCATGGAAAGAGAGTGGAATTGGATAACTGAGTGTCCCTCCCAGCCCAAACTGTTCTGTGATTCTGAGTGTGTGATTTGGTGCTGCCCAGCCTGGGATGAGCGGGAGATGGGGAGGGAATGCTGCAGAGGAAGTTTGCGTCTTGCTGTGTGTAATTGTGGCTGTAACCTGTGCCATTAACTTGCAAAATTGGAGGCTTAAAAGGATTTAAAGTAAGCACATGCTGGAACTTTGGAATCGATGGGGCTGCAGTGCAGCAGCACACACAGCCCTGGGTGTAAATTCTTGCAGAGACTCAGAAGATAAAGTTAAGAAATAACCCGTGTCAGCAAGAGAGGTTGTAAAGCAATTCCAAGAAAAAAAAATTAAAAACCTCCCAGTCTAGACACTTATATTTACTGCAGTGTTTATGTGAGATAGAGGAATGCCCTAGAAAACCAGATTTGTTTTCAGTTTCTGCCTCTGGCTCGTGCTTGTCTAATGAGAAGGCTGTGATGCGATGGGTCTGTCCTGCGCCACCCCAGTGCTGGGGGAGCTCTGCTGTCACTCGCTGGCCCCATGGCGTGGGGCAGAAGGGGAAAAGGTTATTTCTTGCCTTGTGTGGGTGAATCAGCCTGTTGTTAATGAGGTGGTTTTGCTAATCCGTGGCTGCAAACCTCGTGTCTAATCCCCAAAGCAGCGATAACGAGCTGCCACGTCCATGGAGATACCACAGCCCCAAAGACTCTGCTTTGATTCTGTTAATTAAAAGAAAATTAAGCTATTTTCTTTTGCTTTGAACCCTGGGTGAAGTTTGCAAGCGGTGTCTTTACATGGTGTGTGTTTGATGGCAGCTTGGGGAGCCGAGATTGTGCCATGTGATTAAGCCAGGCTGAGGGAATCTACCCAAGGGCAGCTTGGCTCCTCTGCCTGTTGATCACATGGGGGTGATTCACCCCTTTAATGGATTGATTTCCTTAGGATTCGAACATGTTTGTTAGGTATTTGTGAGGGATTCGCTGAAAAAGTGAAGAGTTGCCTAAAGACACAGTAATAAATTGAAGGTATTTTGCAGTGAGGATGTAGAGGAAGGGGAATTAATTGGCTGGCTCAGCAGATGAAGGATGTAGGTGATGCAGCTGCAAGAATGAAGCAGATTTTTATTTTTCTCTTCTTTAGCCCCTGTGCTGCCAGGCAGCATCATTGGAGTGAGACCCTCTGGAGTCCTCAGCCTTCAGAATCCTTGAGGATTGTGGATAAAGAACCATTTATTGCTATAGCCAAAGACCAAAGACGGGATTTTTGTAAAGAGAAACTTAATCTTGCTCTGCCAGTCAACCTCGCTGGATAACCAAGGGTTTGGGTTGGGATATTGCAGATCATCCCATCCCACCCCTGCCATGGCAGGGACACCTTCCACTATCCCAGGGTGCTCCAAGCCCTGTCCAGCCTGGCCTTGGGCACTTCCAGGGATCCAGGGGCAGCCACAGCTTCTCTGGGCAGGACCTTACCACCCTCCCAGCCAGGAATTCCTTCCCCATATCCCATCCAACCCTGCCCTCTGGCAGTTTAAGCCATTCCCCCTTGTTCTTTTGCTGTAACATGCGCCCCATCTGTAGGGAACTAAATAGGATCGTGCTGGAAATGGTTAAAAGTGAAACACAGGGCTTCTGTGGAACATCAGCTGTAATTTAAATTTGCCTTCGTCCTTGAAAGGGAAACGTCCTGGCTGGAGTTTTGCAGCCCTTCTGCGCCGTTACCTTGGGAGAAACTTGTTTTTCAAAGGGGCGTTGTGTTTCTGCTGGGCAGCTGAGAACACAGGAGCCCTCGCAGGGCACCCGGAGTCTGACATCCTCAGGAACAACAAATAAATTCCTGCCTGCCTTTGCAGTGCGAGTTTCTAAGTCCCTGCTAACTTGTCTTGGACGTGAATTTAACTCAGTCAATCTCAGTTACAATTTGGGTCTGTATCACTCACTTTTCCCTTCCCTTCCTTTTTTTTTCTCCCCCAGTTTCTGTGTCTGAAGAACATCCGAACCTTCCTGAAAGTGTGTCACGACAAATTTGGGTTAAGGAACAGCGACCTCTTTGATCCCTTTGACCTCTTCGATGTGCGGGATTTTGGAAAGGTAAGAGCAACTCCTGAGCTGCTGGGAAGGGGTGAGTCTGGCACTGGGGCCTTGCTCCAGGTTTGGCGTGAAAATGCAAAGGTTTTGTGGTTTTCTGAGCAGCTTCTGCATCTTTAACCTGAGAATTGGTTCTCCTGTGCTCATGGTGTATTTAGGGGTTGATTCTGCTGTGTCCTCAGTGTATTTAGGGGTTGGTTTAGTGTATTTGGGAATTGATTCTGCTGTATCCTCAGTGAAGGGAGATCAACCCTTCAAGCTTTCTGCTTTAGATTACAAAATATCTGGGATCAGTCTCTAAAGGATGTGGCCAATGTGTTTCTGGGGGGAATCAAACCTCGCACAGGATTCACACCTTGCACGGTCCTTCCCCATCTGCTGCCACCTCTGCAGAGCAAAATAACTTTGCTGAAATGGTCATTGATTTTTGTCATGTGGCCAGTGAGTATCTGTGGGGTCAGGGAGATTCATGCCAGGGTGAAATGAGTGCCCCAAGCTTCTCAGAAATGTGTTGCTGTAAGTGATGGTTGGCACCAGATACTGAACAAGGAGAACTCTGCTTTTGACAAGTGGCTCTTGTTCTGATCCTGACTTTGACACCAAGTGCATCAGGGCTGATGGATACAGGGCTCAGGGAAGCCATTACCCAGGACAATTGCTATATTCTTCAGCAGAAAAGGTGATAAAAGATTTATTAAAGCTCTGTATTATTTTACCTGTTTCGAGCTACCAGACGTAAGCCGCTGGAAGGCATCTTCCCTTCTGATTATCCAAGGAGTAGATTTTCACTGCTGATGGGGATATATTATTTGATATTTATTGCCTAATTTATTTCTGGACCATTATGTGGAATGTGCAATTGCAGCGCCTTGTTTTATGAGGTTTTTTTTTGATTTATGGAATACAAGGAGGCAGTTGTTGTTCTGGGAATATGAATGCACAGAAGGAACCTTTTGGGCTGGGGAAGGAGCTGCTGCTAATTAAAATGCTGCTTTATCGTCACATTGTCTCTTGCTTTGTGCTGTTTCAAATTGCTTCTGATGCCTGTTAATAGGGCCTGGTGTTAAACACTGCTGGAACACATCAGCTGATGAGCACAGTTTGCTTTCCTTTCTGCTCTGCTTAGGGAACAGCTCTTCCCTCCCCCTGTACACATTTTGGGGGTACATTCAGCTTTGTGACTTGGGGAAGGGGAGGTGATTTGCAGCTCCCTCTTTCCTCATGGCAGTCTAGTTTTTTTAGGAGACTTGGGAAAGAAATGTGTCATAAACTTCCGAGAGATCCAAATGTGCTTTACTGCCTGCATCTTGCTTATTTTCATGTTGTGTTGTCATCCTCAACCAACCATAGAAAATGTGGGAAGCACAGACTCTCTATACAAAAACCTCTTTTTTTTTTTTTTGTTATCAGCTTGGTGGAGGTATCAGCTGTCCAGCTCTGCACCACCCTAAATCCCTCTGGAAGCCTGTCAAAACATTCCCATTGTCTTCACCACCTTTCATTCCCACATTATCCTCAGATCTGTGTTCAACAGTGGCAAAGCAAATAAACAGGGAAAAATCTGCTGTTGACCAGAGCTCCTTTTCCGTTTTGAGTCACGGCGAGAGCAAAAGGAGCCTCTAATCCACGTCCCCACTGGCCAAACACAGACTTCACACACAAAAAATTCTTCCTGGAGCTATTCATTCCTCAGATTAATAGTATTTTTTTGGTTACGAGACACTTACACCGTGTAGGAGGCATTTCTGACAGAGCACAGTAACAGTCGAGGGTTTAATTGCAGGGCAGCCTCGGTGGAGTGGTGCTGGGTGTTTCCTCTCTGGATGCCACTGGGATAGTTACTCCTCTCCAAAAAGCCACTGGGACAGCAATTACCAGTAGCTTTTGGGATTGTTGGAGTGTAATTACTGAGGAGAAAGGCGGGGACTTGGCATTTCTGTGGTGCCAACCTCTACGTAAAGGGCTTTGAATCTTCAGGGTTTTTCGTGTTAGAAAACCGCTGGTGCTTTAAAAGAGGAAGAAAAATCCTATCCCTCGGTCTTGCCTTGCCCAGCTGTTGTTCTGAGAGAGATTTCCACGTTTCCATCACTCCTTTTGGCTCCTGGGGCAGAGATTCTGCAAGGAGGAGCTGCCATGGGATGGATGGAGCCCCTTCCAAGGGAGCAGCTGTGCTCACCAGGTTAACCCCCGCTTTTGCTACTTCCTTATGCTTTAAGCTTGAGAAGCCACTCTTTGCCGTCAGCAGGGTAACAGCTGGTGAAATGGGATCCTGAGCCATGTGGCCAAAATCCCCGTGGAGCTGAAAAGCTCCGTTTCTGGCTCCGTGGGATGCTAAGGGGCAGGCGCAGGCTGCTGCCAAATGGATGCGTCACGTTCCCTGTAATCTGCAGTGTCTCCCAGCTCCCCGGGGGAGCCAGAAGGCCACTTCCAATTGCTCGTGGCCGGTTGAAATTGCTCACAGCCAGCTCTTTTTCCCCATGTCCAGTTATTAAGCGGTCCTGCTGTGGTGAGGGTTATGCTGTGTTTTGTGACAGAGGTTTTCAAAAGTGACCCCAGATGCTGGTGCCTGTATTTCTACTCATGCCCCTTCAAGATATCTTAAAAAACCAGTTATATCATTTTATACCAGTTGCCTCTTAATTACTTTTGAAAATTTGATCCCTTTAAAGTGGCTCAGAGCTCTCCATAATCACCAGTGGCATCTGCAGAAGTGTTTTCTCCATGGCTGCAGGAGCAGCACGAGGAGTAAAACCTGAGTTAATATTCCGTAACTAGGGTCTGCTTCTGTGGGGTTGCTGTGCCCAGTCTCTGTTAGTACAGCCTGGCTCTTAAAAAAAGAAATAAAATAAAAAGCTGGTGCTCATGTAGCGTGTGTTGTTATACATTTAGTAGCAGTGATGGTATAAAATCAAACTCTTATTGGACTTGCTAATTTATTGGCACCAACTGTAATGACATAAAATGTACATAAATATGGATTAAACTCTTTATTACTCTATTAGTCAGCGTGATGGTAGCCAGGTTCATTAAAAGGAGTTACTCATTTTAAATAACTTGCAGTAATGTACTATTTTTTTTAAGAAATATAGTTCAAATATTCATAAACCTGTGGAGCGTGCCATTTATTAGCCTCCCGCTCCTCTCTGCTCTCCTGACGTGGATTTAATTGTCCTGAGTTTCTTTTGAAGTTCTTGCTCTGTTTGAAAAAGGCTTTTTATTTGCAAAATAAGGGTCTCCCCTGCCCCCCAGATATTAACTGATGCTGTTCTAAAAATGAAAAAGGGAAGCGAATCACAGATCAGCTGAAAGAGGAGGAGATGCTGATACTGAGATGAGCGCTGTGCTTTCCACCCTGGTTCTGCTCCAGAGGTTGGGGAGAGCTGCACCCACCAAGCTTTTGCTGGTGTGGAACTCCTGAGTGACTGGGGCAGGGATTGAACGTGACTTATCTCGTGTGGCTCAAGTGCCAGGGAGGGGCTGTGGGCGCTGGGGAGGTGCCCCCGAGCCTGGCACGCTCCAGTGGCCGTGCCAAGAGCTGCCTTGGAGGTGGGAGTGAGATCAGAGCTCAAGTGATGGGTGCCCTTTATAAATGCAGTAATTGTTCCATATATTCAGGGGGTGTTTTAGTGTAAAGGTGTCCCCCTTCCTCCTGCTGGTGTGGATCCCTCTTGGCAAGGCCTGAGGACATCCAGGCTGTCCTCATTGGATGCTCTTTGTCCCCAGCTTTGTCCCCAGCTTCGTGGCTGGAGAATCCTCCAAGGGAGGAATCCCACCCATGGGGATGGGTTGGGACAGCTCTGGGGGGGGCTCTGCTGCCTCATTCCCTCTCTGCCACACCCCACCCTACTTCCAGAGAGTCAGAAAACTCCGTTTTCTGCTCGGTTTCAGACAGAAGGGTGGGGGAGCACTGTCAGAATTATTTAAGGGATTCATAACCGAGAGTTGGTGCTTTGTGTTCTGTTTCTCTGCTGAGAGTTCCCCTCCCTCCAGCATCTCTAACGTCAGTACAAGCCTCTAACCCTGCAGCAGTGTTTTTAAGGGTGCCTTTTTAACACAGTTTGGGCAGGAAAAAGAGATTTATACGAATTAATATCGGGAGGTGAAAACTGCAGAGCTTTCAGACGAACGGCTGCTGTAGCACAGCAAACTCAGCGCCGGCTGTGACCTGTTGTGGTGGGAGCAGCTCCTCTTCTCCCATTTTGACTTTTAGGGGTTTTTTTCTGACCTCTGAGAGCCAAGAACATATTAAAAGCAGAGTGTTTTCTCTCTGCACCACAGAGTGCATGAAGCAATAGTGTCTGGGAGTGGAGAGCAGCACTTGGCAGCCAAGCTGGGCATCCCATCCCAGGCGGCCTGTCCCTTATTTTTACAAATCCCTGGATGCCCAGGCAGCCGGACGGGGCTTCCCATGTTGTGGCCCGCTGTGCCAGCTCCTCAGATGGCTCTGTGGCATTGGCTGTGTGCCCGGGGGGATCCTGTGGCAGCTGGGAGCATCTCGGATCTCTGTGTCACCAGCACAGCGCGTGGGGAGGGAAGTGAGGAGAATTCTCCAAAAGAAGGGCGTGTGTATTTTATTTTATTTTATTTTTTTTAATTCCCGAGGGAGCAGTAGAGTAGCTGGCCTGCAAAGAGATTTTTGTTTGTCTTTGCGTGGAGGAAACCCAGTTAACCCCTTGGGTGCCTGGCGCTTGCCCTGACTTTGTCCCCACTGAAGAAGGAGCCATGGGTGCACCCTGTGCCCACGCCAGCATTTTTCACAAAGTCCTTGCCTAAGGGAAAATCCCCAGCTCAGGGAAGCGTAGGAGAGCTGGGGAAGGCAGCCCTGGATGCCTGTGCAGGGCTGTGACCGCAGCCAGTTGATGATTAACTCCCCAGTGCAGTTTGGTTCAAATGGCCTCGCTGGGATTGTTCTGGAGATCTGGACATTGGGATGAACGCTCCAAATGGCAAAAGCAGACTGGAGCAGCAGGGATTGGGTTTATTCTCCTCTCCCTTTGCTGGCTGGAGGATTCCTTTGGGCTTGGGAGCTCATAATTTGGGATTGGGGTGCTGCAGGGACGCTCCCAGCCACCCCGAGGACATTCGCGGGGCTGTGTGGGGACAGGTGCCATGTGTGTGGGCAGGTGCCATGTGTCCGGCAGCTCTTTCCAGCTGGAACACCACTAATGTGTACAGAAAAACCTTGATGCTGAATTTCCCCAAAATACAAACACGGAATTACAGATTCCTGGGCCTAGTCAGGCCTGAGCTGCGCAGTCCTGCCAGGGCCATTCCTGAGGCGATGTTTGCCCTGAGGGCTATGGTGGTGCAGCCACTCCTCCAACAATGGACATTTTTAGGTCCCAAATCCTGGAGATTTCCCCCTGCCCTGGAATATCCATTAGCCTGGGGATTTTCGCAGTTGCTCGTGGCAGTTAGTGTTGAAAGAACCGTGTTTTGGGGTATTTTGGGGTGTTCAGGGCTTCAGGAACAGCACCAGGCCTCAAATGGCGCTCAGGCAGCAAACTGCTGATAAAAGCCAGTTTGATTAAAAGAAGTTAATCTTTCACTGCAGCCTGAGGGCAGAAGCTGTGTGGAGCTCCTGGGCTGTGCCCGGCTGGGCAGATGGCAGCCGAGCCACCAACCTGTGGCCCCGGTGTCACCTCCTGTCCCCTGGCCACAGCGAGAGGGTCACTCTGGACGTGCCCCATCCCACAGCTGGAATTCCCCTCCAGACTTCCCTGCTCGAGCAGCTTTTGGCTATCCTGTGGCAAATTCTCTGCTTTCCCCCCTTCCTTTCTCCCCTGCTGAAAACTCCGGGCTGTTTATAGATGTGGAGCTTCTCGATGGAGCTGAAAGAGCGAGAAATGTTCATTCTGGGAAGTTTTGCCTTTTTTTTTTCCCCCTCTTCTTGGCTGCTTTCCCCAGTATTTTTCCAAGGGGTCACATTAGGGGGTGTTATGTTTCAGATCAAACAAGTACGGGCAGGATTTTTTGTCGCTCTCGTGGTCTTGTCGTGAGAATTCTGCTGTTGGGCCTCGAGCAGTGATGGAAATGCTTTAGCGTGCAAGGAATCCGAAGTATTGATCAGGACATGGATAAATGCATATCCTTAATGTGTATGAAATTGATTTCCTTGTACCTTCATGATTTGTCTGAGTTGTCCTTTTAGACGAGATCAGGGAGAGAAGGATATTTTTTTACTTTGAAAAAAACAAACAAGTGTGTCCAAAAAGTGGGGAGGGGAAATGCCAGGCTTTTTTGGGTGATCCAACGATTTCTGGCTGTTGTGTGGTTTCATTTGAACCTCCTTGATTATGTCCTGGGGTGTTTGAGGCTGAAGGATGCTCATCGTTGTGGGTGCTCATCACTCTGGGAAAGGAAGGAAATCCATTCCACTGCAAGGACTCTTGGAATAGAGGGAATTTTTTATTCTGTAATGAGCTCTTCTGTTTCTTCGTTAAAACCTTCAACCTCTTGCAACAGCAGCGGTGTCTGATGATGAGGCTTCCCCAAGGCCGAACGCTTTGGTTACAAATAATAATTAACATTTCTGGAAACAGATTAACGCGTGGGTGTAAATGTAGTTTGGTAGAAAGTGGAACTATCAGGCTGAAAGTTCTGTCATGGCTGAACTCCACAATCCCCTGTGCTCAGAGTTCTGCACAGTATCTTCCTGTGAAAGGGGGTAAAGAAAAATGAGGGAAATTGTGTAGGAAATTGGGATTTTTCTTCGGGCAGAGACGAGTGGGTGCAAGTCAGTACATTGAAATATCACACCTAAACACATCCTCAGGAGCTCGGGTGTCCCCTGCCCCATCCCCAGGATATCCCAGAACTGCCTCTTGAGGGAGATGGGCTGTGCTTGGCGAGGCTGGGCTCTGCCATGCTCCTGCCAGATCCATATTTCACATCGGAAAGTCACTCACTGGAAGGGAAATGTTCATTTTTCACAGTAAATAAGCAGTGCAGACACAAATGTGTTGAAACCTGTGTCAGAAGAGCGTGGGTTTGGTGAGGTTTGCTCTTTGCACCCTGACTTCTCACTGAATTCTCTTCCGAGTCTCCTGTGTTTGGAGAGGCTTCAGGGTGTTGAGATTGTGCCAGGCAGGGACAGCTGTAGAAACCAGGGATGATGGGGAGGCTCCTCATCTCCCTCCCACTCTTCTTCATGGGGGAAAGTTAAATGGGAAAGAAAAAAAACATCTTGGGCTATTTTGTTCCACTGGTGTCAGAATGGGCTGCTTGTTTGTTCTTGGAGGGCTTCCAGATAGGGGATTTTTTTTTTTTTTTTCCTTCAGAAATGAAATATTTCTTCAAGAACTCCCTGTAGGTTTGTGATACTGCTCACCTGGGGTGCACACAGAGGAGAGGATGGAAAATGTGGTGAGGGTGGAAAGGGTGGAAAATTCAAGGAATATCCTGGAGCTGCAGGGTGTTGGGGTGGTCTGTCTGTGCTGGGTGCAGCACACGAGGAGCCAGGTGATAACACAGAATCCTCAGGAGCAATTTGCTGTGAGCAGGTTTTGAAAAGCTTCTCTCTAAAAATCCCAGGTGAGGCTGGAATGAGCAAGACACCTCCCAAGGGCGTTTTAAATATCAATTTCCCCTTGTTTTCCTGCTCTTGCAGGCTTTTCCTTGCCTGGCTCCAAACCTGGCAGAGGTAGTTGGACATCCTTTCCCGTCTGGAATGGGACAACATCCCTCAGTGCTTGGCTGCTCCACTTAATGAGTCTCAGGTGGTTCTGCTGCAGAAAATTCATTTACACCCTCGGTGCTAATGGTGTGCAAGCAAGAGTTCCCCTCTTCCACATCATTCTCTCCCTACTAATTAGGGATTAGAGCATAATCATGGGAGCAAGACGGCAGCCATAATGCAGCCTGGGCGAAGCTAATGATGTGGACATGCTGCACTTTGTGGCGTTTGTCAGGGGTTCTTATTTCTTCTTCCAGACCTCTCTTGTTTGTAATTTCAGGAATTTCTGAGCCAGCATGGACTTGACTGATGTTTGGAGTCGCTCCTTGTAATGAGTGAGGCTCGTGTGGGAGAGGCTGAGGGAGCTGTGGTGGGGATGCCTTCCTGGCTGACAGATGGTGGGGATTTCACAGCCTGGGACTGAAGTTTTGGGAAAAGTGGTTAAATACCTCGGGAAGGAGCATGGGCAGATGGGAAGGAGGGAGCATGGCAGCTGGAGCCAGCAGTGTGCATGTTCTTGTGGAGTTCCCATCCTCATCCTGGGGCAAGGCTTCATTTTTTGGGCATAATTTCGATGCCAAATATTTTGGCATAATTTTGATGCCATTTTTAATGGTGAAAAGCACTGACTGACATGGCTGTCCTGTGCCCTGCCCTGCTGCTATCCCACATCCCATGGGAGCTGGGACACAGCTCCAGAGCTGTTGGCGTCGTGCACTCCTTGGAGATGGGATGAATGTCACCCACACACGGAGCAGTGGTTCCCATGCAGGTGACCACTCTGGATTTTGGGCATCTAATTTAAAACATGCATATCTCTGGAGAGAAGGGATGCAAAGAGTTGTAGAGTTTTCTTGAGGGAAAAAAAAAGAGGCAATTCTCTTCCCCTTACACAGATTTTTCAGAGTGCACTGAGGATGAAACTGGGAGGATTTTGAGTGTGATCTCAGGGATGTCCCTGTGACAAACTGCCCTGCTCAGAGCACACACCAAAGTCAAAACAACTGGAGATTGTGCTGGGGGACTGATGGAAATGAGTGCTTGGAGAGGCAGGGTGTGAGACAGTGGCTCCCCTGCCTGTACCTGAGCCTGATGGAGTGCAGCAGCTCTCCGATGGGAGAGAGAAACTCACTCTTCCAAGCCAGTGGACTGTAAAGATTATTGAAAAAAATTGAATATATTTCTTTCATGTGGAAATAGTGCTGCAATCCCTGTACAGAGAGATTTATCAAAGGACCTCTGTGCTCCGGCAGCGGGGCTGAGATCACAGCTCGCTGCAGATGGGAATTGAACTGACTGAGTCCCACTTTCAGCAGCTCTGAGTGACCATTGTGCAGTGTCCTGAACCCCACACATCAGCCCTGCTCCCAGGCCGCCTTCACACGAGCCAGACTTGCGCAGCAAATGAGTTTTTCTTTAAAAGTGAATTTTCTGGCCTCTGGAAATCCCCCAGTGAAGCTGGCTGGGTGGGCTCTGCACTGGGCACACCAGTGCCCTCCAGTTCCCTGGAGAGGATGCTCCAGTGGCCAGGGAGGTGTTAGAGATGGATCCTCCAGCACATGAGTTTGTCTGGTTTTGTTTCCTTTTTCAGCTGGGCTGTTTCATCCCATTATAGTAGAGAAGATGATTTTAAGCATTTTCAGCTGATGCAACTATTTGGGGTGTTGTGATTTTTGTAGACCTAGAC
Organism: Origma solitaria; assembly: GCA_013397895.1. NCBI lineage: Eukaryota > Metazoa > Chordata > Aves > Passeriformes > Acanthizidae > Origma > Origma solitaria. Next base: position 122,105 of record VZRL01002585.1, on the reverse strand, counting down.
GACAGCTCTTCTGTGAGAATCTGATTTCTGGGACCGGGTTCTCTAGGGGATTAGACTCTAATGATGTCTCAGAGATTTATTACTCACTAGAGAGTTTGTAGCAGGACCTTGAATGTGTTGGCCTGGAAGCAGAAGAAAACCTGTTGACCTTGATGGTGTTTGAGGTACAGGAGGCAGCTGGGTTTGGTTCATCGGCCCCGTAATTGATATCAAAATAAGAAATTTCATTTGAAAGCACGCCTGCATAGGAGAATGGAGAGCTGCGAAGTGGAGAAGCTTTTGGTTGAACTCCAAGCTGCAGGGATCCTGAGAAGGACTCTTGCCTTGGGGCCTCACTTGACTCTGGGTGTTTGCTCAGCCCCTCTCCTCCACCAGCCAAGTCCCCATGGGAGCTCTGCCCCCCTCCCTGCCCTCGCCCTTTTTTTTTTTTTTTTCATAATATTGTTCTGATTACTGGAGTGTGAAGAATTGACTCTTAAAATGCCTCTTGGCAAATTCCATTTGTGCATTGATGAAATGTCCCCTGGCTGCTGTCTCGCCGTCCTGGGATCACAACTTTCCCGGCCAGACTGGGACACGGGGGTCGTTCTATTGGAGGAGATCCTAAATTCCAACAGGGGGTAGAAAAGGGGAAAAAATGAGGGGTTTGGGGGGTGGATAAAGGGTTAACACTTGTTTGCTGGCATCCTGCTGGGCTGTGTTTTTGCAGGGCTGTTTCTCCTGAGGAGCTGCCAGATGTGATTTTTTGGGGGTAAACTGGGACAGGCTGGGACAGCTGTGGGTGCGGAGCTCTGAGAAGGAGCTCAGGAAAGGGATTTGCAGGAAGGCTGTAGGGCTGAGGATTTTGGGGATGTCCAGCCCTGAACCCTGCAGGAACAGGGATGTTTGTGGTGGTTCTTCATGTCCAGTGCCTTCTCACCGTGGTTGTCCCTTGAGGAAGGAGCTTCCGGGGCCTTCTGCTCCCTGCCTGGTGCTTGGGCCTGCAGGGATTTCAAGGGATGTTGTTCAGGTGCTTTCAGAGTGAATTATTTTAAAACCAGCACTACTGTAGGGCTGTTTCTAGAGGCTTTTTTCGAGTGAGTAGGGAGCACTTGTGCAACGCTTCAGGCTTTTTCTGTGTTTCCAAGGACATAAAAACTTGAAAAATAAAGCCGAAAACTCAGTGAGTAATTGCAAGGTTTGCAGGACTGAGGCTTGAAGAAAAATGCCAGGGAGGAGGTTTTGTTTATAATGTTGGAGATTGGGCAGCTTTGGACCAGGTCCTGATTCCAGAGCACTTGTGGTGGATTCTCTAAGCAGATTCGTGCTGGAAGATTACAGATTGCTCCTGTCTGGGTTCCCCTCACCCCTCAGTTTGTAGGCTGCGAGCTGGAGAGGCAGCAGGGATGGGGTGGAGAGGTGTTTTTCCCTTGGGATGCACAAAGGACCTGGGGTCTGGGCTGGCTGAGGCTCTGGTGGTTTTGGCTACCAGTTTTTTTATTATAAAATCCCCCAGGAATCCTTGTGGAATGGTGGATTGTGGACCACGGAGGCATTTGCCTGGATCCCAGCTGATTTCGCTGGATCAGTTTCTCTGACAGAGAGCTAAAATTCATCCCCATGGCCCTGCCCCGGGTGGGACTGGGGCTGGTGGCCAGGCTGGGCCAGGGACAATCGTGGTGTGGTGACAGCCATGTCCTCTGTGCCCCTCCCTGGCTTGGGGGGGGTGCCCCAGAGGTGCTGGGGACACCTCTCCTCCTCCACAGCTGCTTTGGGGACATCAAGGGGTCTCAAGGTCCCTTGCAGGAGGGCTGGGCATACCCTCTGCCTCATTCCTTTAGCGATGGGTTTGGCAGTGCTGGGTTAATGGTTGGGCTGGATGCTCCTGGAGGTCTTTTCCAAGCGAAATGGTTCCATGGATCTCTGATTTTGATGTGCCTCTCCTCGCTCGATGGCTCACAGAAGAGCAGTTATCCTTCAGGGGAGCAATGGAGCCTGAACCTCCAGCACCTTATCCCACTGCCCTGGCAGCTCATCAGCTTTCTCCTTGATCATTTAAAGAGGAAGAATTTAAAAAGGAAGAATTTAAAAAACAAGGGAAGGTTCAGACCCCCTGCCCTGGATGGAGGGAAGGGGAGACTGAGCAGGGACACCCCGGGGAGGGATGGTCTGTGGCCAGGGACGCTCAGCTTTAGGATTTGTGCTTCCACAGTGCCAGGGACCTTCCAAATGCAGGGAAAAGGCAGTGCTGGAAGACCTGGAAGCTGCTAAAATGGGATGCAGCCACTTGGGCTAGCAGGTGATGCTGGAAAGAGGTTTTTGAAAGCAGAGTTCTGCTGTGCTGGGAGCTCTTGGGTTCTGTGGAGTCTCAGCGTGAGCTGCAGCAGACTCTATTTGTACCCTGGGCTAGAAGGGCCTAAACCAGCCAAAACCCGTTTGAATTCAGGCACTTCACTCTTCCCAGGTGCATTTCCAGCTCTGCCTTGCCACAGAAAGGCTTGTAAAAAGGCAAGAATCAATTAAATGTATGGCAGCGAGTTCCTGGTGGTGGGAGCCATCTGGAGAACAAGCAGATCTTTAGATTCTTGTGGTTTTCCTCAGTTCTATTTGTAGGTCCATTAAATCCATTTTTACCCTGTTCCCCTCTGAAACATAAATGAGTAAATGCTGTAGCAAGGGCATGCTTAAGGAAAAAATGAGGCATGACTATAAATATGAGTGACCTAAGTAAAAGAAAGGTCAGATAAGAGACATTACCCAGTTGTGTTCATTAAGGGTGCCAGTCTGTAATTTAGAATCCTGCTTCAGGATTAGGAAACCGGTTGGAGGACCCATGGAGAGAGAGGAGAGATGCAAGATATGCAGAGGGAAACTTTCCTTCCCGTTGTTTGCAGTGGGTGGGGTGAAAGAGGGGTTTTGATACTGATGATTATCTGTGGTGTGCTTGGAATTCAGGGAAAAAAACATCTGAAGGGGGAAGGAAGGAGCTGAACGATGGCCCTTGGCAGCGCGGTTCTCCTGTTTGGGGAAGGCAGGGCTGTTTGATTTCCTGCGCCTTGGAATGTGCTGAGCAAAGCTGGGCTGAAATGTTTGAAAAACGCATAAAGGCGTAGTCTGGATCCTGAAGTTTGGATTTGGGGGCAGAAATTGCCACCCATCCCTGGTGGTTTCTGCTTGAGATGAAGGGAAATACCCAGCATTGCTTCAGAAAACAGCAATATCTTGGAGACTTCCTGCCTCAGTATCACAGCTCCTGCCTGTGGGGCTGGGAAGGATTTTCCTTTGGGGCTGTTGGATGCAGTGGTGTTTTCCAGGGCTGTGCTGCCACCAGCCCCAGCACGTTCCTGCCTGCCAGTGCCTCTGCTCCTGCCCCTTCCCTGCCTAGAGCTCCCCAGGTATTCCTGCCAAGCGTGGAAATGCATCCGAAGTGATGTCAGGGAGAAGAGGCAGGACAGAGAAATTCCTCTTTACGGCAGCAACCAAGAGAATGGGGATTTATCTTGGAGATTAACTGGGCTGCTCTTGTCAGTTTGCTTTTCCTGCCATGAAATTCAGTCCTGTGAGCTCAGAGGCTGCTCCTCACATCTGCACCATCTGCAGAAGGTGCAGTGATAAAAGTGTTTAAATCTGCTTTAGGAGTTTGGAGGATCAGTGGTAATTCCCCTGGTGATGAGGTTGATTTTTCTCCATTAGTACCTGGTTTTGAACAGTTTCCTTTCTTCTCCTTGCTCAAGGCTGGGCTTTCAGAAAAGCCTCTTCTCGAGGAGACTTAGTGTGTGCACACACCACGTGAAGTCAACAAGGGCTCAACTTCAAAGTGAAGCATGTGGATAAATATTATCCTGACTCGAGGCTACTATTTATTCTTTTTCTTCCAAAACAAAACACATTCACATGCGCCTTCTCAAGAATTGGAATTAATTGTTTTTATTTTTTTACCGCTGCGTATTCACTCTGTTTTGCTGGGATGATCACCCCTCATCTGCCTCTCTCAGGTGTGTGGGGTTTACTGGTTTTCAGCAGTTTTTGAATATGGGGGGGAGAAGTGGTGTGGCCAGGGCTGAAATCCTCCATTCTTAGGGCCGAAATCCTCCACTCTTAGGACTGAAATCCTCCACCTTTAGGGCCAAAATCCTCCACCTTTAGGGCCGAAATCCTCCACTCTTAGGGCCAAAATCCTCCACCTTTAGGGCCAAAATCCTCCACTCTTAGGGCCAATATTCTCCACCTTTAGGGCTGAAATCCTCCACTCTTAAGGCCGAAATCCTCCACCTTTAGGGCCAAAATCCTCCACTCTTAGGGCCGAAATCCTCCCCTCTTACGTCTGAAATCCTCCACTCTTAGGGCCAAAATCCTCTTCTCTTGCTTGTGTGGTTTCCAGGGGTCACCACAGTGGGATGGGAGAGCCCAGGGAGATGGTGTGACCCCAAAGCTGAACTTTGAGGGATTGGGAGGGTATTTTCCTCAGGGCTTGGCAGCTGAACGTGCCAGGGCTGTGTGGTTTGCTGTGGGATTTACTCCCTAGAAGTGCCTGCAACAGGCAAGTCCCTGTGTCCCAGGTGTCCAAAATGAATTTTTCACTGAAAATCAGTGTGGTTAATTCTTCCTCAAGCCTCAGGACCAAATGCCCTGGGTTCCAGACAACTCCTGGATCGCCGTCCCAGATGCATCTCCCTGTCTGCTTCAACCCTTCATGCAGGGCAGAGCCTTCGTGCCTAGGAAATAATAAAATAAAATGATGCCATCCAATGTTTTATGTATGAGGAAGGCACGGGGCTGTCAATAATCTTCCATGTTTTTTAATGCGAACTCTCTCGGCGTTTCTGCTCGCGGCTGATGACACCAATTAATTTTATTGTTTGGAAATAATCTTCTGTGGTGTGCGATTTGCACGGCCTTAGCCTTATGCTTTCTAATGATTTCTCTATTAATTTCGCTGCTGCCAATAAGCTGAAGATGCCTTTCAAGTGGAAAGGGAAACATGACCTAATACCATGGATAAAATATTAGCGCGAGCGAATTAAATCCCTGTTAGCAGTGGTAGGACCCTGGCCCCTGAAGACACAGGAGCTGCTGGAGCATGGCAGAGAGAAAAGAGCTGCACATGCTGCGTGTGGATGCACAAGTGGAGCAGCAGTAAGTTTTTGAACAGCTTTAAAATTAATGAAGAATTGGTGTTTTTGTCCCTTCCTGCTCCAGCTGGCTTTTCCCTGGTTGAAAAAGAGCTAGCCTGGAGAAATTCAATGTCCAGGCTTCCCTGTGGGACAGAAACACTGGGGCTGGGCCTGCCCCACAGGAGCTGTGGTTGTGCTTTGCCTCAATTCCTTCTTTTTGGTCTCAAGTTGGATGTGATGAGCTCCTTGGCAGTGCTGCCCTTGGCACCTCGTGTCCACCTGGAAGGATGAGGCTCCTGGAGGATTTCCCCCCAGCCTGCAGGGCAGTGCCATTAATTTTCCAGGTTTCCAGCATCACCAGCCTCAAACTCTCCTCAAGCCTTGTCCTTTTGTACAGAAACCCCAAAAGCAAGGTTTGTACACAAGATTTCCAGCACAGGCTGGGCTTGATGGCTTTGGTACTGGTGATCTGTGAGTCCTTTCCATCATCTGAGCATTGAGAAGTGGCCTCGGAGCAACCTGGAGTAGTGGAAGCTGTCCCTGCCCAGGGGATTGGAATGAGATGGGCTTTAAGATCCGTCTCAACCCAAACCATTCCATGATTCTATATGAAATTATCCTTTTTCAGCCTTTGGAAGAGGTCTGCATTCATGGTGTGGCTGGGGCTCACTTTCTTCATCCATTGTGAGAGGGAAAAAAATACTCCTGTAATGCACAAAACCATCACCCCATCAATATTGCCTAAGTGAGGCACAAAGCAGGGGAAAAATCAATTCAATTTGCGGCCGCAGTATTTATGTGATGATTTATATAAACACACAGATATTTATTGCTTTAATGTTTTAGTCTCTGTGCTGTGAAATTTTTTTGGATCCTGCATAAATAGGAGGCAAACAAGTTGGTAATCAAGGATATGGAGGGCTGGGGAGAGATGAGGAGTTAAAAACTTGGGAAAAAATTGGTGGTTTGCAGTGGGGAGGGTGAGCCAGGGCAGCAGGATTAGAGCTTTTCCCTTAAAAACTTCTCATTGGATGTAAATCATCAGGCTTTGGGGCTCTGTGCTCCACAGAAATGATGCTCACCTTGGCTGGAGCCATTGCTGGATTGGTAACTTGCAGGCATTTTGGTAATTTCATTTTATCCTCATCTTTTTAATTGTGCAAACAGAAAGAAATGAGTTTTTACACAAGCGGATCCTGACAGTGTGGGCGGGAAGGAAATAATACAATGAATTCTGTATAAATTCTGTATAAAATAGTGTCAGGAGCTGAGATGGGCAAAGAATCTGCCATGGCCAGGCTGCTCCATCCCCTGGGAGCTGACTTTGGGTGCCTGAGCGAGCTCTGGGATGGTGATAGAATGCTCCTGGTGGGATCAAAGGCTGAATGTGGGATTTCTGCTGGCCTTGGCTGGCTCTGGGTTCAGGCTTAGAGAGGGAAGTCAAGCCCTCCTGGAGGGTAACTATGAGCACAAAGCCATTCCAGCTCTGCCCTCACAGGGGAACTTACTGAAACTCAGCGCCCGCTCTTCTGAGTCACAAATTAACTGAAAATTCATTTTTTTCCCCGCTTTGCTCTTAAAAAAAAAAAGAAAAAACCAAACAACTGCTCGAAGAATTTGGTTGTCAGCAAAAGCAAAAAGGAAAAAAGGCAAGAAACACCCAAAACCCCCAAAGTGCCACCCAGCATCTCTAGTGCTGGTGCAGACCCAGACCAGCAGAACGAGCTGGAGTGGCTTTTTCTCAGTGCTTTGCTTCATAATTCATAGTTTTCCAGGCTGATTCTGCAGGGAGAACAATGAGGACATTGAGAGCAGATCCCTGCTGGCCTCACGGAGAGCCCGAGCCCTGCGCCTGCTCTCAATCTCTTTTCCCCGGACATCCCATCCCGCCTGGCATCAAACCTCCTTTAGCGAGACAGGACCGGCATTAAATCACAGAGTGGCACTTCCCCCGTGCTGCTTTCTTTCCCTTTTCCTCCCTTATGGACTCTAATCTTCTGATATTATAAGAAGTGAGGAGTAATGGAGCTCTTGGCCTTTTTAAATATGTATGAACTTCTCGGGGAAGCCGGGGAAATGAGAAGCGACGGAGACAGATCACAGATGCGAGCTGCTCTCACAGCCATGTCATTTACCAGGCGTGGGTGTCTCTTTCCCCCATGTCCCAAGTCATTATTCACAGGCAAAGCATAATGTTTCTGTTCCTTTGGTTATGGATTATTATTATTTTTCAGGAGGGTGGACGTGGGACGCAGCTGTGATCAGATCACAGAAAGCTGATTGTGCAGTTCCTACCTCTGCCTCGCTGGGGTTTTTGCTGCTGGCAAACAAAGCTGTTTTCTGCTGCTTTTCACGGTCAGGCTGGATGGTGACTCAGGAAAATGTGCTTTAATACTGTGATTTTGGTGACAAACCTGCTCGTAGGTATTTGCTGTGCTGGTCAGGTTTGGTTTCTGAGAGTTGGATGTCTTTGTCCCATGTTCTCTCTCAGCTTTATCTCTCCAGGTGAACTTGGTGGGATTTCTCAGGGGAGCAGACTTCGCTGGTAAATGACTTTGTGTGTGTCTTATTCCCAAAAACTGACATAAACCATGGATTATGTGCCAGGATCTGTGCTCACAACCCAGAAAAGCTCCTTTCTTACTGTCGCAGCAGTGGGTTACAGCAGGCCAAGGTGTTTTCTCATCTTACTTAATTCTCCAAACCCCTTATTGAAAAAACTCCTGATTTTTGCTGAAAGGCAGCTAATAGTTTTGTCTTAAGAGTGAATTTTTTGAGAAGACTAATTATTTTCACACACTATGCTTTGTCTTCATTTAAAAACAAAATTATATTTAATCTGGTGAGTTTTTTATTCTGAGAGCTGGGAATTGCCCAGATACAGCAGGAACAAACCTTGCTCGGGTTCCCCTCTCCTTTTTGGGTCTCAAGTATTTGATTTACTGGTGTTCTTCAGTCTCTGGACCATGGAAAATGTGTTGATCATTGGCTTTCAGCCTCCTCCCCAGGGCAGGGGATCAGCAGAGCTCAATAATGGGGCTCAACCTGTGGTTTGTGCTTTTTCCAGAAGGACTTGGGGAGAAAAGATGCCGTTAAAAGAAAATTACTGCATTGCCTATCAACTGAAAACAAAAGTCTTTTGTCCTGTCAATCATGGGGAGGCTTTATCTTGTCAATCACGGGGAAAATGCTTCCCTTGCACTTCTGCCAGACTTTGCACAGACTGGGTTTCTCCTTCCGTCAAACAAGCAAGTGTTGGGTGCAGTAGCTCTTAGAAAAAAAAAGAAATATATAAAAAAATTAATGTTTTATTGGTTTTTAGACTTGAGAGAAGGTGGTAATGCTAGTCTGTGGGTGTCCCTCAGCTGGCCCTGGGTTGATGGACCAGGCTCTCACACAGGGCTGGAGGGAGAGCTGTCCGCCCTTCCTCATGCCCACAGGGCTGTGGGACGTGGAGCTCATGCCAGCCCATCCCCTGTGAGCTGGCGCAGCTCCCTGTGCGTTCAGGCATTCTGTGAATATTCAGATATTCTGCACTCTGTGAGGTTTGTGCACAGTTAATGCCCTGGCTTGGGGAGCTGTTGGCAAGAGCTGCACAGATCCATCCCTGAGCTCCCTGCAGCTCCTGCTGTGCCTCTGTCTCCTCAGCACGGGGCTGATGCTCCTGCTGGGATGTCCCCTGGTGCCAGCACACCCTGGGGCTGTTTCTGGGCTGTGAGGGCACTGCCAGGCTCAGCGCTGGGGCTGATTCTTCATGTGGTGGCACAAGCAGGAGGGACAAGGCTGTGGTTTGCCCCATGAGGAAACCACAGTGACACTCCCAGGTCACTCTCAGGGTATTTGCAGCGCCCAGATCGAGCTGCTTCTGTCACTCCCGAGCAGCTCTGAGCAGGACTCCCCCTGGGTCTGGTCACAGACTGCCTCTGTGGCTTGTTTTGAATCATTCTCGGCTTTTGTTTTGTTCACAAGAGTGAAAGATGTTTTCCTTTCCCTTTCCACTTCCTTTCCCTTTTGCACAGTGCTTTTCCTCCCTACGCTCTGCTCCACAGATGGGCTTTCAGTGGATTTTTGTGGTAATAAATGCACTCCCAGGAGCCAGTGTGTCCATCTGTCCCTCAGTCCGCAGCGTGGGCGATGGGAGCTGGGCACCAAACCTCTCGTTCCTGTGTTTGGGGTTCATGAGATGCTGCCGTGCCCTCTTCTCCTGCCACAGTAATGTTCGTCTCAAGCTGCAGACCCAGTTCAGCTCCAGGAGTTCAGGCCACATTGAGCTGGGAATTGTAAAGAACAGCAGGAACAAACCTTGCTCGGGTTCCCCTCTCCTTTTGGATCTCAAGTATTTACTTGAGTATTTATTTATATCTCAAGATTTACTGGTGTTCTTCAGTCTCTGGACCATGGAAAACGTGGTGGTCATTGGCTTTCAGCCTCCTCCCAGGGCAGGGGATCAATAGAACTCAATTTGGGGTTCAGCCTGTGGTTTGTGCTTTTTTCAGAAGGAGCTGGGGAGAAAAGATGCCGTTAAAAGAAAATTGTTGGAAAACTGGAGCTCCCAACCCCTCGGTACCAATCACAGAACCACCTAGGATGGATGGAAAACCTCTGGAGCAGTGCAGGATCCCTGGTTCCCCACCTGGCCCTGGGGCTGTGCTGAAGCTCTCCCCACTCGTGTCAGGAGTTTCAGGAGTTTCAAAGCTGTGCTGTGCCAAGGCTGGGGTGTTGCTGAGCAGCGTGCCCAGGCTGTGTGTGGGTGCCTGCCCTGGGCTCGGGGCCATCTGCTCCCTTCCTCCCGGGCTGGCAGAGGCCTTTTCCTGCCAGCAGCTCCGTCCCGGGGCACAGCACGGTGTCAGGAACTGCTAGCATTGTTCCCAGTTTCCCTTTGCAGCCAGCTGAAGGTAGGGAGCTGCTGGGTTTGTAAAGCAGCCAGATGGAGTTTCCATTCTCTCCCGGCCGCTCTGTGAGCAGGACACCCAAATATTGCTCTGACTGCGTGCCAGGGCTTTGATGGGGAGGATATGTGACTGTGGTGCCTTTGGGATGGGCCTGTTCAAGCCCAGGTGGAATTGTTGGTAAGAATTGTACCAGGGGAGCTGAATCACTCCTGTTGAGCTTTACTTGCAAACTTATTCTTTTTGCAGCCCAACTTTGTGTCCACAGCTTTGACTTCAGCTGCTGTCGGTGCTTTCCCAGGAGTGTCTCGGTGGGGAGGGCGAGCTCAGGGTGCTCCATCCCCATCACCCACAGAGGGAAATGATGGAGCTGCTGGGTCCAGAGCCAGGGATGCAGCTCATCCTCTGGGAAAACACAGCGTGCTGGTGGTGTTCTGTGTCCTGAGGTGATGCTCACACTCTGCTCCCTTTGCTTTCTTTCTCTGCTGGGAGTCTCTCCAGGGTTTTACATCAGCTCCACGTGTTTTACCCTTCTTCTGTTGCTAAAAAAAAAAAGTTGATTTTCAGAGCGTGGAGTCATCCTGTGTGTGCTGGAGCAGAGAGCAGGGACCAGTGCTGGGGATAACTGACCACCTCCAGTGTGCATCTCTATTTTAAAAAACCTGGCTCATTCCCCGAAATTCTTCTAATTCTTTACACATCAATATTTTGTAAATCCCACAGCACCCAGCTCAGGCAGGATGGAGCTGTGCTGTGAGGATTTGCTGGGTGGTTTGGAGAGTCGCTGGGGAGGGATCCTGCCCTGGCACCCACTCCTCCCATCCTGCATCCTTCCCTCCACGGACCCGGGGTGTCTGTGCCAGACAAGGACAGATGGGACCTGGCGTTGCCTTTCACTCCCCTGAATGCAGGAGATCTGTCTTAGCCAGGCTTTTCTCAATGGAAGACAAATACGAGTCACCCTGATGGTTTTTTGTACCAGTCTTTTGTTTCTTTTCCTTCTGTAGTGTAACAAAAGCTTCAGTGCACTGGGACCAGTAATTAGTTTCGCTCTTATTTTCCATAGAACTCACCTCTGGAGCACGTGTGTGCCAGGAGCCACATCCAGGAGAATGGCCCCGGGGCTGAATTTGCATTTCTGATACAGAAATTCAAATTAGTTCCATACATCAAGGCTTCCACTGGTCAGAGGATCTCTTCTTATCAGGGGCTGTCGGGATCCTCGGCTGCCGAGCCCCACCAGGTGCAGCTGCCAACTCCTTTGCAGTCTTGACAGAAATGACCCCAAATGCCACCCAGGATGTGTGCCTCTGCAAGTGGCTGTGTCCTCAGAGACACCTGCTCTGCAGGGAGGAGGAGCTCTTTGATCCCCACGTGTGTCTCTGGAGCTGTGGGTTGTGTGAAGTCTCACCTGGGCTCCGCTTTCATGCCTAATTGCACCTTCTTGGGAGTTTATTCAATTATTAGCTCACTTTTCTTGGAGTGGAGCAATGTCTGGCGGTTCCTGAGCTGAGTGCCGTCAGCCACGCTTTGTGTTCGGCTTTTAATCTTGGGTGATAACAAAAGTGGGTGATTTTACATCCCTCACTTTCCATCCTGGAGGATCCCAGAGCTCTGTGGGATGGAGATCTCTGCGCAGGAGGCAGTGCCAGGGATTTGAGAGGCAGGGGCAGCTCCTGCTTTGCACCACCAGGAGATGCCTTGGGGAACACAAGAATTCCCTCAGGTGTGAGAAACAAAGAGTTTTGTCTCTGCCCATGGAGCTGAGGCTTCCAGAGAAGAGCAGATGGCACTGAAAGCATCTCAGTGACAGCCAGGCCTTCTGCAGGGCTGACTGCACACAGGAGGTCACGCTTGGTGTGTGCCTGGTTGATGGTTTTCAGGTTTTTGGGGAACGTTTGCAGGTTGTATTTCTCAGCTGGCTGTGCTCCTGTTGACACAGAGCCCTACAAATCTTCTTGTCCACCATTCATCCGTCTTTTTTGAGTTTAATGTGTTGAAAAAGGAGATTCTTTGTGACATTTCCAGTGCTGTCTGTGTGTGAGGAGGTGGCTGTGGTCCACTTAGTGTCCCACTGTGGTGCTTCCCCAGCTGGATTTGGCCGTGAAATGCCATTTGCCACCTGCAAAGCCCAAATCTTGAGGGAGATGAGGCACCCTTGATGAGGGGAACCCTCAACCTACAGCAACACAGGGCAGAAACAACCAGAGGGGAGAGCTACCCTGCAGGAAATCACAGATCTCAATTTGGTGATTGCCCCATGATGTGTTTGTGAGCGATGGCTCTTTGCAGCTGCTGTTCCCTCCACATCCAACCCTTCCCAGCACTGGGCTGCCTCTCCTGCCCTCCTCCCAAGAGCCTCCCTGCCTGGAACCACTCGGACACTCATTACCCACACCAGAAATTGCTGCTCACTTCATCCCCCTCCGACAAATGACGAGCTCCCGTGGTGCAGTCGCCGAGGAGGAGAGGACTGAGCACCTTCCGTGGCTTTGTCTGGAGGAGGAAGATAAAATAAACCCCAAAAAAAGAGACAGAAAATCAACTCCTTGTTCAAATTGCTTGTCTCCTCCGCCTCGTCACTCGGGTTTTGGTAATTGCTTTAATCTGCGCTTGGGGTTTCCTGGCAGGAGAAGGATTTTTCAGTGACTGTCATTTCTTTGTTGCTGGTTGTTTCCAAACTCATTACTCCTGGCATTTATTCACCCAGGCTGGAAGCAGCTTGCACCAAGGGGCACAAAATGGAAATTGATTTACAGCGACGGTGTGTGATCTAGAAAACGTCAGTTTTTTTTTTCCCTCCCGAGTCTATAAATTAGTTTTGATTCCAATAAGGTTTTCTGCTATAGTTATAAATCAGATCCCAAGGAGCTGTGTGAGTGTGGAATATGAAATCCCAACATTGCTGATGCCCAGAGGTTTGTGTGGGATGCACTTGGGAAAAGAGGCTTTTGTCTGGGGAGAAGAACCAGCTGCTGAAATACAGTTGTATCCTTGATAAATCAATTTAAAAAATGGTACAGGTCTAAGTTTTTCGGAAGATAAGGGTCTGGAATTGCTTGTGATTTAAGGAAACAAGTCCCACACTGAATTTTTGGGGGAATATTGATGCTTCAGCAGTTCTGAGCTAGCAAACCTCTGCGAGGCCTTGCCTCAGGCTGTGAAACCACTGATGGTTTGGGAAATTTGGGGTTGTTTGGATTTGCAGTCTCAGCACCAGGAGAGTTCACGGTGTGTGAGCAGCGAATGCAGGGGAGCACTCTCGGGGTGCAGCTGACGGGCAGGAGGGAGGCCTGGAAGGGGGAAATCCATCTTTCCTGCTTCCCAGGATTGGTCTGACCTGGAATTGGAGAAACTGGGCTGATTCTCCTCCCATGGGTGTTCCTGGGGCACCCCAAGGCCCCCAAAACTCAGCCAGGACGAGCTGACGGCTCTGGGCTGCAGTGCTGACAGATCATGACCTTACTGCGAGCGAGTCTCGTTTCTGCTCAGCAGTTCGCTGGAAAAAATATTTCTGACCCAGCACAAAACCTCCCTCCCAGGAGGTGACACCGTGATGTCAACCTCATCGGTTTTTCCATTTGCACAGCCATTGAAAGGCCACCAGCAGCAGAGAGTGACAGCCACCAGTGCAGCTGGGGCTGGTCCTGGTCTCTGCTGAGGTTTTGGTCACCTCCCAAAGCAGCAGATTGTCACCGTGCCCCTTCCCGTGCCATCCCACCCCAGTGGTTTTTATCACCTCCAGGACTTCTCTGCGGTTCCCAGTGCCAATATTTTGAGGTGGTTGGAAAGAAAGGCGTTTTGTGGATGCGTGGGGATGTTTGCTTCGCTTTGGGTTCATTTAGCAAATGTTGGTGAGGCTTTTTCTCATTTTAATTAGGGGGATGTAAAGCTTAGAGCAAATTAGAAGCAGATGGAGCTGGTGACATCACTCTTTGTTTTACTCCTGTTAGTGCAGATTAGCCACTTTGGGGTAAATCCTGGAGAGGACCTTCTAGGCTTAAACACTCCCAGTCCCTCCAGCCTTTTCCCATCCCTTCTGTCCTCCCTGTCCATCTGCTTTGTCCTCTCCTTGTGCCCCCTCACTCCCCCCAGGCCTGCCTCCATCAGATGCTGTTTCCAGACAAAAATCCCATAAGCTTCCAGCTGTTCCTTGTGCTGGAGATGAGCAGCCAGGCCGTGCAGGGAGCACTGTGGGGTGGTGGTTCCCTTGGGATGGTCCCTCAGGGGTTGATGCTGGTGCTGGACCCTTCCCAAACCTCCGCTGTCCTCGATCCATGTGGAGTTTTGTGGTTTCTGTTCCCTGCATGGGGGCTTGGTCATGATTCCCTTCCAAAAGTTGGGGTATGCACACCGAGGGGCCAACAGCTTGGGCTGTCCTTGCCTGTCCCTGCTGTGTCCCCTGGATGGATCCCCTGCCTTCAGCCCTGCCTTGCCTCTGCATTTTCCTTCCATATTTGCACAGGAATTCCAGGCAGGGCCCAGATCTCCGTGGCTTTTTCCTGTGGCCCATCTGAAGGAGTGATGGTTTGAGGTTGTCCCCAAAGCTGTGTCCAGGGCTGGTGGCTGTGCAGAGTGGCTCTGGTGGCCCTGTTCCCGCTGTCCTGGAGCGGCTCTACCTCGCCACGGCCACAGGAATTCCCTTTATCTCCCTGGCACAGGATGAAAAGCCCTGGCCACAGGATGTGTTTGTGCACATTCTGCCGGGGAGGGAGCTGAGCTGTGCTCTGTATCCTCAGCTCGATTTTTTTCAGCATTTCTTTCTCCCTCTCCAAAGGGTTAAAAGTGCTTTCATACCCCCTTTCCCACCGAGGCCCTTGGAGATTTATTCTGCCTTTCCAACAATAACACCCCTGGGATCCTGGCCCTGGGCTTGGGGTGATGGTGAAGGTTCAATTGCCAAAAGCAAATTCTCTGTGACCTCTGTGCCTCGCTTCCCCCATGGCCCTGGTGATGCAAGAAATGAACACCCTCGTGTTTTCCCAGTGGGAATCTGGATGAGGGCGCAGGAGAAAATATCTTTACCAGGCTATGTGTCATCCTCAGCTTTTATTTCCCTTTTGGCCTTGTCTGGGTGCTCAGAGCTGCCTGCTCTGACACAGCACAGAATATAACAAATATCCCTTAAAAATATGGCCGTGGATAACCCCCATTTCCCCTCTGCCCAGAGCTGTGTTGAATCTGTGCTCCTCTACCTGCTGTTCAGAGCTCGTGGATATAAATACAGCTCAGCTTTTCTTGGCTGCTCCAGGCATGGCTTGGCTTCCTCCCTGCTCCGGAGCTTGCAGCAGGACACGTGCAGAGCACAGCCCAGGCATCCTCCTGGCTGCTTTTCCTCTTGGTCACATTGCTCAGGTGTCCTTGGATCTTGGGGTTTTCCATTGGGAAATGGCACCGAGAGGTTGCAGGGGTTTTGTAGGGATTGTTGATGGCTTTGGGGATTGGTGGGGATATCAGTGTTCAGGGTGTGTAGGGCTGGGCAGGGTCCCTGTGGGGCCTCTTGTTGGACGTGATCATGGAATAGTTTGGGCTGGAGGGACCTTAAAGCTCAGTGCCACCCCCTGCCATGGACCTCCCACTGTCCCACGCTGCTCCAAGCCCTGTCCCTTGGACACTTCCAGGGATCCAGGGGCAGCCACAGCTGCTCTGGGCACCTCTGCCAGGGCCTCCCCACCCCCACAAGGAAGAATTTCTCATTCTGAGCCAGGTAAAATCTTCTTTTCCATCCTTCTCATTGATATCTGGTCATCCATGCTTAGCTCAGATGGTCCCTTCCTGCAGCGCTGCTTCCACCCTGCCATCCTTTGGCTTAGGCCACTGTCCAAGCAGAGGTTATTTATTTCCCTGTTTTAAATTTATGTACAGTATAAACCATTGTGTCCCGAGCTGTTTATGGAGCACAGAGGCGCTTCCTCTTCTCATTGCTCATTTTTAATCAATGGTTTTTGCTTACTCACCAACAGCAAAGCCACAGAGGAATCATTTCTTTTCCTTTTCTCCCTTATTAAACTCAAAAACCCTGGTGCAGGTACCAAAGACCAACCAGTTGCTTGGAAAAAAGCCATGATTTCCTGCATGGATGCTTTGGAGACAGTTAGCTGTGCCATTATTGGGACAAATTAAAATCAAATAGCAGCAGTGAGGTGTTTGTCTGATTCCTGGTGCTGATTGTGAGCAGGGCTGGGGATTTCAGCTTCTGAGTTACCTTGCAGGTGAACCCAGCCTTGCAGAACTGAGTATTTTAAAATAAAAAGAGCCTTTTCTGCCCCTAGTCAGGTGCTGTGAAGCGTCCAGGTGCCTTTTGATGGTGGGGTCAGGCTCGTGGATTGAAGAACTTAGTGAAAGCTTTGCTCTCACTTAACAGTCCAAGCATTTGGAGTGGGGCTGTCAGGAGGTGACACAGGGGACAGAGGAGGGTGGCAGTGACACTTTGAGCCTGGCAGGCAACTTGGCATCAGAAAAAAGCTTTTGCTGTCTGACAGTAGTTTCACCTTTGTGTCCAGGAGGTTTTTCACACCCCAAGGCTCTAAGCACAGCTGACTGCAGACTTGGCAGGGCGTTTGCTCAGTGTGGGTAATTAAGGTCATTTTTGCTGTACGTAATTTTGCTGTCGGGAGACTTTGATCCTGCTGGGCATGGTGGCAATCCCTGGCAGGGATGGGGACACTGCTGTGGCCGTGGCATCGCTGCCCAGTGCATTTTTGTGGGAAATGTGGTGTATTTGTGGTGTTTCCATGCTTCTGCAGCACCCACTTGGCAATAAATAAATAAATGCAAACTGAAGTGGCCCTGCTGCTGATGCCACCCAGGGAAGGTGCCCAGTCCCCAAATCCAGGCCTCCAGCTCCCCGTGGGGCATCCCCCGAGGTGGGAAGGCTGCAGGGAGCTGCTGGCTGATGCTCAGTTGGAAGTTGGAAGCCTGGAAGTTTTTCCCTGAGCCAATCCTGGCAGCTCTTTCGGGGCAGGATAATCCTTGTTGGGGGTCCCAGTTTATGGTGCAGTTCCCTTGTGCTCCCAGCCTGGAGCCTTCACACCCAGAGCTCCCAATTCCCCCCCCTCCCTTCGGCTGCGGTCATTTGGGGTCATGGAGAGGATGCCTTTGGAAAGGATGTGGTTCTGCTGTGTTTGCTTGCAGAGTTTCCTGTTGAGTGCCGTTTCTCTTCCTTTGCTCATTCCACAAGCATCCAGGGGCTCAGCTCGTTTCCTGCTCCTGGTTCGGGGGGGACACAGTGCCATGGGGATGTCCCCAGTGCCACCAGCAGGACCTGGGGCTTCGGGATGTGTCTGAAAAATCAGCTCCACTGATTTAGCCTGCTCGTGTTTGGGTTTAATTTGTGAGCTCTTCGGGGGTGATGAGATCAGTGTAGGATTTCTGGTGTGAAATAAGAACATTTCCCATCACTTCATTCCCTGGGTAAAAAAAAGAGGAGAAAGTGTGTCTATGAATAGCTGCATGAGGAAAGCTGTGCACAATAAAGACATTATGAAAAATATTACACTCATCCATATTGATTTTTGCTTTGTTTGCTGGCTGGTTCCTTTATTACCCTGGCAGAGCCATCAGCAATGTCATCCCAGCTCAGCTGACGAGAAAACATCAGATGCTGCTGTCAGGGCTGCTGTGAAAAGCCACTCCCAGGGTCATTTTAAAAAGAACCATTTGGAATGTCCAGCCAGGGCCGTGAGGCTGGTCCAGCACGGGGAAATTCTGGGCTGAGGAGCTGCTCTTATTCCCAGCCTGGCTGTGATGAGAGGGATGATGTGACACGGAAAATGTGGCACATCCTGGGAGTGGGGCTGGACTTGGGGACAGCCTCCAGTGGCCTCCAAAATCAGTGCCTCTCGCAGGATGGCTGAGCCCAGTGAGAGGGGATTCAGCACAATCCTTCCCCAAATTTTGCAGGTCCCTTCTATCCGGTGACCTCCCCTTCCGTGATGCATTTCATTATGAAATGTCCTTCCTGTGCCCCCCAGGAAGGAAATGTTTGCCAGTGCTTCATTTATTTCCGAAGGGCTGGAGTCAGCCCAGGCTCTCGGGTGGGAAGAGGTCGTGGCTGTCACGGAGAGTGACGTGCACAGGGTTTGAATCCCGTTCATTAATTAGGATTTCCCAGTCCCTTTTCCATGCTGGAGCAGCAACTCCCTTCATTAGCAAAGAGATAAATGCTCCCTCCAGCCAGCTCGGTGTGGTCCCAGAAACCTTCCTGGTTCCTTGCTGGGGAGCACGGACTCAGCTGGGTCTGGATTTACAGCACCAGCATGTATTATTCATCCCAAATAATACATATTCCAGCCCTGCAACTGTGCAGGGCAAGGCAGAGTGATTTGAAGGATGTCTCCAACCTGTAAATCTTAATATTCAAAGCACTGATGGTTTTATGGGTGTATTTTTGGGGGGTGCACAAGGAACCCTCCCTTTTAACAGAGAGCGAGGGATGCACCCAAAATTAAATGTTTTACATTTCCCTCAGATGTTGATACGTGTTTGTTATATCAATTTTGGTCTGGTCTAAATAGATGGGAAAAAACATATATATTTTCCCACTAAATATAATGGAAAAAAGAGAAATGCAGAGTGACTTGAAGGATGTCTCCAACCTGTAAATCTTAATATTCAAAGCACCGATGGTTTTATGGGTGTATTTTTGGGGGGTGCACAAGGAACCCTCCCTTTTAACAGAGAGCGAGGGATGCACCCAAAATTAAATGTTTTACATTTCCCTCAGATGTTGATAAGTGTTCGTTACATCAATTCTGGTCTGGTCTAAATAGATGAGAAAATATATATATATATATATTTTCCCACTAAATATAATGGAAAAAAAAGTGAGAGGCAGAGTGGTTTGAAGGATATCTCCAACCTATAAATCTTAATATTCAAAGCATTGGCAGATTCCATGAGTATATTTTTGGGGGACACACAAGGAACCCTCCCTTTTAGCAGAGAGCAAGGGATGCACCCAAAATTAAATATTTCACGTTTCCCTCAGGCATTGATAAGTGTTTGTTACATCAGTTCTGGTCTGGTCTAAATATATGGAAAAAAAGAATAAATAGATATATTTTTCCACTACATATAGTGGGGAAAAAAAGTGAGAGCTTGGGAGCATCTTGTTGGACTTGAGGTCATGCTACTTGCTTTAATGATGGTTCTGGCTAAGGTAGAAGCTGTTACTGAAGTGTAGATTTCCCCATTTGTTAGTGGAATTATTTCTGATTGGGGAAGAGGAAATAATCTTCCCAAATCCACTAGCATTTAATAAAAAAAAAAAAACTATGTGTAAGTGTCTATTAGGGAATTAGGGCAGTGGAACTTTTTTAAATGGGGTGTGCATTGATTTATCTTAATCTTATTACAATAATTGATGTTAAAGGAAAAAGCAGCAGTGAAAAGCCACCTTCTTTGCCATGGTGAAAATCTTTGTATTTCTCACAATGCCGTATTTACCCCTAGGACTAAATTACAGCTCGTGGAGCCCTTTTCTTTAACTCAGTAAATAAGATTTAGCTCCTGTGTGCTATCCACCTGTTTCTATGGAAACCAGATCGGAGTGCCAAGCGAGCGGATTCGGCACCAGCCGGGGCGAGGGGCTCTGAATCCCACCCCAAAGCCACCCCGGGGCTGGCGTGGGCTCCCCCTGATGCCTGGAAAAGCCAAATGAGGGTGATGCAGTTTGTGACTGTGATGCTGAACTTGTTCACATCATGCCAAACTTGTCTGATGCCTTCAAACTGAGAATAAGGAGGGGGTTTTTGGCTGAAATGAGGACTTTGCCTCTTTTGGAGGGGGAGAGGAGATGCTTTGGGCTGCTGTCTGCACTCAGGGGTTCCTGATGCTGTGTTTATAAATGTGTGTGGGACACGGAGGGTGCAGAGCTGGGGCTGGTCCAGGGGATGCTCCAGGATGCTCCAGTGAGCCCTGGGCCAGATCTTACAGGAGGTGAAAAAGGTGGAGCGGAGCTTGTCCGAGTGTTCCCCTTCAAAGACTTGCCTTTTGTAGTGAAGAAATTATTAAAGCCTAATTAATTTCTTAGCCTTGGATAATGAAACGTCTTTCTTGGTGGGCCTGAGGGCCCAAATAGGAGCATTTTTAATGTTATTTTTAACAGTGTGACTTTTTACGTGTCTCGACTCCCGTTCTCTTCATGCTCAAAGTGGGAAAAGCCGTGCAGGGGGGTTGTTATTAAAATCTCCAGCCTATTTTTGCTGTGTTTGAGATTAGATAATGCAACAAGGTCTGAGGTCTGCCCTGGAGACAGGGGTGTGTGGAGAAAACATCAGCTGGTTAAAACCAGATGGCCTCTCTGGTCATCTTTCTCTGATATCAAAGACAATTTGGCATCATTTTTAAATATTCTAATGAAAAACCAGGGTGGGGACTGGTGTCGCCTTACTGGACATCCCATGGTCTTTCCAATTATTTCCATAATCCTTTAGATATTTTTCTCACTGCTCTCCAGGCATTTTCTCCCTCTCTTTGCCGTGCTGGGATTTGGGAAATCCGAATTCCCAGCTGTGGGAAGGGGCCATGACAGCACGAGCCTGGGTGAAAACAAGCCCAGCCTCGCTTGCGCACTGAGATCTTGATGATAATGAGCGTTAATAATCTGCCACAGTGAGGAAATTGGAGCGGGCCCAAGGTTTGGCAGGAAGGAGCAGGGAAGGATTTTTACTGGCAGCTCTTGGGTGATGAGGAGCATCAGCAAGCACAGGAGCCCCCCGGCTCTGCCCGATTCTCCTAGGGAAGATGTTCCCATAAAATAGATTTTTGGTGCATTCCAGTTTGGGGTCTCTGGGATAAAAGTTGCTGTGTCCTTCACGCTGTGTGTGCCAGCCAGCTGTGTCCAGCTGTGTCCCGGGGTGTGCAGAGCAGGAGAGGTGCTGGGCTGGCAGCAGAGTCTCACTTCCCATCGCCCTGGATTATTTTGGCATTTCCTTCTCCATTTTCTTCTCCATTTCCATCATCCGTGTGCTAATTCCTTGTCTGAGCTGAGCCGCCTGATGACTCCAAGTGAAGGAACTGTGCCCACTTCAGATATTTGTGCGTTAATGAACGGGGCAGAAACGAAATCCTGGATCTGGAGGTTTTCCCTTTCTTTCTGCCTCAGGCCCTTCTGTAATCTTAATGGGAAAAAAAATCAAATCCTCCCTCCCCATCCACCTCTCCTTTATTGGAAGTGCTAAACAGCCATCTTCAGCGACTTTTTCTAATAAAAGGATGTCTGTTAAACAGAGCCCCAGAGAGCTGAGCTGCTTTACAGGGAGCTGTTTGAACTGCTTGCCGTGCTGGCTTTTTAATATAGTTTAATACAGTTCTAGCCCTTTCTCTGCATAGTTTTTCCCCATCAAAGCTTATCGTTTCCACTCTGTTGTGTTACTGTCACGCAGCTTTAGAGGGGGTTTGGGAAGGGGAATGGCACACGGAGCAGTGGAGAGCTCCGTATTTACATCCCAAATGCGAATCCGCCTGTGCCTCATCTCTGTCCGGGTGGGGAGATGCTCTGAAGTTAAAATCCTGGTGCCAGCAGACATGGAACACCTCAGCTGTTTGCTTAACAGGTTGCACTGGCTTATTTATTTATTTGCAATTGTGTTTATTTGCAGTTTTTCCTGCGGTGAGGTGTCAGTTACAGCCTCATGGCCCCGTGCAGCTCCGGGGACAGATGTGGCCCCAGGCAAACACAGATGTGCTGTGAGGGACAGCAGGCAGAGAGGAGAGATGGCGATTTCCAGAGGTCTGAATCTGCCTCCGAGCTGGTGCTGGGCAGTGCTGGGCTCTCCGGGATCATTTCGGAGATGCTGTTGGAAAGACAGGATAGGATGGCAGCTCGCTTTGTGGGATCCATGGAGGGACCCGGCTGAGCTTCCCCTTCAAATATTTCATTTAAAATTCTCTTCTGAGCTGTGGGATGTGCATTTGTTTGGGATGAAACCCAGCAGAGCCTGTGCTGCTCCGGGTGACACCGGCTGGGAGCCTTTGCCAGGGTGTGGGGTGGCACGAGAGCCCCTGGCTTTGTGTTTTGGCACCTTCATTTCTCCTACAGAAGAGGTGCTGTGGGTCCTTAGGGAGGGCTGGGGATGGCTTTTGTATGGACCAGAGCAAAGCAGTGAGGAGAGAAGGGGCCAAGGGCATTTCAGAGTCCTTCTGCAGAGCAGAGCTGGGACCTGTCCGTGCCCTGGAGCCCATCTGGGAGCCTTTGGCAGTGCCAACCTGCTGGGAGTGCTGTCAAGAGCGAGAGAGGGGACGGACGTTTAATTAATTCAGATTATTTCTCTCATGAAGTGATAGGCTTGACACAGGGCAGGGAGGTTGGTCCCAGCAGCTCTACTGGAGTCACCGGAGGGGAGGTGACAGTGCCACCACCCCCAGCAGGCAGCACACAGTCCCCGAGGGAAATTCCCATCAGAGCATCCCCAGGGATGTGCGGGGAAGCAGCTGCAGGGCCGGGAGGGAGTGAAGACATCACAGTGCGCTCAGCAGATCCGTGGAAACATCTGCAGGTCTGTGTGTGTCTGATTGCTTCAGACATGCTCCATCCTTTGCTCAGCCACCATGGAAGCGTTTTCTGTGGGAGCTGTGACCCCTGACTGGGGCTGGGGTGAGGAGGTGAAGAGATCCCGGATTTTATAGAGCAGAATGCAGTGCACAGCACGTGAGAAGCTGCCCATACTGGGGGTAAAGTGGGATAACCCTGGCTCACACCCATTCCCTCTGTGTGTTTAGATGTGGAGAAAAAGGGTGAGATGCGGTGAGCTCTGATTTTAATGTGCTTTTTAATGGGGGCGTTCCAATATAAATAGCTCGGATTAATGGAAGTCTTAATAAACACTGAATTATTTTGGTACAGGGCTCATCAGCCCTTACCCAGAGCTTTACAGATATCAGAGCCTCCACCTCCTACCCCGCAAACATTTATTGCAGATAATACCTCACGTCTGCAGCAGAATAAAGCACTTTATGAAAAATACATCAGTGGCACCTTTGTTAGCACAGGGCTGCTTCGGCATTCCTGCTGTGATAACCAGCAGGGGCATTCCCCTGGGCTTTCCCTGGATGCTGCAGTGATGACAGTTCTGTCTTTTTCTCTCTCTCTCTTGACCCATCAGCTCCCCCCTCTCATGTCCTCAGCTCCCTGAGCTGCTGCTGGATCCCAGTGGGGTCTGGGGGCACAGGACTGGGCAGGAAAAGACTCTGCTTCCTGGCCAGGAGCAAAATTTGGGAGGGATCCCTAGCAAGTTCTGGGGTGGCAAATTTATCGGTGGGTGCTGATTTGACATTTTGGAGAGCCTTTTTTTTCCCATTTGTTCACCTATCCAGAGGCACCACCAGGATGCTGCTGCTGGGAGAGAGAACGTGGCTCTGGTGTGACTTTTGGGGTGCCTGTGGACACCCCAAGGAGAGCCCAGATCCCTGTTCACTTTTTAGGCTGACACACATCGCCCCTGGGGTGGTTTTTCCTTTGAGATGAGGTTGGATGAATGGGATCCTGCTGTGGTGGGAACATGGAATTCCGAGCTGGAGCAGCTCCAGCGCAGGCTGCTGCTCCTCCTGTGTGCTCCCAGTTCCCCAAATCCACCCCTGCAGCTCCTCTCTGACCAGTCCCACCACTCCCAGTCCCATTCCCAGCCAGCAAGAGGGAAGGGAGTTTGCTCAGCTGATCGTTCTCTTTGCAGATGTAATTTCCTAGCGGGGAATGCATAAATATCCATACATTGTCAAACCATCTTTTTCTTTTCCCTTTTAGCCCCTCAAACATGTGATTTTTATTTCTCCAGCTGTAAAGCCGAGCGTGTGAATGTTAAATTGTTAAATAAGTCAAACATAATTATTCAAGTACCCGGCGTAATGTGTTTCAGGAGCGCGGGATCTGAAATCCGACACAATGCGCGCGGGCGAACGCTTTTGTGGGGATTGTACTCCTGAGGGGGATGTCATTTTGACAAGAATGTATTTCCCCCCTTTCACAGCCTGTCTTGTACTGTCTTGATGCTTTGGTGGAAGTCTCATCCGAGCGCAGTTGATTTTGATGGGGAATTATTCAAACCTTTCAGATCCATCCCTGTGGACTGGTTTGCTCCGCGGGCTGATGAGATGATACCGGTGAGGAGCTCGGGGCTGAGGACCTGATGTGAAATAAAAGGGTTTTTTTCCTTTTGCAAGGCTTGGTCTGAGCTGGTTATCTCTTGGTAATGCTATCAAATGCTCTTCTCTGCAGTCCGAGCACATCGTCTACATCTGGCCAAAATATGGCATGAAAAAAAGATTCTTTGAACAAAAACCAGCCTTAATAGCAGATGGGGAAAAAAGTCATTAAAACTCAATTTTCAAGGACTTTTTTTCACTTTTGTTTTGGTCCAAAATTGGAAAATATTTTGTTTGTTTGTGGGTATAAAGGAGACATTGCCTTTCTTCATTGGACAAAACCAAAATTCTCCTCAGCATCTATGAGAGCAGAAAGTCCTTTCTTCTTTTTCTGTCCCACTCCTCAATTTTGAGTTTTACAGCAGGGTGAGCTTTTCCTCTTCTGGGAATCCCAGACATGTAACCATCAGGCACACATGGTTATTTGCAGTGTGGATTTTCATGCCCCACACGAGGCACCTGAGCAGGGGCCCACCCTGATCTGGGATTTTTTGGCATTTTGTGCTTTGTAGAATGCCCTGTGCGGTGGTAACTCAGTGGCACTTGTGAAGTCAATAAGACTTGAACGTGCTCTTCCTGGCATTTAGAAAATGCCAAGAGAGCCAACTAAGATCAAATCCCAGTTTCCCGTTTCCTTCCCACAAGTAAATACTTGTCAGGAGAGAAACCAGTTTTACCTGTTTATTGCAAAATCTCTTTGTTCTGGACAAGAGCTCCAGGGAGGAGTTTCCCTGACCCTCTGGGACTGCCCTGCTCATACCTGAGGTGACAGCAGTTATTTCTCTGATCTCCTCCTCACATTTGCATCCTTTGGGTACTGACATTTATTGATAACGCTGCCCTGCTGGCACCAGCCATTCCTATTCCTTTTTTACTGTTTCTCCCCGTGCCCTTCATGGCTGCTGGGACCTCCATTGTTCGAGCACTCTCATCCATCTTGATGACCTTTATCAACATTGTGTGCTCAAACCTGAGCCCTTAAAGCCGTCAGGGGCCGTGGTGATGGGAGCCTGTCTTAACACATGGATAAATCCCTTTTTTTTCCCTCCCCCTGCAACCCCAGGCTGACCACAGCTGCTCTGTGTCCATAAAGTCTGATTAAAGGGCTGGGAGAAGGATCCTGTGGTGGTTCAAGCCGCGTTTCCCTTTCTCTGTGCAACGATGGGATGTATTTTTGGCATCTTCTCTCCTGTGCCAAGGCTGGCTCTCCCCAGCCCAGCCCATCTGAACGTCACCTGTCGAAATCCCTCAAAGCTCCCTCTCGCTGCGTGTTCCACACTTGCTCAATCTGTTCCTATTAATTTTTAAACACGTTTTTAGCGGCAGATAAACAGCTGGTGACGCTTTTGGAGCCGCGCTGGATCGGCTGAGGAGCTGCTGTGACGCCGCACACCGTGCTGGGGACGCGGGGACAGCGCCGGGGACATCGGGATGGAGTTCCCTTGGGGTGCAGACCCCCTCTGGGTGCTGCTTGCCTCCCTTCCCGGTGGGGATGGGGCTCTCCAGCTGCCACTTGGCTTCCCCTGCTGTTTGAAACCATCCTGACTCGCTGCAGGTCCTGAGCAGAGCTGAGCTCACGCTGGGGAATCTGCCCGAGCATCCTTGACAAAGCTATTTACATTCCTTAAATCACTGACTGAAAACATCATGCCTGAATCCTTCCTTTTTTTTTTTTCTTGGAGACAGCCAAGATCTAATCTATGATATTTTTTCCCTTTTTTTTTTTTTTTTTTACAGCTGTATGGATTTCTCAGGTCTGAAGGGACCCTTAGATCATCTCGTCTCACCTTCTGTACAGTAGTGACCGTGGAAATCCATCCAGCCTCCCTTTCCACCCTGTAATTTGTGAGCTGTGACCGTGCACACCCTGTCAAGGGAGACAATATTTTGGATGTCTTTTCACTGCAGCTCTTTTCTGGGCCCCCTTTGCACGTTTCAGTCACCCACGGAAGGAGAGGTGAATGTGCCGTCTGCAGAGGCAGAGCAGCGACTAAATTTAACATCCTCAGTCAAATCAAAGCACTTTGTGGGTATATTTATCCCCTGTTGCAGGATGAGAGGAAGGGAGGTGGTTTCTGAGCATCTCTGCAAAATGCCTTGCGGGCTGCTGCTCCCTCTGCCCCAGGCTCCTCTCTTCCTGCAGGTGGAAATGCATTAATTGGATTAATCCATGGAAAAAATGCCTCTTTGGAAAGCCCAGAACAGGAATTTGCCTGCGAGTTTTGTCTGGAAACCTTTTGCTGCTCCCAGTTAATCATGGATTTGGGAAATTCAGGGCTTGCTATTTTGAGAACTGAATCAGAGAGGAAGCGAGGCTTGTTTCAGCGCTCGGGAGTATGATTGATGGGAAACCCTTTTTTATTTCTGAAATAACATTTATTTCTGGAAGGTATTTCACCAGCGAAGCGGAATCTGTAATAAAGTAAAACCCAACCCTTTTATCTCGTTCAGGGAGGGCAGGGAAGAGGAGGAGCAGACATCTGAGATGTCTTGGCTCCGCTGCTGCACTGCACAGCCTTGAGAGGATAAATTGGTGTAAAACAAGAAATAATTGCAGGAGAAAATCTCTTGGTGGTGTTTGGTTGCCTGGGCCTTTCTCAAGTTCTCTTCCTTTTGAAACAGCTCTTGGAAAATTGGGCAGGAATTGTGCACTGAGGAAGAATAAAACACCAAAATCAAGAGCTCTGATACACAACACTGGCCCTGATTGTAGCTCTTAAGAATTTAAACATCTGTAGGTTTTCCCCCCAAATGAGGCAAGCTCACAGGAAAAAGGTGAACTGACCTTGCCTCAGGAGCTGAGAATTTCTCCTCTCTGCTCTGAGCTGCTCCTCCCTCCCCTCAGTCTTCTGAACATCCTGGTGTAGTTCCTGCTGGCTGCCTGTTTTTCTAGGAATTGGGAATTTAACAGAGTTGTTTTCCAGGAAACCCAGAGGTGACACTTGTGAGGCTGACAAGAAGTAACTGAGGTGTCCAACTGGGTAATGCTGATGGGAGGGTTGGGCCAGCAGTGTCATCTTGGCACATCCCTCTGGTTTAGGTGGGGAAGACAGGGAAAATTAGTGGATAAAAACAGTCTGGTGAAAATGTATGAGGAATTTCTCCTCATTATTGGGTGTGGAGCAGCTAAAGGTTCAAGCAGAGCATCCTACAGCTTTGGATGGGTTTTTTTCTGTGTCAAGAGCAGTGAATTCCTGTGATGTCTTTACGTGGCTCTGGATGAATTAGGCATTTGTTCCTGATGTGAAATCTTCAATCCCCTCTGGACAGGAGGAGGGAGCAATGGGAATATTCTCCTGCCTGCCTCCATGAGTGGCAGCCTGCATTACTCCTCCTTTCCTTAGAGAAACTCGGGAGAGGGGCAATAACAGCAGTTAAATTGGCAATATTGGAGGGTTGATGTTTTTCAACCTCATTTTCCAGACTTGCTAGACATTTGCAGGCGTCCAGAGTGGTGCGGGAGATGGATAAACGATTCCCCGATTGATTACACGTCTAAACCTGGCTTTGTGGGATTTGGGAGCCTCTTCCAGCTCGGGAGGAAGGGGTGGGAGTTTAAGCCATAATCACATCAAGTTCTTTTGCACCTTCCTTCTGTCTGGGCCTTTTTCCCTCTTTTTTTTTAACCTTAAAGCTGGGAAAGGGCAGATGTTCCGTGCAGGTGGATCTGTGTGTGTGCAGGAGGGTTGGAGCATCCCTCCATGGTGCCAGGTGGGATTCCTGCCACAAGCCCTGACTCCGTGTACCTTCAGGGAAAGAAACTTCAGAGGGAAAGGTCTCCCATCCCTGCGAGCACGCAGTTCCAGGTTTTGAACAAATCAAAGCAGCAAATCCCAGGCAAATTCTAAAAGCTGCCTTTTGCAGTGCGCTTGAAAAACTCCTGTTTGCTTCCTGCCGCTTTTGTGTACGTTGGAATTAGAGGAATTTCTTTGAGCTTAGGCTGAGTTTTCTCCTGATTTGTAAAACACAGCTGGTCTCAAACGGCTTGTGATGGTTAAGCTGCTGCTGCAGGAGGGTTTAGGAGGGACTTGGCTCCCCCGAGGCTCCCTGGGGCTGAGCTGATGCTCTGCAGGTAGGCTGAGGGAGTTCAGTGGAGCTGCAGGATGCATCCAGGGCTCCGAGCCTGAGGAATCGATGGCAAAGCTTCTGTTGCCTTCAGGGCTTGGAGCAGGGAGGTCTCTGCAGCGTGAAGCTGCAGGTGCCTCCCCTGAAGTGGGATATTTTCATTCAGATGATGCTCCCAAACCAAACCCCAGGGTGTGGCAGGGAGGGACAAACCTGTCCTTGCTCTGTCCATCCTCAGATGCACTCTGGAACTGCTCCTGGGCATCTCCTGGCAGTGCTGCTGCCCTGGGACTGGAAGGGATTTAAACTTCCCTGGAGGAGCCTGTGGCCCTGCCAGAAGTTGGGAGCTCTGCAAAATGCAAAGAATTGTCTTTTAAACACTTTCCTCAGTGTTGTTTTTATACACAGCTGCATTTTTTCCTTTAGCACCTGGAATAGCGATGAAGGAAATCAGGCAGAGGGAGAATTTTAAGTCCTCCCTCTCTCCAATAGGTAAATTACCCTTTGTGCTAGTGGATTGGTTTCATATGGATGCTTTCAATTTCTCCTGCACATGCAAAATGTTCCTAAACCTCGGTTTTTTTGGTGCTCCATATGTTTTTTGCTCTGACCTCCCAGCTCCCTTTCGGAGCCAAGCGGAAATGGGAACCCAAAGGTATGTGAAAATCTGTAATATTTTCTGCTTACATCCAAGGCCTTGATCGAAAGGGATTAAACTTAATACAGATTAAAGCCGGTTTCTTGGAAGCAGGTTTGGATATCCGTGTTTTGCATCTGACTAGCTGTTTTTTCCATCTGTTTCGACAAATCCAATCAATACTGGCGGAGGCGGGGGGGATGTTTTTGCGGGAGAGCCTCTCCTTGCGGCATGCAGGGAGCCCTTGGCAGTCCCCTTGGCTGGAATTCTCTCGGAATAGCTCAAGGCAGAGCTGCTGAAAGGGCTGGGGTGGGGTGTGCTGGGTGAGCTGGCAGCTTTTTAATTCAGAGTCTGGTCATGGGGTGATAAAGCCGCAGAACGGTTTGGGTTGGAAGGGACATCAAAACCCATCTCGTTCCACCTTCCGCTGTCCCAGGTTCCAGCCTGGCCTTGGACGCTTCCAGGGATGGGCAGCCACAGCTTCTGTGGGTGAGCTGTGCCAGTGCAGTGCAGTGCAGAGTTTCAGCTCTGGGGACAGCCCAGGTGACAGCCCAGGTGACAGCTGTGAGCAGAGCCACGCTCCTGTCTCATCTCCTGCCGCCAGGAATTCACGTGAGCTGCTCCTTTTCTGTGCTCTGCCCGAGTGGTTCTTTACTTACGGCACAAATAATCCCCGAGGAACTGCTGCCTCTGGCAGGAGCTTTTCCCTGGAAAAGTCTGTGTGGCCCTTTTTGAGTCGCAAGATGAGGTTTTTGCTGAAGTGGTTGACTTTGAGCACCCTGAGTTTTGGGCTGGGGTCAGAGAAGGACCTGGAGCCCTTAAGCACAAGGAAGGGATGAAGATGTGGAGCAGGTGACCTAGAATTTGGAGAGTAAACTTGACTGAAACTGCCTGAATTCAAATCTTTAGCAGGAGCAGCTGATTTCTGGACAAAGTTTAGCCTGTCCTGGTGTTCCCTGTGGTGTAAGACAAATACTAGAGCCATTTTTTGGGTTGTGTGGCCATCCTGTCACTTTGCATCAGTGCTGAGGGGTCAGGAGTTGTCTGCAGGACCCTTTTGATTAATGTTTATTATTTATTTGTAATTTATTTATTTTTAAATATCATTAATTATTTATTATTTATATCCTGGATATTCCTGGTTTTTACACGCGTAGCAAGCACAGATATAATGATTACAACCACCCTGCTTAGCACGGGGTGAGCCCTGAGCCCTGGAGATGCTTTTCCAGGCTCTCCAAAGCCTGCAGAGATCCAGAGTATCGTGGCCAGGCTTTGGACCACCTGGAAACACAGAGAATTCTGCTCTCAGGGGCTGCCATCCCTCCTGCCCTCCCTGGAAATTCTTCCACTGGTTTTTCCTTCCCCACGCCCACACACCCGGGCACGAGGTGTTAGTGGCAGCTCAGGGCTTTGCAGACGGCCTGTGCGAACCGATTTGAAACTAATTAGTGTTTAAGGGGATTTTTTTTGCCTTTTCCCTCTGTTCCTGCCCCTCTTTGCGGGCCAGGCGCCCAGCACAGCTTGGTGGCTTTCAGCAGGGACTGTGTGAGGTCGGAGCCGTCAGCGCCCACGTCCTCCCGCGTGTTTCGCACCTTCCCACGCTGCAGATCCCTCCTGTGCTGCTCAGAGCTCGGCATGCCGCCAGCTTCGTTAGGGAACGGCTCATTAGGGGTGGAGAGAACGAGCTGGACAGGGCAGAGGGGTTGTGTTGGGGTGTGGGGAGCTCTGATGGTGCCCATGGAAGTTCACTCTGCGCTCACCTGAGTCTGCTCCAGGCACCTGAGCCCAGCTCCTGCTGGAGCCAGTTTTTGTGGTTTTCCCCTCTCTAATTTGCAGGAAAGCCCAGTTCAGTTCCCTGGCCTCATTACCCCATTTCCCGAAGGACACGCTCCTTTTGTAACCATCACAAAGCCATGCAAACGAGCCCTCTCCGCTTACACGCTGGATTTTTTCTTAAGAGGAAATTTTGTAATATCTCGAGTCTGCAGGGAAGCAGCCGGCCCTCAGCTCAGACTTCCAGTGCTCGGGCATTTCTGGGAATCCTCCTTGTGTCTGGGAATCCGCTGGGAGGATGCTGAAATCCCAGCTGCAGTAAAAGTGAAGCTCTTATTAGGTTCTTCTCCCTGCTGGCTCCCTTCACCCAAATATATTCCATTATTGCTCTGAGCAAAGGCAGAATTTGTCTGCCTTGTGCTTCGCAGGTCAGCAAATCCCAGCCTAGGCTGGGGCGCACTGGGATTGTGTGAAAAATGAGGGATTGATGTGCTGGGCAAAGCTGGGGAGGTGACACAGCATCCTCGGGCAGTGGTGGCACCTTGGAACCCTGGGTAGACATGAGGAAGAGTTTCCAGAGGGAGAGAAATACAAGGACAGCTCTCTGGAAGGCCGTGGGAGCCACAGGGGTGCAAATAAGTGAGTAAAATCGAAAACCTCAAGATCATCATGTGCAAGACATTGCATCCCTCTCCACCTTCAGAAAGCTCAGGTTCTGTCCAGGAATTCTCCCAGACTTGAGAGTTCCTCTGTTAAAATTGGATCTCTTTCCCGTAGGGATCTCTGACAAGACCAAGGTGCTTTTTCCTTTCTCGCACGGAGTGCCGTGGAGGTTCAGTCCCACATCCCTGGTTTCGGTTTCATGTGTTGCTGCACACCAGTGCTGGAATAGTTTCACTTAATATTTAATTTATGCTGTTTGATATCAGGGAGAAACAGGAGATGGGCTGGTGTCACCTTAAACCCCAGCGTGGTGGCACATTTCCAAATCACCGTTCAGAGGTGCTACCGAGCTCATCCCAGAAATAATTTTTGGATTTCAAATCTTTTGATTTTTCTTCCTTTTTTGTGGGAGTGTTCAACAGTTGCTTTATTTTCTGTCATTGGCAATCTCTGGGCAAATTGATGAGGCTGAGTTGAGCCAGGGAAAATGGAGATGTGGGAGGAGGAGGAGGAGAAGGAGATGGCTACTCACCCCTGCAGCTCTAGCTGAGTCCTTGGGTTTTTTTCTGTTCAGGAGCGGATCCTGGGGACCCTCTTGTCACCTCCTCATCGTGCCCCCCATTCTTACCCACGAGCTTTGCCACAGCGCCAGGTCTCTCCCGCTTAGCTGGGTGCATGAAGATGCCATTTCCCCAAGGAATGAGTCCTCATTTCTGCTAGAGATGTTTGCAGGGGCATCATCTCTCCAAAACCTCCCGGGGGGTGGGCTCACCCTTGCCCTGGAGCAGGAGGGGAGCACGTGTGGCTCACAGCCCATGGTGCCCTGAGAATGCCCTGCATTTATAGGAAAACTACTGGTTTTTGTCACCCAGAGTCTTTTCCAGGCCGTGGTTCATGTCTGCACATCCCCTGAGCTCAGAGTGTCTGTGCCAGGCTGCTGAGCTTGCCCAGACTCACAGCTTTGCCGAGTCCTCCCCATCCTCTCACCCTGAGCACCATCCCTCACCCTGAGCTCGCTGCTCTGACTATTCCCAGGCCATCAAATGAATCTGTGCTCAGCTGGAGGCTCTCTCCCAGCTCATCTCTCTTGGCTTTGGTGTTGGCTCACTTGAGAAACTGCTTGGTTCCCCCCCCGCGAGGCTTTTAAAGTCCCATCAAAGCCAGCTCCACGCTCCAGTCGCCGCTATCACATCGAGATAATAAAAGTAAGCAAACGCGGCAGCGGCTCAGCGGCCGTGGCGGAGGGGAGAGGCCATTAAGGAGCAGAATAACTCTTTATTGCTGTTGTGTTAGAGCAACTCGGCAGCATAAAGCAGGCACGGGAGTTTCAGGGCATAAATTGCTGCGTTTGGGAGCCATGGGAGGCACGGGGAGCGCGGCTGTGGCCAGGCTGGTTCGTGGCTCTCCGGGTTGGGCTGTTCTGCCTCTTGCCCTCTCTCGCCTTTGCGCCCTCTCCACGTCCTGGGAAGGTGAGGGACCTGCCCTGCCTTGCCCCTGCGTCAGTTTGTGTTTTGCTCCAGCTGTATTTGCTGTGGGATGGGGACAGAGGGGCACAGACACCTCTGGACATGCAGACATCAGTGCTCGGGGACCCTAAAGGTGTGTGACAGCGTTCTCTTTATTCCTCAGCTGTTCTGTGATGGGAAAAGATGAATTGGCGTCTTAAATACGGGAGATGGGGTGTGTGCATGTGGATAACTTACGGTGGTGTGACACAGTGCAGAGATTTTATACCAACGGCCATAAATCCACCTGAGTTGCTCTTTTCTCCCCCTCGGAAGGGAACAGTGTTGGTTTTGCAGTGACTGCTCACTGATGTAAAGCTTGATGATATCAGACATGATGCCAGCCCCAAAGTGCCCAAAATAAACCTGGTGAAATGATATACAAGCCCTGTTCCCACTGGAAATCAGCAGTGGCTTTGCCCAGTGATTTAATATTTGCATCCCCAACACGTAATGTGGCCAAATCGTGGGTTTAATGCAAAATAGGGATGGTTTAATAAGGTTTTTAAAAGCCCGTTCAAACACATGGTGTAGCTTAAAGCAGCACTTTGCAGCTAATGGGCTTCACCACCCTGTGGGGCTGGGGAAGAGGAGGAGCTGCCAGGGCTCTGGGACCAGCGATGAAGCAAATGGCAGTGGCAATCAAGGATCCTTGGTGTTTTTTGGAGGAGGGAAGAGGCTTTACCATGCCTCCATCACAGAGTTCCCCCTCTGTTCCGTGGTCCTTGTGGTGAAACAGAGACAGAAGCCTGGACACACCATCACAGCAAAACCTCCCTGGCTTTGGTGTGAAGTCCTTATCAGATGTGTACCATCCCAAATGCACTTGATGCCGGTGAATTTTGTATTTTCTTTTTATACCCTTTTAATATATTTTTATACCCTTTTCCTTCCCTGTTACCCTCTAACCACACTCCTTGTACCCTGCACAAACACTCCTTGTACTTTAGCCCCACATGTTTATAACCCTTGTATTCTGATATTTAGCTTCGTTTGGGGTCCTGCAAAGCGAGGAAGACCAAACATTCACATCCTCTCAGAACTAGAGGCTCCAACCTGTTCTCTCTTGGAACATGTTTTTGTAAACTAGGCTGTAGTCTTACTTGGGGGGGTGTTCATTAGAATAGGGGGCAATTATTCATTAATTAAGTTTCTTATTGGGGGATTTTAAGTAGATATGCTAATTTTGTGAAGTCTATAAAAATCCGGTACGCATTGTACGGGGAGGGTTCCGGCTCGTCATTCGCTCCATGGCGTGTTTTCCACCTTTGATGAGTCTGGGCACCTCGGATCCTATTAAACCGAGGTAAATTCCCTTTTCCCTGTACTGCTGTGTCTGCTTCATATTTTTACCAGCCTGTTTAAGGCATCACACTCAGCTGGCACCTCTCCAGACAGATGCCAGCAAAAACCACACCTGGCATGAGTGGGAACAGGAGGAGAAGCCATGGCATCCCTGGGCAGGCACGGTGGAGCCGCAGGGGGAATCATCCAGGCAGGCTCTGGAAAGGCTCTAAACAGTTGTCTAAACCAATTATTACTGAACAGCCTCGTCCTCAGCAGGCAGCTGGGTGGATGTGGTCCAGCTGAAGATGGGAGTAGGAAAATCCATCAGACTTGATCCCTTGTGCCCACCCTCGGCATCCCGAGGAAAATAGCACACCGTGTCTGATTCCCTCCTGCCCAGCCAGGGCTGAGCTCTTCTCAGGTACCAGGTTGTGTCAGGAAATGGTGGTTTGAGGAATTCCCCAGCAAATTCCTGGGATGTTGAAGCAGCAGCAGCAGCCCTGGCTGTACCAATTCCAGGGAAAATGGTCTAGGGGGGCCTTGCAGGTTGATGCCCCAGGCAGTAAAGCACAAATACCTGACCCAGAGCACGCAGGCTGTGTTTGTGCTCCCCTCACACTGTTCTGGTTTTGCAGGGCTGGTGCAGTCAGGGTGCACAGCATGGCACAAGATGTGCAGACAGAGGAGATGGGAGGCTGGAGGCTGCTGGTGAGACTTCAGTTTGCAAGAAGCAGAGAGATGCTGGTGGTGCCCAGCCTGGGGGTGTGCAGGCACCTGGAGGGCACTGGGAAGTGTCCAGGTGTGCCGGGAGAAGAGCAAACAGGAGCTGAGCAGTGGGAGAAAGTACAGGTTTCCCAGCACCTCAGGCTGCAGGCAGCTGGATCAAATCCCATTTGCTCCCAGGACTGCTTTGCTTTGAGCATTGCTGTCCCTGGGCCTGTTCCCATTAATGTTTTTACTGTGGGATGCCATTATCCAGCTCAGAATGCTATCTCTGGGTTCCTCCCATGCCGAGTGCTCTCCAGCCCAGCGGGGTCAGTTTGTTTTTTCAGACCTGAGAGAGATTATTTGAGAGTTTTTTCTGGTTGCTCAGAGATACCATCAGTTTGTCTCTGGTTTTGGGCTCAGGTTTCTGCCTCAGGCTGGGGATGTTTGGCCTGAGGATTTGTTTTGCCCTTCGTGAGTTTAGGAGCAAGGCAGAAAACGACTCCATGTAATTCCAGGCTGTGAAACCTCCTCCCCCTGGCAGGGGATGTGCAGAGGTGGCACAGAGAGGTCTCTGCCCGCAGTTATCAGTGCTGGGCAGAGCTCCTGATTTGCTTAGAAGCAAATCTCTGTTTGTTCTGGGAATGCTCAGAGCTGGCTGTGAGCCCTCAGCTCTTTCCCACTCTCAGGGTCACTCCTGGAGTGCCCAGTGCTGGGAAGTTCCTTCTATGCAAAGTGTTCTCCAGCCCAGCTGGGTCAGTTTGTTTTTTCAAATACCAGAAAGTTTATTTTAGAGTTTTCTAGATGCTCAGAGATACCATCAGCCATAAACAATGCTGGAGGAAGTAGAAGAGCAGTGAACGTAATTTATTTTCTGTTTGGCTTTGGTTTATTTTAAAATCCGTAATTCCTAAAAGAAAGTGTTGGGAGTGAGGAAGAAAAACGGTGAATTTTTTATTGAAGTTGTGTGGTTGTTGTGGTTTTTTTATTCTTTTCAAAAATCCCATTTCTCACCCTTTTTTTCCCAAAGTGACCAGTGAGTGTGGGGAGCCCACTTTGAGCCTTGGTTATTTAATTTTCCTTCTTTTTCCCATGAAGTGCTGAACTTGGGGCCTTTTTTAAACCTGAAATCACATGCAGGGCCCTTGTGCCTCACTTTGTGGTGCTGCTGTTTTGCAGCAATGATCTCTCTGGTCGGTAAATGATCACCTGGGTGGTTGGATTTAGCTCATGCCCACAAATAAAATACCCTGGAATGCCAGAAATGTGAAGGGCATCCCTCCCTTGTCATGGTAAAACCACCAGGAATTTCCCCATAACCCTTTGCATGTGGCGAAAAGTGTCTGTGCATCACCTGCATTTCGTACCTTTATATTCCTATTTATATTCCTGCCACCTTATTGTCAGTGGGATGTTATATATAGCTTTTATGGTAATTTTGTGTGCTGAATGCAGTTTCCTGGGAGGAAATTGCATTGAGAAATGGGTGAAGAAGTAATAATAATAGCAATAATCTGCATAAGCCCCTGTTTTTAAAGCCCACAGCCCTAATCTCCTGGAAGAAAAATGCACAGACGAGAGAATAGTTACCCAAACAACATGTTCAGATGACTTGGAGGGTGACTTTTAGCAAGGGATGGAGGGACAGGACAAGGGGAAATGGCTTTAAAATGCCAGAGGGCAGAGTTGGATGGGATTTTGGGAAGGAATTGGGGAGGAATTGTTCCCTGTGAGGGTGGGGAGGCCCTGGCACAGAGAAGCTGTGGCTGTCCCATCCTTGGGAGTGCCCAGGGCCAGGTTGAAATATCTGTGTTGGTTGTTTTGGTGTGTGCTGCTATTCCAGAAGCAGTGAAAAGCCTCAGATGGAATCAGAGATGCTCGTGCTGCTTTGTGGGCCTGATGGAGCACCAGAGCCAGAAGTCAGTCCTGCGTTTGTGTGTAGATAAGGAAATGCTTTACAGGGGAAAAACGAGACACAGTTTAGCAAACACTTAAGGGCTGACTTACTTTTAAGAACGTTGTTTAATCCCGTTGAAATTGAGAGGATTACTTATCCTTAACCACGTTCTTAAGCATTTCCCTGGCTGGGGGCTGGGCTCATCTTGCTCTTAGCAGGAGTTGTTGGTGGAAAAATTACCCCAGATATTGGGCCAGTCGCTGTTCAGCCTCCTGGAGATGCTTCAGGGAGGTTTTTTGCACCTGATCCCTCCAGCTGGGGCTCTTGGATTTGGGCTCCTCGCTGGAACCACGGCTTTGATGTGCCAGGGCTGCTCGGGAGAGAACAAAGGCAAACTTTGTTGGTGAGGAGAACAGGGAGCTTTGCTCTTAAATTTCTCTGGAAGTCAAACCCCGCGGCGGAACTGTCTGATTCATAAACGGGATTTTTCCTCCAGAAGGCTAAAAATAGAGCACGGAGGAGACTCATTCAATGCATCTGGGACTTCCTGGGACTATTTTAAGTCCCCTAGATCAGGGCTGGGGAGTCTCCAGTCTCTGTGCCCTGTCCTGGCTCAGTGTTCAGGGTACCACTGGTGATGTTCTGTGCTGGGATGAGCCCTGGAGCCTTTCACGGATGCTCTGTTCTGTTTTCCATGTGGGAATCCCCAAACCAGGGCAGGATTTTGGTTGCTGCCTGGCTTTGGGTGCTCAGGTGGGGCACCAGCAGCCGACAGCCAGGCTGGAGTTCATGGGAAATGAAAAATGAGAGGGATGGAAGTTGCAAAAGTGTGGAGAAGGACAAGATTTTGGCACAGGATCCAGCAGAGGGATGAGCTCAGGCACCAGGCAGGAGCTGGGGGTGCCAGGGGAGTGTCCAGTGCCCTGTCCTGGCTCGGTGTTCAGGGTACTACTGGTGATATTCTGTGCTGGGATGAGCCCTGCAGCCTCTCAGGAGTGTTCTCTTCCCTGTTTTCCATGTGGGAATCACCAAACCAGGGCAGGATTTTGGTTGCTGCCTGGCTTTGGGTGCTCAGGTGGGGCACCAGCAGCCGACAGCCAGGCTGGAGTTCATGGGAAATGAAAAATGAGAGGGATGGAAGTTGCAGAAGTGTGGAGAAGGAGGGTTTGGAGCAGGATCAGCAGCCCTGAGGAATCTCCTGTGTGCTCTCCCCAAACCTGTGTGCTCCCCTCCCCATGGACGGGAAACCAGTCCAAAAATAACAGGTTTGTTTTTATCACTCTGGCTTTGAAATGGTGAATGCGAACAAGAGTAAAACACAGCTTAAATCTGCAGGGGCCTAAAAC
This sequence comes from Origma solitaria, assembly GCA_013397895.1. NCBI lineage: Eukaryota > Metazoa > Chordata > Aves > Passeriformes > Acanthizidae > Origma > Origma solitaria. Next base: position 84,100 of record VZRL01002585.1, on the reverse strand, counting down.
CCATTCTTTGTTCCTCTTCATTGAAAATTCCCCATAGCAATTAAGACTTCCATCAAAAATGGGAGTTTTTCTGAAAAACCTCGTGGTTTTATTGCTTCTGATTGCATTGCTGATGAGAATATTTTGGTGTTGAATCACTCCTGGCTGTTTTCTGCCAGAAAAGGGCGATGGTCTGCACTCACCTCTGACAAACCGATGATGCATCTTTATTGAATTGCAAGAAGTCAGAGCCATTCAGTCTTGGCAAGTTTGCCTCAATAAGATCATTTTGTGTGAGGAGAGACACGAGAGGAGTTGTAATCCTTTTGTAATAAAATACTAAGTTAAGAGGGTTTTCTCAGTGCTTCTTAGCGCTGTATAGAATCTGTCAGGGCAGGTCTGGGCTTATTAAATGAGTGTGGGGATGGTGATGCTGGTGACTTTTGTATTTTCTTTTTATACCCTTTTTATATATTTTTATACCCTTTCCCTTCCCTGTTACCCTCTAACCACACTCCTTGTACCCTGCACAAACACTCCTTGTACTTTAGCCCTACATGTTTACAACCCTTGCAGTCTGAGATTTAGCTTAGTTTGGGGTCCTGCAAAGCGAGGAAGACCAAACATTCACATTCTCTCAGAACTAGAGGCTCCAACCTGTTCTCTCTTGGAACATGTTTTTGTAAACTAGGCTGTAGTCTCATTTGGGGGTGGGGGTGTTCATTAGAATAGGGGGCAATTATTCATTTATTAGGTTTCTTATTGGGGGATTTTAAGTAGATTTGCTAATTTTGTGAAGTCCATAAAAATCCGGTAGGCATTGTACGGGGAGGGTTCCAGCTCGTCATTCACTCCATGGCGTGTTTTCCACCTTTGATGAGTCTGGGCACCTCGGATCCTATTAAACCGAGGTAAATTCCCTTTTCCCTGTACTGCTGTGTCTGCTTCATATTTTTACCAGCCTGTTTAAGGCATCAGTGGAGCTTTCCTGAATGAAGCTGTTCAATAATATCATCACAGCTGAGGGTTAAATGTCTTTTGTGCTCAGTGGTGAACCAAAAGCAGCTTTGCACTGGCAGTGTCCCCCCAGCCCTGCTGGTGACATGGGACACTGATGGGGGGGGACTGGAGGAATTTATTCCAGTCGGGGTTCAGGGCCACGCTCTGTCCTTGGGCTCCCACCAACCCTTCCTGTGTCCTCAGTAAGCACACCAGCATCTTTTTCTCTCATTTCCAGGTGATCTCTGCAGTATCCAGGCTCTCCTTCCACAGTATTGCTCAAACCAAAGGAATTAGGTAAGATCCTTTCAATATGACTCTTTAAAATAACAGTTCTCTCTCTCCCCCTCCATATTCCTCATGTTTAATCACATTAGACTTTTTAGAAGATGCACGTAACGGAGTTGAACAGACAACAGGGGATGCCTTTGGGATGTAGGTAGGATACTGAAAGCATCTTGCAGGCTGCTTGGGAATAGTTTCAGATGAAATAAGTGAAAATGTGATGAATTTCGTGCACTATTCCTGCTGGGCAGGGCAGCAGGGTGAGTTTCGGTGTCTGTTGCTGGAGGTTTTGCTCAGGTTCAGTGGCGTAACCACACTGTCCCCTGTGCAGGAGAGCCCAGGTGGCTTCTGGGGGATGTCCCCTGGCTTTGTCAGAGGCACATCCTTGGTGAGGGGCAGGAGTGCCCTGGCTCCCAGGGTGGGCTGGCTGCTCCTGTGCTCACCCAGGGAGCAGAGAAGGACCCCAAAGCAGCAGCCAGCCCCCATTAGGCAGAGCTGTTATCCTGCTCTTTGTTCAGCTCCCTGCGAAATTGCTCTGCAATTGCTTCCCTTGTTAGTGCGCATTTGTGTTATTAATCTGGGAACATCTCATTAGGACCACGGCTATAACTGGGATGAGTTCGCAGCCTAAATTACCTTTCCTTGGTTTTTTTTTTGTTTGTTTTTTTGGTGTTTTCACCCCCCAGCTATAGAACACTTGATTTTCTCCACAGCATGTGTCCTGCTGCTGTTCTGGGTGGGGATCTGTGGTGCATCCCAAGCCCCTGGATGGGGTCCCTGCCCCTCTCCCAGCCCTGCCACCCATCCCCAGCCCCCCCTGCCACGATTCCCGCTGTTGGAGCATATTTTCCCTGCCTTGATTGCAGTGGGATCGCTGGAGGGGAACAGCTTTTCACGTGTGAAACCAGCTCGGAGCCTTCCCATCTGCTAAACGCGGATCCGACAGATCCCAGCAGGGCTGGGGGGAGACGCAGGGGGCGAGGCTTTGAGGGGCAAAGATGTGCTCTAAGTTGAGGGCTGTTTGTTGTGATGATGGCCCTGAGTCCTGGAGGAGCCTGCAGCGATTGTTATTTTAATGGGAAGGAAAATTCGAGGAGTTTGGAGGCTGAGAGCAGCGGGGAATTCAGGTGTACAAACTGCAGGATCTTGGCAAGGGCTGGGTTTGAGCCTTGGGACATCACCGGGAGGGGTTCCAGAGTGTCACCCCTGGCAGAGCCCTTCCCAAGGCAGGGGGGGAGGTCCTGGATCCATCAGGACGGAGCTTCCATCCCCTGGGATGGCCTTGGTTGGTTCTGTTGAGTCTGGGCATAGCTGGATCCAGGGACAAGGGACGCTTTGCTATTCTTGTGGGGATGTGGCTTTTTTCTCATTCATTTTATAGCTGGCGTTTACAGTTCCCACTCAGATCCTTTATCTTGGAAGCCTTTGGCACCATAATTACATGAGAATAGCACAGAGCTCAGCGAGCCTTTGCTCCTAACTCTGTTTTCCTGCGTGTTAACCCTGTTTCTCCTCCCCGCTGCCAGCTCTGCAGGAACACAAAATGCTGTCACTCCTTTAGCTGGAAAACAACAGACTAGACCAGAAATTAATTCTGTAATTCCAGGAAAATGCCCTCCTGGGAGTGTCCCCTCCCACCTCGCTGTCCCCTGCTACATCTTCTTCCCTTCAAATTCGGTAATTTCTTGCTGCACCATCAGAAAACTCTCAGTGACAGAAACTAATCTCAGGTGAATTAATCTGAATTAATCTAATCTTGTGGGAACCAGCAGCAGCTCTGGCTCCCTGAAGGGACTGCTCACATCCCGCTCAGCTCATTGGGGTCCATCCTCTTCCCTCTCCCAGAGAAGATGTTTCCGTTCCGAAATCTTGTTGGCTTAGGCCCAGTGCTCAAACCCGTGGTAAATACGGTGAAATTTGGATGGTGTGTGGATTGTATGGTCTTCAGCCCCACGGCTCGAACATGGCTCTGCTCCAATCCCTATTTTAGGGTCTGAGAATCAGAATCACGCAAATTAAGAGTGAAATAAATCCCAAAGCCTATTACTTGTCCTTAAATAAGTTTCGTGGCATGTAGAAAAATAAAAATCAATCTTGTGTGGTATTCAGTGAACAAAAAAAAAAGAAAAATCACTTTTTCTGTCTTAATAATTTCTGGCTACACGAAGCTTGGCAGAGGAGCTCTGTTTCCCAGAGTACTCCAGATATTTATCAGGGTAGCTCTGTGGAGATGACAGAGTGTTTCTTCCAAGAAACAAGCAGCAAAACAGGGCAAAACCTGATCCTGAATGCAGTGTTTTATTTGCAGTGTGCTTAATGTGCAGCAGCTGTAGCTACAGCCCTGCTGTGACCATGCTCTGCCTGCCTCATCCCCATCCCAGGGTTCTTCCACAAATCCTGCAGGAAACAGGCTCTGTGCTGATGGGATGGGAGCTTTTTCCCGGGATTTTCGTCTGTTGATGAAAATTTTTTTTTGAACATTTTCATCCCTCTGTTGTCCCCAAGGGTTGTACACAGGGACAAGGAGCAGATCCTCGCGCGCAGCATCGCCCAGGAGAGGAGATTTATTTGTTTTTGGTTCTCATCCTTGCCTCCATCTTCTTGGAGAACTCTGAGCACTTCCAGGGAGAAGTTCCCCCCTGCTCCGTGCCCATCCCTGGCTGTCCCTGAACAAGGAGCCTTTATTATCCCGCCAGGATTTTCCACTGCAGCCCCAGCTAATTCCATTACCCCATTCCCACGCTGGCTGGCACTTCCCAGCCAGCCTGGAGGATTTTGCAGCAGCGCGGTCTTCGCACAGGGATGTCGTGCAAAGCTTCTCCTGTGCTTCGGAGCACGACTTTTCATTCCCTTCCCGAGTTCTCCTTCCAAGTTTTCTTGAGCAAACTCAGCTCTCTGGAGGACAAGAAGACTTCTTGTCGCAGGCCCCAATAAACCAGGATTATAATTATTTTCTTAAAGCTTTTTTTTTTCTTTCCCTTAAGACTTTCCTGCCACAGCCATGTGTTTTCTGCTGCCTGTGGCACATCCTGGCGTCCTCTGGGCTCCATCACCCACCTTGTGCTCCCTTGTGCTCTGGGGGCTGAATGTGAGCTCTGAGCAGAGGAGGGGGCTCGTGTTCATTCATCTCCCCGAGATATATGTTTTTCCTGGAAGCAGAGTTCTGCAAGCAAAGCAGGAGGTTGAGGAATATTGGCTCGTGCTGCCTGCATGCATTTTTAATGTGCGCACAGCAAAGCCCAGCTGAGAACGGGAAGGGGTTTGGGCATTCAAAGTCCTTTATAGAGGCCCTAAATCTGAGGAAATCCTTTCTGTATGAGCTGAGCCTCTCAGTGACTCCCTGCAGAAGGCACCATGGTTAATGAAAGAGAGTTAAAAATGTTTGCAAATGGGCAGGAGGTGACTCCTGGTTGTCAGAGGAGGTTGTCCCTGATGGAGCCATGGCTGGTGGTGCAGGGGAGGACACGGGGATGAGTTTTCCCCATCCTGGGGGCCGAGGCAGGACCCATTTGGGTCAGTTGGAAGGAAAAGTGATCAGATCAGTGGGAGTGGGTGTCAGGGTGCCCACGGGCATCACAGCCCTCCTGTCTCCGTTGTTGTGGGACAGATTGCTCAGAGCAATGGGTGCTCCATCCCTGGGAGTGTTCCAGGCCAGGCTGGAGGGGCTCTGGGCAGCCTTTGCTAGTGGAAGGGCTCCCAGCCCACGGCATGGAGATTGGAGCAAGATAATCCTTCTGCTCCCTTCCAAACCATTCCAGCATTCTGTGATTTTTCCCACCTCCATGGTGCAGACAGAGAGAGGAGAGGAGAGAAGCTCAACACGGGGATTATCCCAAGTTGGAGCCACCTCCAGGCACATTCGAGGCACAAATGAGTACCAGCATCTCCCTTTTGCCCAGGTAAAGCATCGAATGGGCTCGAAATGAGGATTGCAGCATGATCAGTGCTGGAGTTTGTGCGTCTGACAGCTTGCCAATAAATAATACCAGGATGTGTGGGGAGGGATGGGAAGGGAGAGTGGGAGCAGCATTGCTGGCAGGAGGTGCCCAGGCTGCAAAACTGGCATGTCTTTGCTGCCAGTGTGTGTCAGTGGGTGATGAGGAAATTCCTCAGTGATTCACCCACCGGTCGGGAATTAAACCTGGAGTTTTGTCCAGGTTTCATGGCTTTAATCCATTTCCCCTCCCTGTAAAGGAGGCTTTGGGATCCCACCAGCAAACCCCACTTCTGGCAGAAGGTGTGGTGGCACAAGCTGGAGCTGATCAGGGTGTCCTGAAGGAGAGGAGGGAGATCGGGGTAAATCTTTTATGGGATTTGGATTCCTGCAGATCAGATTTGGCCTCTGCTCCCCCTGCCCCGAGCGATGGGAGGCGGATCCAGCAGGGTGTGAAAATGGCAAGCAATTAAAGACACTAACAATTAAGTCCTCAAGTGTCTTCTGCCGGGGAGGTTGTTAGGACCCTCTTCTCCTGCAGGCTGCTTTTACAAGGGCTGTTTTATTCCCTGCCAGTGGCTCTCTGTAATTGCACTCTGCCCATTATTCTTTTACTGCCGCCGTGTTTGCGTTGTACACACTTTAAGTGCTGCTGTAAAATGGATGGAGGAGGCTGTGGGAGGATTCGGGTCTGGGAATAGGTACAGCTGCTCCTGGGACTGGGACCAGTGCTGGGACTGGTCACCAGCACAGATCCAGAGAGGTTCAGACCTCACCAGGAGGAGGTTCAGACCTCACCAGGTGGAGGTGGCTTCTTGTGACACCAGGAGTCACCATCAAGCTCCTCCGTTTGTCGCTAAGCAGAATCCTTGGCTGAAAAGCAGCTCCTCTCCCGCTGAAAACGCTCTTGACACATTTATTTTGGCAAGTTTTTATCCTGAAAAATATCCCCGACGTGTTTTCCTGCGCGGCTGCTCCGTAGGCTGGGGGACGCTGAGGTCGCCCCGTGAGCATCTGCTCCCAAAGCAAAGGCAGCTTCTCTGTGCCCCTCCCCTCCAGCAGCTTTGCTTGGTGGAGATGCAGCTCCGAGAAGCTCAGCTCGGCTGGGTGGGCTCAGCTGGGACCTGCTGGGCTTTGGGGACACCTGCTTTGTCACTGCGCATCGGCTTTGCCCGCGTGGTGCTTCCCTCAGGGCTCCTCCTGTGTCCCTGCCCAGCCTGGGGGACCTGCCCGGCACCTCTGATTGTCTCCCCAAAATGCAGCCCTTGCCCCAGGGATGCTCCAAGGATGGGGAAGAGTTTCAGGCGCAGCTGGTTCTAAAGAAGGGGCATGGGACACTCCCAGCAGTGGGGGACAGGGACACTGCCATGGAGAGAGGGGCACTTGGATGCTCTGGGACAAACCAGGTCTCTCTGCACCTCTCTGGGGCAGGGATTGCTGGTGGCCCCCGAAATGGGCTGTCTGGATGTGATTTATGCTGCACAGTTGGGCCCCTCTTGGCTGGGATGTGCTGGTGGTGCTTCCAGGGGCTGGCCTGGGCTCAGGCAGAAAGGTCCATTTAGGTATTTGTTTTTATTGGCTCATGTTTCCATAGGATGGGAGCTGCTCAGGTGGAGCAGAAAAGCTCAGAGTGCTGAAAGATCTCCTTGTGCTGCTTTGCTGCAAGTTAAAATGGGAATTTCAGGATTTGTGCTTTAGCCAGGTGTTTTCCAGAGTGAGGAAGTTGAGTTTGGATATCGTGAGATATATCCCAGCTCTTTACTGGGGCAATCATTCCCTACTGGTTGGTTGTGCTGTTACCCCACAGGGTTTGGATTCTTTTCTTCCTTTCTCTTCAAGAAAGACATTTCTGGATTCCCCTTTTGATTTTATCCATCTGTTCTCGTCAGCGTGGAGCTGAAGTGAGGAGAAAATCATCCCTCTTGCTTGAGCGAGGCACTGCTACACGAGGGTTTTTTAAAAACGCGATAATGTGTCGAAACATAAAATTATACGAGCTGTTATTTTCTTGTCTTCTCATCTCCAGAAATGCTCAGCTCAGATCGGAGCTGAGGATAAAGCAGAGCCTGCAGCTCACCCTTGGGCGCTGACACTGCGCCGAGCGCCCTTCCTGCAAAATCATCATCATCATCATCTTGGTGTTATCTGGTGATGTAACTCGCTCTTTCCCCGCTGAATTTCCGTCAGAATTAATCTTGTGAGAATTTCTGCGAGCTCCAGACCGCAAATGAAAGCAAACCGTAATTTTTCAGAGGACGTGTCTAAAATTTGGCGCTGCGTGAGGTGTTTCTTTCCAGTGATGAGTAATGTAGCACAATAGTGTGATTTTAATTAAATTCAGCAGCTTTTGGTATGCGCTGATGTGTCTTGTTCTGCACGGGGAGAATTGATTCTGTTCTGCTTCGTAGAAATGGATTTGGGGGCATCAATAGTGTGGTTTTATCTTGAAGCACTTGACCAAAATCGTTGCTCCAGCTTCACGGATGGGAAGCAAACCTTGGAGGTGCCACCTGGGTCGAGGACAAGTGTTGGGGAGGATGAAATAGGAAATAGAAATATGATTACCTGGCAAAAGATGCTGAGAATATGGAAACTATGAGCGAGATTGAAATGAAGACAAGCTTTGAGATCCCAAACCCCAGGTACTGAACAACTGGAAAACAATGGTGTGGCCACTGAAGGGAATCCCCTTCGGATTAAACAATCCCCTCTGCTTGCAGACAGCTCCAAGGGTCAGAGCAGACCCTGCCAACTCGGCAGAGGGTCCAAAAAGCAGTTTTTAGAGTTTAAAATATAACGCCGTATGGTAATGCAATGACTCTCATAGGGTGTGTGTAAATGTTGTAGGATTTGTAGCTTGTTCTAGATTGGTTAGTGAAAATTAGAATATTCAGCACAGAAGATGATTTATTGTATTGTAAATGGCAACCACGGGATTCTGCATTCTATTCTGTACTTCTCTCTCTCTCTCACTTCTCTGCCCTGCTCTGAGCTGTGTCTGGCAGCTCCCAGCAGCTCACCGACACCCACACCTTTCACAATAAACCTCATACTCTAAGACCAAATTTCAGAGATCTCTTGTCTCCGTCCTGACCGTCTGGAACAAAACCGACAAATGCCACAGAGAAGGCAGAAGCAGCTCCAGGTCACCTCTTTGCTGGTCCCTGCTCAGCTCACCACACCTCTTGGTGCATTAATGGTCCTTTAACCTGCCTGATTCCATGGAGCTGATGAGGAAGGTGTTTTCAGCGGTGTGCAAAAGTCTTGGGAAAATGCCTGTTTTTCTTTGGGTGGCTCCAGGAGTGCTCCTGATGCTGTGCCCAGGGTCCCGGAGCTGATGGCTCACAGGGGACACTGTCACAGGGATGGGGTGATGGATGCCATGACCCTCCTGGAGACAAAAAGGAGGAAAAAAGAAGAGGGGAAGGTTGGAGCTATTGAAATGATGAGCTGTGAACAGCCAAAGGCTGAAAATTTGGGATTGCAGCAGCATTAAACCTCAGCAGAGGGACGGATGGATTTTTCTGGCAGCATGGCAGCTATGGGGCTGTGAACCCTACACCCAAACTCCCATGGAAAGCACAGCCTGAAGCCCCAAATCTTGGTGAAATCGATGTCCTGTGGATTTTCTGTGCATTGCCACGAGGCTTCCTTCAAAACAGGGATGTCAAGGGGTCTGTACATCAAACCAGGGGAGCCGGGACGTCCTCAAAAATGTAATTACAGTCTGTAGATTCCACCCCATGGAAGTGTTTTTCTGGGCCAGGAGGATTGAGCACAGCCCCATCCATCCCAGCCGAGCTGCAGGAGCTCCTAAGTGTCAGCTTGAGGCTCTGGACCTTCGCGTTCCTGAAGAAATCCCTCGCAGAAGGGGCGGCAGATGGGAGCAGCTCAGGTTTCCCGCGTGTCACACACTCCACCTGCTCTTTAAAACACTCGAGTGTTATCCCTGGACTTAGGAAAAACAGGGGGGGATTATCCTGCTGGTGCTGGGAGGCTGGAATGGCCCTCCAGAAAGGGATAAATCACGAAAACTTCCTTGCAGGTCTTCCTGACAAACTGAGAGCAGCCCCAGGTGGGAACAGCTCCTTGGAATGGAGAGCCCTGAGTGGGACATTTCCTTCCTTTCTGCTTCTCACCAGGCTTGCCGTTCCCAGGGCTGGTGTTTGACCCCAAGAAATCGGAGTGGACGCTGGAAAAAGGGTAAATAATCCATGCCAGGTCCTCCTTGCTCTGTCCCACATGGATTTGAGGCCAAGATGATCCCTACAAAATAACCAGACTGGAGCTGCCCCATCCCTGACCCTCACAGAGGTGAGGAGCTGACTCCAGTTGCTAGGACAAGGCACTCCAGATGCTGAAACACGCTCATAAATAAATGAATAAACCTCCCTGTTTATTGCTGCTGGAATTGCAGCCTACCTGGCTCTTCCCAATAAATAATTCAGAGCAGAGAGCAGCCAGGCAGCGCTGAGAGGTTCCCTGGGTGGGGATGGACGGTGAGGATGCAGCGTGGGAGGGATCGTGGGGCAACCTGAGAGCGAGGGAGGGCTTTTTTGGCATGAGATTCTTCATGAAATATGAATTAATTGTCCCCCTGGTGATGTGCTGGGGCTGGGGCTGGCTCTGCCTGTCTTATATTCACAGTGAGCTCCAGAACGTGGCCAAAATGTTTTGTAGGAACAAGGGAGTGCTTTGCACCACACGTCTGTTGGCTCTGATTTTCTCATATTCGTGGAGATTCGCGGAAGCTCGCAGGGAAGTCAGGCAGGAGCACGACAAAATGGCGAAAGAACAAACTTTATTTACCAAACTTTCTTTATATATACATTAATAATCTAACAACTATTGGTCGGCAATTTCCCCCCCCCCGCAAAAATGATTGGTTACAACCCTACAGGGTCCACTACCAAAACACAGAGATTAGAAAAGCACAAAAATGCAATTTATCTCTATTCTTCATGAGAAAGAAGAGAAAGATTTTTAAAACAGTGCAACTACACACGTCAAGAGCCATCATCTGCTCTAAGCCCTGCCCTCCGGAGGAACAGCTCACTCTAAACTCCACAACAAATTACTCGCTCTTTTCTTCCCTTTTTGGCTCTAAAACAAACGCATCCGATCGATCCCACTTCCCTTCCCTCCTTTGATCTCTGCAAGCGATGCTGTCGAGTGCTGTGGGGTTTGTGTGTGAAGGAAGGAGTCTACTTTGGGAGCTTTATTATCTCTCAGAGCCTGTTCCAGCGCTGTTTGCTGCCACTGGAGGCTTTGGCTTTTCATCTGAGCGGGATCGGGCTCACAGGCACGGGCTGGGAGAGGAATGGCTCAGCAGGTGGTTTTGCATGGTGCTGGCGTGAAAAAAGCTGGTGCTCAGCTAAAGATACGAAATAAGAGACAGTTTCAAATTAATTTTAATAAACTGGGAGCTCTGCAAACCTGCTGGGCTTCAGTGGACTCAAAATACTCATAACTGTTGGGCATTCCCAGCTACGGCTTTTAGGACTACCTGAGAAGCTGCAGCGTGCCTGGAGTTCTGTAAGAATTTCCTAGGGAATCAGGAGCTTTTAGACCTCTTGACTTGCGATGTTTTTAGTCATTTTTCCCCCCAAAAAAAGACACAGAGGTTGGTCCCAAATGAGGTGCTGGGGAAGGAGCAGCACCATCACCCTCCAGGATGGAGATGCTGCTCCCTGCGTGGCTGGGGCCAAGTGCATGATGTGTGTGAAGGTTCTCGGTGAAACCTCTGTGCTTGTGAGAAATACTGAGTTAAAAGATCACCCAGCTGACTTTTCTTTGTGCTGCCTTGATGGGGATCAAGTGAGAGCAGAGCTCTCCTCCCCTGGTCTGTCCCCACCGCATCAAATCCATTTCTGCAGCCAGCTCAGGTGTGTTCAGTGATAAAATAACCAAAATGGATGCAGAAGGGAGCTTAAGTCAAAAGTAGGGAGATATTTTAGATAGCGGCCGTTAGTAGAGCTAAATTAAATTGTGTTGTTGCTCTTAGAACTTTTGGGGAAGAGCAAGGGATGAACAAAGGGAAAACCCAAGGCTTTGTCCAAAGCACCGCCCTTCAGCTGCAGATTTTGGATGGTCCATTTGGTAACCCTCACCTCAGTGTGACTTCTCCCTCTAATTGCATTCTGTGAGTCCTTATCTCGCCATTAGCTGCCTTTGCAGGGACACAGGTTATTAATTCCTCGCTGCCCTGACTTTCACTCCAGGCCTTTACCGACAGTCAAGGTGAAGCTGGGAGGGCCAGCAGAGCTGCTTCACCACGGAACTCTCATTAGAAAATATTTTTCTCCCTTTGCTGCCTCCTTGTCTTACGTGGGGGGTTGTATCCCAGGAATCAATTACACCTCAAGCCCAGATTTATGCCTGGAAATGTGTCCATGTGATTTTAATATTCTTTATGGCTCTTTTACTTCTTTCTCTCTGGCGTGGCGAGCGCTGGGGAAGGAAATAATCAGAGATTAAGAGCAGAAGATGCACGTAGAGGAAAGGAGGTTGTGCCTTGTGGTGGATTTCTTTTTATTGTTGTTGTAACGAGTGATGTTTAAACAGAGGTCACCTCTGAGTTCTGCTGTCTCGCCAGAGCCTTGCGTCCCTTGCATTCCTCCCTCCTCACACGTGGCCGTGGTTGGGCGCACTTTGGGTGCTCCTTGTGGCAGAGGCAGCTGGGATGGCTGGTGGGACGTGGAATTGTCCTGCGGCAGGGCTGGGGTCACCCCAGGCTCTGTCTCCCCCGGGCTCACCACCTGCTCAGGTTTGAACTGAGCTCGCTGCAGGTCTCAGCGTTATCCCGAAATGTTCGCTCTGGAGCTGCTCGCTGAAGGAAGGGTGAAGTGGGGCAGGGGAGAGAAAGCAAATTAATGCCAGTGAAAGGATCCAAAAATAGCAAATTCGGGGGCTAACCAGGCCGTGTATTAAATCTTTCAGGAGAATCAATCTATCATGGGCAGGGAGGGAAGAGGAGGAAATTGCTCCTGGGGGCAGTTAGGGGTTCAGGTGCATCCGGCTTTGCTCCTCCACAGCATCACTGTCCCACAGCTGTGCTGCCCAGCCTGGGAGCCCCACCAGGCTGCCCAGGAGGGGTGGGCAGAGCTGTCCTGCCGCCAGCCCTCGTGTCCCTGTGCCCGTGGGGACCCCCAGCCCCGCCCAGCTGTGGCCACAAGGTGCATAGAGCCACAGCCGCCCCTGGCCCTGTGCCACCAATAATACGTGGGGTTTAATTAAAACAGTGTTTTTCATCTCCTCCATGCATTATTTGGTTATTGCTTCAGAACGAGCCAAGGAATTCTTGAATTCCCCCCATGCCCTCCCTCACTCTTTTAATCTGCTTTCTCCCCTCGTTGCTTTTTGCCCTTTTGGTGTCCTTTCCCTCATCTCCAGGGGTTTAACTCCTTTCAGCTGTCACAGAGTCGTTAGGATGGGGAAGCCTGGGGTTCAGGAGGACTCCTTCATTCCAGTGGCAGTGCTGGGAGATGCAGTGGGAAGCAGTGCAGAGTCCCCAAGCAGGGAAGGAGCTCACAGGTGGGAAGGCTCCATCACAGCTGGAGAAGAAGGTGTTTCTCCATCCCAACAAACCCAACGCCAGGCTGGGATTGCATTCCTGACTGTTTGTGCAGCAGCAGCTCAGCAGGAAGGGCTCAGGTTTTGGGGCTCTGAGGCTCTGTCAGACCACGCAGCTCCTCGTTTGGGTGCTCAGGTGCTGCTCTGTGCCCAGCCAGCCTCCCCACCTGAATTCTGTCACCTCTGCCCTCAGGAGGCAGCAGAGGTGGTGTCACTGAGGGACAAAAATGGCTTTGCAATGAGTATTTTGCATTCTGCTCAGCAGGACGCTCCGGGCTGGGCTGAGTTCAGAGGCTCTGCTGCGAGGGGCGAGGCACCAACATAACCTTGTCCTTCCTTTCCTTCCCAGGCCCTTCCCTTCGGAGGAGACCACGGAAAATGACGACGACGTGTACCGGAGCTTGGAGGAGCTGGCGGAGTGAGTGACCTCCCCTTCTCCCGGGCGGGGAAGAGTTGCCGTGGGTTCCCAGCAAAGGCAGATAAAGTTTGACAGCAGGGCTGGGAGAGCCAGGACGGCTGCTTTGATCCTTCTGCCAGGAGATTTTTGTGCTCTGACAAAAGTCCATCTTTTTCCCGTGTAAAGCCCCGGGAGATGTCAGTTTTAATCAGGTTGAGTGGCTTGGTGGGGGGCGAAAGGGGCCAAGCCCACGGGATCGCTTCCTCCTCCCAAATCCCATCATTAGCTGCAAAACCCTGGGACGTAATTCATCCCTGAGGTGACCAAAGGGAGTGGGGTACCCATTGTTAACAGTGCTGGTTCCTCCCGTGGCATTTTTGGGGTGCTGCATCCCCCGTGGGTGATTTCGGACCACACCAGCTGCCCCCAGCGCAATCAGAGAACAGTTTGGGTTGAAAAGGACCTTAGAGACCATTTCATTCCTCCCCTTTGAAACAAGCAGGGACACTTTTCACTACCCCAGGTCGCTCCAAGCCCCATCCAAGCTGGCCTCGAGCACTTTCAGGGATGTGGCAGCCACAGGCCCCTCGCCCTGCCTGTCCTTGGTGCTGTGGTGGCACGTGGGGCGATGCCACTGCCATCCCTGCCCGTGTTTATGTGCTGTCCGTGTTCTGCTGCCCGTGGTGATGATGATGATGTAACAGGCTTTTAAAATCAACCTTGAACTGCAGCAGGCACGCTGAAGCGCAGGCACTATCGGAATTCAATGGCAGCATCCCCACCGAGCCAGGGTTTTGCTCGTGCTCTCTGCTTCACACGGAGGGATGGCCTGCTTGGGTGGATGTGCGGCTTTGTGCAGTTAAATATTATTGTTCCACAACATAAATAATGAGGCTCCTTAATCCAATGAGTTCCTTATGGCTCCAGTTATTGCGAAAGTAAATCATAAATTACCGGCGGAGGGAATGGAGTGCTCTGGAATTCCCTGCTTGCTGTTGGCTCCCAGCAGCTGCACTCTAAGACATTTGAATAATACTCTAAAACATTTGAACTTAGAAAATGATCCATTCAAGAGCAGCATTTTTTGTGCCCCCCTCTCTAGAAGTTCTCAAAATCCCTTTAATGTTGGGGTTTAAAATTTCCTGCTTCTCACACATAGATGTGTTTTTTATTGGAGAGGTTTGTGTGGGGAGTGTTTTGGGAGTGCTGCCCTAGAAAAAGGGTGGGTTTGGGGTGCTGCACTCAGTTATTTGGTGCTGGAAGTGGCCTCCCAGCTTTAACCCTGCTGAGGACAGGTGGAAAGCTTCCCAAACTGTTCCTCACACCTGGCTGGGAGTTTGTCCCTTGGTGAGAGGGGCTTTGATACCCGTCAGATAACTTGGAGATTGATTTCAGCTGATTGCCCTGTTCCGTCCCAGATCTCCACCTTTTAATTTTCCGTGTTTTCCTATTTCTGTGCAAAATCTTCTTTTTTACGTCTTTAGTTCGGCCTAGTGGGGAAAAGGCACATTTAAACCAGCAGGGATTGCACAAATTCCTCCATCAGATCTCCCATTCCGCGCACAGCAACACGGCCTACAAAACGCTGTCAGAATTCACACACAGCTGTAAAAACCCCAAAAATGCCCCGAAGAACCCCTCAGCGCAAGTGCTGCTGCTCCTGCTGCCTGCAGCACAGCACCAACGATGCATTTCTCCCTTGGGCAGTCCCATGGTGTGCCCTGGCGCCGCTGCTGGGTGCTGGCAGCCCCTGGGACTGATGAGAAAGCTCTTTCTTAGCTCCTGCCCTCTCCAAACAGCTCAACAAGGGCAGCATTCACGAGCTGGGAGTGATTCAGCCCGGCCAGCATCTCTGCCTTTAATATTGCTGGTGATCCAGCAGCCTTGGGAAGGGCTGACGGCGGCCAAAATGCTTTTTTGGAGGTGAGGAAGTGATTTTCACAGCAGGCAGTGGAGCGAGCTGATGTGGGGAAGGAATGCTCCAGCCCTGCCTGTAAAAGCAGTGCCACCTCAAGGTGCCACTCTGCTGTCCCTGCTGGCCTGAGGGACACGGTGGGTGACGAGGGACAGCCCTGGTGAGCTCTGCACCACCATGGGAAAGAGGAATCTCCCGAAGGGAGCTCTCTTTGCGTGTTGTGGTGCCGGAGAAAAAGCTCAGGATAAATGCTGAATTGGTTTTAACAAGGCATTTTGGGGGCTGGTAAATGAGGTTTTTTGAAGAATGTCAGAATGCTTTGTTTAAGTACTGAAGTGGAGTAGTTCAGTGTCCCCAGGCTGAGATTCTGAATTTCTGCGCTGCAGAGCATTTGAAATATGACCATATTTGTGATGGTGGTGCTGGTTTGGGGAGCAGAAGGAGCCAGGCTTTGTCCCCATGATGCTCTAAAGACGGAGAACCTTCATTTTGAGGACTCTCCTGACATGGAGGAACTGTGGGACAAAACCAGGGCTGGGCAGGGCTGCAGGAACAAGCTGTGTGTGCCGTAAGTACTGAAGTGGAGTCGTTTGGTGTCCCCGGGCTGAGATTCTGAATTCCTGTGTTGCAGAGCGTTTGAAATATGACCATATTTGTGTTTGGGGGGCAGAAGGAGCCAGGCTTTGTCCCCATGATGCACTAAAGAGGGAGAACCTTCATGCTGAGGACTCTGACAGCACAGAGGAGCTGTGGGACAAAAACAGGGCTGCAGGAACAAGCTGTGTGTGCCATCATGGGGGTACTGGTGTGTTTAAAGGGTTTTTAAGCCTTGATAACCCCACTTTCACCTTTGGGGTGTTGCAGGGATTAATCCCCGCTCCAGACAGATCCCCAGCCAGCACACCAAGGCACATAATTGCCTGGAAACGGCTATTTAGTTTAAAAAAAAAAGAACAATTGGTGATGGAAAGGGGAAGGGAAGCTAAAAGGCTATCAGGGGAGCTGGGAAGTTCTCAAATTCCCTCTTTTCAGCCCTCTGGCCCCTCGTTTGCCGTGCCCGGGGCCAGATGGCAGCTTGCAGGCAGCCCGGGCAGATGGCGAGGGCTGCTGGCGTTGCGAGAGGTGCAGATCAATGCTGTGAGGAGCAGTCAGGGACAATTGTCCTGTGCTGCCTGATTTATTCCTGCCCGCCCTGGTGCCACAGCCTGGAGCAGCAGTCTGGGGGCAGTTTGTCCATGAAATGAGCAGGTTTTTCCAGCAGCCCGTGGCCCATATCAGAGGATGCTGATCCCTTGTCCTGAGGATGCTCCTGGAAATCCGTGGGGATGGAAACTGCTGCTCCTTCCCACATGGCTGTGGCTGCTGGGCACTGCTGCCAGGAGGCAATTATCTGCCTTTCTGCTGAGCATCCTCCCTGCCAACTGCTTTTCCATCCCCCTTTACGGCTCTTTCAGCTGCTCCAAACCATCCCTGGTACCTCAGAGTTGTACTTAACATTTAACCTGAATTTTCTCCGCTGCCACTTAAGCTCTCTCCGGTTATTTTGTCTCATTAAATTTACGAGAGCTATTAATCCTGGTCCTCTTTACAGCCCCAGAGCCTTCTTTATGATGAACCTTCTCCACTTCGTGGCACTGTCCCTCTGCAGTGGCACCATCAGGAGGATTAAACACAGGGCAGATTTGGGGTTGTTTGTTGGCTGTTTGAAGAATTCAGGGTCAGGCAGAAGTTCTGTGAATGGTTGGATGTGAAACATTTAATTTGCATAACTTTATTTTCTCTTCTGAAGATAATTTGTTTTGAGGAGTTGTAGTGTTGCATAAAGGACTAAATAAGTGTTTTAGGCAAAGCAGGTTCCCATCAAACCCTGCCCTGGGACCAGTGTGTGCCCCTGGAGAGCTTTGTCACACAGGTCAGTGCCACTGTCCCCGCTCTTGTTTTGGGCTAGGAATTTTTTGTTGGGGATAAATTGTATATTCTCAAACTTTTCATCCTAGAGAAGGGGGGAATAAAATCTGCCCAGCCTCAATTTCTCAATGGATTCATCTTCTGGGCACAGCTTCTTGCTGAAGTTCCTCCAGCTTCTCTCTCTACCATCACCATCTCTATTCACCCCTAATATCTTCCAAAATAGTGCTGCGATCAGCAGAATTTCTCAAATGCATTAAGAAAAGTAACGAGCAGAGGAGCCAAGGTGAGATGATAAGTTAGCTGCCACTTTTCTCATTATTTTTGCCGTGTTGGACCAACCAGGCACAACAGCCCCTTAAATAAATGGCTCCGTGGTGCAGGGCACTTGTAAACGTGTCTGTCCCTCTTTGTCACCTGGATTGATTTTTGCACTTCTGGGATTTCTGGGATCATATCACTCGTTGTAACTCTGTGAGGCTCTTTCTTGGGATCACAATGTTCCACTTGGAATCTGGGAATGCAAGACCCAAGCAGAATAGATGGGAAAAGACTTCTCCTGCCTTCTCCTGCTATTTCCAGATGAATGTCTCCATCCAAGCACAATCTGGATAATTAAAACCCTGCAAGATCCCGAGTCTAGCGGCCACACATCTCGCACTCCTCACCCTGAAACCCAAGCCTGCCAGATGTGCTGCAAATTTAGGGCTCTGCTCATCCTCTGTGACAGAGCCCCTGAATGAGGGGGTTGGTTGGAGGAGCTGTGTGTTTATAGCTGAGAGTGCAGAGTGAGGAGGACAAAGTGGGGATTGCTGGGACAGACTGGAGCCTCACAGCTGCCTCAGGGACCCTGCAAATGCACTCCCAGCCTGGACCCGTGCTGCCTCGGGGATCTTCTGGCTCTTAACCCTGGTCACAGGACTGGAAATTTGGGGTTGTGTCTTGGTTGTCTTATTTTAGCTCCTTCTGTCCCCTCCTCCTCTTTTTTTTGCTGTTCCTGGTGGTTCTGGCTCCTTCCTCAGCGTGGTTTGGACAGAGTTTTGGTGTGGTGGGTTTGTCCTGAGGGTTCATCCTTGAATTCCTGAGGCTGATACAAACTCATCAACTTCCCAGAGCAGCTTTTATGGGTGGAGAGGATCTTCAGTGGCCCTGAAATCCATCAGAATTTCCCCACTTACCCACAGCGTCATTGCAGAGTTGATGTGCAGGGTTCCCTCGGTGTGGTGGACCTGCTGCAGGTCATTTGTTGGGGTGTCCTGGACTGTCTGTGCCCATGGTGTTTAAGGTCCCTTCCAACCCCAACCATTCTGTGATTTTTTGGGCTTTCTCCCTCCATATCCCACACTCCCAGGCAGCATCCTGGCATCAGCTCCTGTGTTCTGGGAGCTGCTCCTTGGCACAGCCTCTGCCTGCCTGGATTGGTGTTAGCGCAGGGAAGGCATTGCCAGCGAGGCAGAGCTCAGCCAAAAGCATTGTTTTTGCCTGAAATTGCCTTAGATATGAAAAGCTTTATTCATTATCATCTTTTCAGGCTCGGCAAGATGCTGCCAGCCCAAAGCTGGTTGCACCCATCCTAATAACAGTAATTGTAAATGCTGGCATTAATTCTGAAGGGTGGCAAAAATCCCTTTCCTAACCCCAGAGCTGTCAATGAATCTCCTAATCCAGGCAGTAGATCACAGGCTCTGATATCCACGGGGAACTCGCAGACTCTGCTGCTTTTATTGGAGGAGTAAATTGCTTTTCTTCGTGAGGAACGAGGTGATCTGCCCTTCCTTGCTCAAGTTGTTCCGTCTGCCCACAGCACGCTTGGGATGCCGAATTTATTGCCTGAATTCAGTGTGTCCTGAGGTTGACACTGGCTAAAATCATCCCAATCGCTGTTTTAAGGACAGGGTGGATGTGTATTTTCGACTCTGACAGGCACAGTGTGGGGACAGGTGAGGATCAATATGTGCAGGGCAGCATTGTCAACATCCCTGTCTGCTCCTGAGCTGCTCCTCGTGGTTTACTGCTCTCCATAAAACCAGAAGCCTCTGAGATGCACTGAGAGTGTGTATTACTAAATAACAGCCTGCTGGATGATGGTAGTGTTTTAATACTGCCACGGCTGTCAGGTTTGAGCATCTCTAGTGCATCTCCCCAAAGGTCTGGAGTGGAAATGTTTTTCTAGATGGCCCCAGGACATGGGAATTGTTCCTGTTTTTTGCCCAAAGCCAGAAATCAGAGATGGGAAGAGCCTGTTCTGGTGTTGAGGAGGAGGAAGGAGTGGAGTAGCAAGGCTCAGCCCTTTCATTAGAGGAATTGCTTTTCTTCATGAGGAACGAGGTGATCTGCCCTTCCTTGCTCAAGTTGTTCCGTCTGCCCACAGCACGCTTGGGATGCCGAATTTATTGCCTGAATTCAGTGTGTCCTGAGGTTGACACTGGCTAAAATCATCCCAATCGCTGTTTTAAGGACAGGGAGGGTGTGTATTTTCAAAAACAGGGTGCTGTCAGGGTGTGTCCCCATGGTGGGTGCAGAGTTTGTGTCCCGGGGCAGTTGGCAGTGGGCAGATCTGCTGGGATGTCCCTTGGCAGGCATTTCTGTCCTGCTGGTCTGGGTGGGGCCATCTCTGTGGGGCATCCATCCTTCTCCAGCCCCAGCCTGTGATGGAGCAAAACCCGTGTGGCGCTCGGGGTTACGATTTGGGGGCGATTGTGGTGCTGGGTTCAGGTTGAAACGGATGACCTTCAAGGTCTCTCCCAGCCCTGATGATTCTGTGAAAACCCCTGGAGCACCACTGGTTTTCAGGGGTGTCCCAGGGTGTTCCCACCACGCTCCAGAGCTCATGGCTTCTTGGAGAAGGAGAACGGGAGAGTTTTTCCAGGCTGGGATGGGCACGGCCAGGCTCTGAGGCTTGGATGTGGCACCTGGCTGTGCAGGAGAGGAGCTCCAGATGATGCTCAGGGACACCTCAGGGTGCCACCTTCTCCTGCACGTATCCCAGAGCAGTTCCAAGTGCTCCCAGGGATGGGAATGTCCATCCCTCACTCCAAGCAGGCTCTGCTCCAGCAGCAGCATCACCCCAACCCTCTCGGGGCTGTGTCACACCCATGCCATTACCCCAACCCCACATTCCCAAGGACCCTCCAGCTGGGGGGATGATGTATGGAGAGACAGGCAGCACTCCGAGAGGTGCGGGCAGGGAGATCCATCAGGAGCCGGGAGCGAGTGGCTCTGGATGAGGAGCGGAGCCGAGAATATAAATATTGGTGCAGATAATAACGGCGACGCCTGTGAGGGGGAAGATGGATCACCAGCTATTAGTGGGCATTATTGCAGCAGCTGCAATGCATCACTCGGGAAGAATGGGATGGATACATCATGCCAGGGTATTTATTTAAAATCCCTAAACTTTTATTGAATAAATCTGTTTGTAAGGAACAGAAAGGGCTGTGTTTAAGCAGAGAAATAAAGCCCGGTTTTGCAGGCAGATGTGCTCTGCCGCTCCCTGCTATATAATAGATGTTGAGTGTCCCACTTGGAGCACAGCTTTACACCTGAATTTATTTGTGTGTAATTAATACCCCTGTTGAAAGACACAGCTCGTAAAATATGCGAGCGCTGGTTGATATTCCAACGTTTCACACTGTCCTGATCCTGTGGGATTGACTTCAGTGGGAGCTGTTAGCAGGCAGCACCTGTAGATCTAAGCACTGGAATTATTCTTGTTAATTGGTATTTAATATGGGCTGAATTTTCAAAAGTGTTCCAAGGCTGAGGAGCCCCTGGGAGGGGTGCGAAGGCTCAGATGATAATTAATTACTGAACGCCATCACCTTTAGCACAAACTGGGCACTGCGTCTCTGGGATGCCTTTGAAGCCTATGAGTGCAGGGGCGGCTCCAAAGTGATGGGGCTGGTTCTCGAAATGTGATGTTTTGCTGCTTAATTTCTCTCTGATGTAAACGTTGTTGCGGGGCCCTGCTCAGCGAGCTGAGTGTCTGATGAGATTGCGTTGTGGTGGTCAGGAGAGCCTCCTGTTCCTCTGGGAAATGCTGGGTTAAAAACCACCCAGTTGCCCATCAGGGCAGGAATTGGGCTTTATGTGTTGGTGCATGGCTCAGATAAAATGGATCAGAGATTTGAAAGTGGATGGAGCACCCAGGGCTGGTCCAGGCTTTGCTGTGGGTCCTGGATGGTCCAGGGGGGTTGGTCCATCAGGACTGCGATACTTCTGCCACTGCTCAGAGCCGTCGGATGCGTGTTTAATACCTGCTCCTGTTGGCTCAAAGGGAGCCTTTCAGCGAGGAAAAGCAAAATCAGGTGAAGAGGGAAAGCAGTGCCTTAAGCAGACCAAAATCCAACTCGTAAAATGAATTCTGTGAGCATGGGAAAATGTCATTGATGCAAGAACTGCTGCTGGTCCTGAAGAGGAGGCTGTGGGCACCTTTGGAGCAGGTGGAGGTGGCTCTGGTGGCTCAGATGGTCCCGCTGGGCGTTTGGCCATCCCAGCCTGGCCCATTAGTGCCGAGCAAGAGCTCCGCAGGGGCAGAGCTGGCAGCCCATGGTGGTGTGGGCACGCCTAGCACGGGGCACGGAGCAGCTCTTGGCTGTGATCCCTGCTCGTGCCGAGCAGCGTTTCGCCTTTTCCAGCCTCCAGCCAGTGGAAAGAAATGTGCAGCAGGCACTGATCCGGGAAAAACAGCGAGCACGGGCTGAGCACACGAATTTTCACAGCGTTTTCTTGCCGTGCTTCCCCTCCCTCCTCAGTGTGAGAGGTTTTTCCTGCTGAAGTGACACTGATCATCTCTTCGTTATTACCCCTGACTCCTTCCCCTTCTCGTTCCAGCGAGCACGACCTGGGGGAGGACATCTACGACTGCGTCCCCTGCGAGGACGAGGGCGATGATATCTACGAGGATATCATCCGAGTGGAAGTGCAGCAGCCCATGGTAACAGCTCCGTTTTTACAGCCACACCTCGGTGGGAGGGGAAGGGAGGGCATTCCATGATGGAAATAATGCTGTGATGCTGCAGGGAAGGGAATTGGTGTGTGACTCTCCTCAAAACCGAGCGTGCAGCTGGGATGGCACCAGCCCAGAGGGGTTCTCCGAGGGATTTCCCAGCCCAGCCTGTCACCTGAAGGAGTTTGGGGAGGAGGAGGGGAATGGGAGACCTAATAAGCCCTAAAAGATAAGCTAAAAATAGGAATTCGCTGCTGAGCCTTTCCGGGGAGGCTCCTCCTGCTCCGTCAGCCAGAGGTGCCGCTGGTATTTTTAGATCGGGGCGAGCTCTGGCAGAGCTGTGTGTGAGGAATCCAGCTCCTGTTTGTGCCTGCTGCTCCTGCCTGGCTGGGGATGGCTCAGAGCAGGGAGGTGGTCACACGCCAGGGACCCGTGTGGCATTAGGGACAAGGAGCCACCCCCGTTTGTCACCTCGGAAAAGCTTCTGCCCATGGGGGAGCCTGAGTGTGAGGCCTCACGGAGGGATTTTTGTTATCTCCAGGGGCTCTGGGGCTAATATCCCACTCCAGGATGAGCCAGGGAGGAGCTGGTGACCCTTGCACCTCCCCAGAGGTGCCCAGAGCCACCTCCCCACCTGTGTCCCCAGCTGAGCAGAGCTGGAGGGGACCTTCTCCAGAGTGTGACCTTCCCAATCTTCTCCCACCCTCCAACATCCGCCACCCCCGGGCTTTGTTCAGACTAATTACTCTCCCCTCGTTCAAGCAGTACACACTTCCCCTAATAAAGCAGGATCGATGGACAAGTTCACTGATCAATGAAATCCCCGGAGCAGGACGTGGCCGAGGCAGGCACGGAGCCTGGGAACGCAGGGCTGCATCCACGGATGCCTGTGCTCTGATTCCCAGCGCACATCCGAGTGAAAATCCACTCCAGTTTTCCAGTGGCACAAAGATGATGATGATGGTGGCTGGGGAATTTCATCCCTCCACACCATCTCTGCAGCTGGAGGAGCTCCTGCACACCAAAATCCCAAAATGGGTTTGGGACCAAAAATCCCCACGGGTCCTGCCGAAGTGCTTGGATCTCAAGTCAGCACAGCTCGTTGGCCATCGGTGGTTTTGGCCACCAGTGGCAAAAGCCACCTGGCCCAAGAACTGCCCCTTGGGAAGGTTTTGGTAGGAATTTCTGGCAAAAATGGGGGAAAGCTCCAGCAGCCAGGTAGGATAGGACTGAGGTCAGTGGAATTGGCAATTTTTCACTGTCCCCTCCACATCTTTTTATGTTTTCTGCTGAGCGGTGTTGGAGTTGAGAGCTGTGACTCCCTTCCCCCCCCCCCGCCCCGAGCAAAAGAGTCTATTTTTAATACACCTGCCAAAACACTGAATTTTTGGGGGTGAGATTTGTTGCAATAGCAAGTGTGTGATGCTAATGGCTTCTTGTATTTCTGCATGCTTCAGATTAGATATATGCAGGTAAGATGAATTGATTAAAATCTGGGGTTTCATCCAATTCCTAGGACCAAGCTGTGAGTTCTGAGGGGGTGGACAGAGGGTCTCTGTTCCTGTGCATGATCCATAAAACCTCATCACCGAATCCCCTCCCAAATTCAGATTTGTGCAGCAGCTCCCTACATGTGTTCTCAGCTTTACAGATTTCGGAGCAGAAGTGACTCCAGGAGTTGGGGCTTTGGGAAAAGCACATTTTATCAGATTTGACCTAAAATCGTGAGAATTGGCAACCCCGGCCAGGGATTTGTATAAGTCTAACATATTATTTATGACCCATTTAGTATCTGCTGTGAGCTTCATCTTAAGCAAAAGCAAAAAAAAAAAAATTTAAAAAGGGAAAAATCAGCCTTTGTCTCTTATTATTCTTCTTCAGCTGCTAGTCTTTGGTGGTGTAGCTGTAATAAATGCAAAAAATGCAGTGCTTGCCATTTTGAAACATATTTAATAACACAGCCGGGGTTCCTCCTTATATTTTTTGGATAAAAATAGTTCCCTTTAGCATAACCCAGTAGTGGTTCTCTCCTGACTTTCCAAACTTGTGCTTGGTTGCTGTTTCTGGAGGCTGAACTGGAGCTCCACCAGGTTCCTGGAGTATCTGACCATGCCTTATCCTTCCTTTTCCTAGAAAATGGGAATGACAGAAGATGACAAAAGAAATTGCTGTTTGCTAGAAATCCAAGAGACCGAGGCCAAATACTACAAAACACTTGAAGATATAGAAAAGGTGAGACCCGAGGCCATCTTTTGCATATTATCCCCTTCCCCACCAGCCGTGGGCCCCACATGAACTGTGCTGGGTTGGTTCTTGCTCCCAGAGCTGGCAGATGTGAGGAGGCAGGATCGGTGCATCCACATGGAAAAAGGGAGAGAAGGGAGATCCAGAAAACCCAGGCTGACAGCACAAATGTGCAGCCTGCAGGAGCCAGGAGCAGCTTTTTTTCCTGATTGCTGCAGATTAGAACCAGGCTGGAACCCCTCCTGCTGTGTCCCCCCCGTCCTGGGGTGAGAATCTCCCACTCCTCACCCAGCCAGGCCTGATAAGAGCCATGTTTGCAGATATCTTATCACTCTGATTGCCACGGAATAATTCCTTTATTCCACGCGCCGCTCGAAAGTGCTGAAGCTGCGCTGACTTGCTGTTGAAGCTAATTGGATTAAAAGTAGCATTCTGCTGCCTAAATTCGCGGGGTTTTAATTGGTTTTGATGAATTATTGTGGTGCCTTTCTCCTGAAAACAAACAAAAGCCAGCACCTCGGCGAGGAGTCGTGGATGGAGCCTGGAGGTGGTTCCTGCTCCGAGGGAAGCAGCAGGAAGGAAGAACAATAATGAAAATCAAGCTGCCATTTCTAATCACCCTGCTGCTTTTGTTTCGTCCCCTTTTGCCATTCTTTCCCTCTGTCTGCTGCAAGTTCCCCCGAAGAAGCTGTGAGCAAAACCCGTGGAATAACATTCCCCATTTTTCCAGGAAAATGTCCCAAAATATATGTCATTTATGTTTCCAAGGAACCCTCCTTGGAAACAGCCACAGCCCTCTGGTTCAGCATGAAGGAAGAGTTAAATTATTGCTTTTGTATCAATTAAACCTTGCAAAAAAAGGTTCTGATGGTTTTATGGGTGGAAGTTCCCATCTTGGGTGCGTTGTGTGGGGGTTTCTTTTTGCAGTCCCAAGTCACGTAGATGTTCCTATTAATATGTATTTGTTCAGAAAGGCACTGCCCATGTAATCACATCATCGGTGCATTTTCAAGGGCAGAATTCTAGGGAGATAAAGAGCTGGGGAGAAGCTTCAGTGCAGCCAAGGAGAGCAGGGAGGGGAAGGAGCTAAGTGCATTTAACCCCCTGTGACAGGTTTAGCAGGGGAGGGGGCTCTGGGCACCCCTGGGGTGGGGATTGCACCTTCCCAGCCCTGGAAGTGTCGTGGGAGCTAGGGGGAGCTCAGGGATGATGAACTCATGGATTTCCTGCCTCCCACTTCTGTCCCTGCTCGTTCTCTGCCTTTGCAGGTGCTTAAACCTGAAAACTCATTAAAAAACCTGCAGACTCACAAAAAAACCCTACAAACTCACAAAAAACTTACAAACTCATTAAAAAAACCTACAAACTCATTAAAAAACCTACAGACTCACAAAAAAACCTACCAGCTCACAAAAAACCTACAAACTCATAAAAAAACATGCAGACTCACAAAAAAACCTACAGACTCACAAAAAACTTACAAACTCACAAAAAACGTACAAACTCATTAAAAAACCTACAAATTCATAAAAAAACCTACAGACTCATTAAAAAAACCCTACAAACTCATTAAAACCTGGCTCTTGCCTGCCCAGGTAACTGGTGAAGCAGAAAAAATAAATCCCTCTTTGTTCCCTCCTGTTCCTCAATCCCTTTTCTCCCTCTTGCAGAACTATATGAACCCCCTGAGGCTGGTGCTGACTCCCCAGGACATGGAAGCTATTTTTATCAATTTGGAGGTAACGGTGTGGGCATTGTGCCTTAAATCTTTGTTTTTTTCGCAGCAGCTCAGCCCTCTCCCTGCTTAGGAGGAGATTTTCTGATTTCCTGTTAGGTTTGTGCATTCACCTGGAGAGCCTCAGCCTTTTGTGTGCTGTGGGGCTAAAAGGAGTTTAGGAGATGTTTTTAACGCTCAGTTTTAGGGGTGGGGAATAGAGGAACTCTAGGTAAGAAAATAATTCTACCGTAGAGGATGTTTTGGGGCTGGGGCTGTGGATTTCAGCAGGGTTGGATGGTTTGGGCACAGGGTGATGGAGGGATTTATTTTGACTCTGGTTTGCACAGGGTCTGGGTCAAAACCTGGCATCTCCTCCACTCCTTCCATCCCATCTCCTCCTCCCTCCCCACCCCTGGGTCATCTGTGTGATGGAATTACACCCCTGTGCACCAGGCCAGTCAGGGCTGCATCCTCTGCAATGATTTTCTTTAAAAAAGAGAAAAAAAAACCCTGCCTGATGAAGCAGTGAATGTGCATGTCTTCAGGCTCTGTTTGCCCACTTGCTTTGCATGTGTTTAAACTATTGACTGTTGCTCCTTTTTAGGACCTAATTAAAGTGCACTTCAGCTTCCTGAGAGCCATCGATGTCTCGATGATGTCTGGAGGGAGCAGCCTGGCAAAAGTGTTCCTGGAATTCAAAGAGAGGTAAAGGAATTCGGGGCTTCAGGCAGCTCCAGTTTTAACAGATCTGGGTTAATATTTTCAGAGGTTTAAACAGAGCTCTCTGTTACTCTCTGCCATCTCTCTCTCTCCTGAAAGGAGGTTGGAGCCAGGTGGGGATCTGTCTTTTCTCTCAAGTAACAAGAGGGAACAGCCTAAAGTTCCACCAGGGGAGGTTTAGTTGGATATTAGTGAAAATTTCTTCACTGGAAGGGTTGTCAAGCACTGGAACAGGCTGCCCAGGGGAGTGGTGGGGTCACCAGCCCTGGGAGTCTCCAAAAAACCTGTGCCTGTGGTGCTTAGGGACACGGTTCAGTGGCAGTGATGGTTGGACTCGATGATCTTGGAGGTCTTTTCCAACCCTGATAATTCCAGAAGTGTCTTTCACAGCAGCCCAGGTTTGCATCCTCCACAGCAAAACTCTCTCAGGCAGCTGAAACATCACTCAGAGCTGACTTTGAGCAGCAAAATCCATCCCAAATCGTGTCGGGTCACCCAGGGCAGAGCCGAGGCTGGGACACGTCTGTCCCCAGCCAGGCTCAGCCGCGTGGCTCCTCATTCCTGCAAGCCCCTGGCTGCACCTGGATTTTTCTTGAGCTCAGCATCCCACGGGAGGCTGAATATCCGATGTGTTTACGGGGACGCATCCGAGGGGATGAAATGGGAGCTCTGGGAGGAGGCAAAACCTCCTTGAGGAGTTCAGCGCGGTGCCCTGCAGGCAGCAGAGGCTCTGTGATGTGGTGGGGATGACTCCTGGCCCTGCTTAGATCAAAGCGATTCCTCACTCCTGAAAAATCCCATTTTTGGCACGGGGCTCGCCCCGCACCTTTCGCACGGTGAATAAATAAATGCAGAAGTGGCTTTGCAAACAGAATCGGTGCTGTGTTTTGGCAGCTCCCAGCACGCAGAGATAAGGTTGATAAAAGCCTTTAATATCCTTTAATACTAATCAAAGGGTGATTCATTGTGGAATGGTGCCAGGCTGTTATTTCAGTGTGATTAAACCGGTGTCTAGACACAGAAATGCCATTCAGAAGTCAATAACTCCAGAAATACCATCTGCATTAATAACACACCGTGAGGTCACGTATTCCATCATTCGTGGGGCCTCTTGTTACAAAGGGCATTTTTTCTAGATTAAATTAAAAAAAAATTTTTAAGAAGTTTCCAAAGAAGAATGAAAATAATTTAAAAATACTGATAAAACTCACTTAGGTGGTTTTGATCTCCTCATTCCTGGCTCAGCTCTGTGCATGCCAGTGCCATCCCTGGGGACACAGGGAGCAGGGAAGGGACACAGGAGGGATGGTGAAGGTGGCACTGCTCCCCAGGGATGTCCCATGGCTGTGCAGGAGCACGAGTCTCGGTTTTGAGCCTTTAAATAAATGTTTCATGCAGGTGGGAGACCAAACTGACCTGACCCCCTTCCTAAGGGAGTTTGCAAACAACTTTTTAAAGGACCTAAAAGCCTTGAGTGAAGTGAGTTGAAGGAGCCAGACCAATGGCTGCAAGGTGGTGACGGTGGAGCTGAAGCTCTGTTCAGCCCTTTGGGATTTTGGGGACTTTGGTGCTGTGGGAAACTGCTGCTCAAGGCGAGTTTTGCCTTGGAGAAGTCCCCAAAACGCAATTGTTGAGGATGACGAGTTTGAAGCAACCCGTTCTAAATAGGCACAGTCCTTTCTACATCAGGAAAGACAAGAATACCTCATTTTTACAGCTAGGAAATCTAGGAAATTTAGGAGGAGGAGAAAGTGAACTCACTGGGGAGATGGTTTTGCCCCACCAAGAAAGGAACACGAACCTCCAGAGTTCCCTCTTGGTCCTTGCACAGGAGACTTTCCTCTGTCAAATCTATCCATGACAAATATCTCCTGCTTCCCTCCGCATCCTTGGAGACATTCTGGCAAAATGATGCATTGCTCCTTGGCTTTGCAGGGGCTTTTTTTTGAGGAAATAGTTTGTAAATCTCATTCTCTGGAAGCCAGAGGTTTGAATTTATGCTCCTGAAGCCTCTTTGAAGCTCTCCCCGTGCTGGCAAGGTGGATATTATTGTGCCTGGGCAGAAGTTGTCAGGGGGAAAAGGTAGAAGGATAATCTGTGCTGGCTGCGGCTCTGGCTCCATAAATCTCTTTATTCCCTTCCCTCTGGGTCTGAGAGTCCCATGTTTATGGAGCAACGCCGGGTCAGTGGCTCCCAGATGATCTCCACGGAGAGACAAGGCCCCCAAATAATGGATGAGTTGCAGTGTGTGATGGAAGATGTGTCTTATCAGCGGCAGAACAGTTAACGGCCAGGAAGGGGGAGAAAACCCAAACCTGTCAGGCAGGATTAATGAGGGGAGTGAGGAAAAAGGGGGAATCCACCACAAAACTGCTCTCTTTTGTCAGGTGTTTAAATTTATAGCCTGGGGAGTCCATACAGAGCTTCGCTGTGTTTCCAAAGGCTGTGACAGCCTTCTTTTCCCAATTACCCAGGCTCTTGATCTCTAGGTCCCTGTGGCTCTTTCAGGAAGGAATGGTTCTAAAATGTGGGAGAGAATCATCTTGGAATCGCGGAATGGTTTGGGTTGGAAGGGACCTCAAAACTCATCCTGTGGGCAGGGACACCTTCCACTGTCCCAGGGTGCTCCAAGCCTGGCCTTGGACACTGCCAGGTTCCGCCACAAATTCTCTGGGCACCTTTTGATAGTTCGTACAAGGAAGAATTCCATCCCAATATCTCATCTAACCCTCCTCCAAAAACAGGCTCCTCTGCTCTGGCTACCCAGCCCCTCCTGCTCATCATGAGCTGAATCACCTCCGCAGGCTCTGGAAACTTCTAAATGTTCAAATGTTGAAGGTTTAAATGTCAAAAAGCCACACAATAAAAGTGTTTATACTTTGCTAAGCAATTATGTGGGGGAATAGCTGTTTGCTTGCCGCTGTACACACATTTATATATCTTTTACAAGAGGTTATAACTGCCAGCATTTCCCGTTAAATCTGTGATTTCCCCCTCTCCAGGCTGCTGATTTATGGCAAGTACTGCAGCCACATGGAATACGCCCAGAACACCCTGAACCACCTCCTGGCCAACCGGGACGACGTGCGGCAGAAGGTGGAGGTGAGCGGGCGGGGGCTGAGTGCTGCCCACCCCTGGTCTGGGCTTTGGAAGGACTTGCTGCACTGAGAACGTTTCTGGGAACATTTGATTTAGCAGAAGAGGAGATGGATATGAGGTTGAGGGGTGTGAGGAGCAGAGCTAGGATTTATCTGGTCCTGACCCCTTGTTTTTCCCTTATCTCGCCAGACCTGTCCTTCCTATCTCTGTCCTTCCTCCCCAAATTGGAGCAAGCAGTGATTTTTTTTGAGTGGGGCTGGCTGGCACAAGTTCTGTGAGTTCTGCAGGCTCTGAGCACCCCAAGCAGCCACGAGCTTGTCCAAAGTCACCACCGGCAGGAGCAAAGCCACATCCGCAGGCAAATTCCTGCCCTGGCCTCCTTCCCCATCGCCAGGGCTTAGTGTGAATAGGAGCCGATGCAGATATTAAGTGAATCAAAGGAGCCCCAGAAGGGAGGCATTGTTGAGCTGCTGTTTTCACCCAGCTCTAATTCCTGCTTTGCTCTTGATGCTAATCGGAATTTGCCGGGCTGTCTGCACACGTTACCTCAGCTCCTCCAAACGCGCTTTGATTCCCCGTGTAAACCCAATCCAGGGATAAACCTGCGTTTAGGAATTGTTTCAGGTGTGTTCTCCAGGTCTCACACCGAGGCTGGAGAACGCTGCTCCTGTGCTTTTCCTGTCTCTCCCTCCCTCGTGGCAGCTCTGGCAGGGCAGAGTCACCTTCTTGCAGTGGGTCTGGGCCAAGGAAACGGTGGCAAAACTTCCTGCGACCACAATTAGCTCATCTTAATGACTTAATGCTCGTCAGTGACTCCAGAGCCACGGGCTGCGTGCTCATGCCAGCCCCTCTCAGGTCAGCCGCAGCAGTTTGGCTGAGGCAAATGTGTTCCATTTGACATTTCCCCAGGTCTGAGAGCATTCCTGCGCTGCCCTAATGAGCAGTGTCTCATTAAGCTGGAGTGGCTCACTGGCAGCCAATGGTAGGATTTTGGGGTCCAGCCCCTGGGGTTAATTCCTTGATAACCTCCGTGGTGAGAGCCCCAGCCCTGCCTGCAGGGACCACGAGCCCGTGGGCACCAGAACTGAGCTCGCAGAAGCCAAACAAACATCCACAGGGCATTGGAGACTTCTCTGGGTGGGAAGCTGCTGGTTTTCCCCTCAGCTGCCTCGCTGGTGATTTATTGATCTCTTTCCTAGGAATGCACGCTGAAGGTCCAGGATGGGAAATTCAAACTGCAAGATCTGCTGGTGGTTCCAATGCAAAGAGTTTTAAAGTATCATCTCCTGTTAAAAGTAAGTTTTTCAGCACTGGCACTTCTCTCTCTTCTCTCTCTCTGTAGCATCTTTCAGCTCTCTCAGTGGAAGGTGAATCGTTGCCAAATGCAGAGCAAGGGTTGGGGTTTTTATTCCACTTCAAATAAAACAATTACTAGAGCTGCTTAACACGACACGATATTTGTGGTGTCTCCTAAAGTACGCTGACCCAGGGTAATTCTGCACTTGTTACCCACGAGAGGCACTTAATGAATATAAAATAAGCTTGCATATAATCTGATTATGTGTGAAATTCCTCCCGTCAACTCCGTGTAACAGATATCTTGAGCACCAGCCCTTGGTGTGTTCCCTGTCC
This sequence comes from Origma solitaria, assembly GCA_013397895.1. Lineage (NCBI taxonomy): Eukaryota > Metazoa > Chordata > Aves > Passeriformes > Acanthizidae > Origma > Origma solitaria. Next base: position 52,751 of record VZRL01002585.1, on the reverse strand, counting down.
TACAGCCACAGCTGCCTGCCCGGGCATCCCTGCGTCCCTGCCACCTCGCTGGCATCCCTGCTGTCACCCAGGCATCCCTGGCACCCCTCCAGTCCCCCATGGAATGCCTGCAGCCACCCTGGCATCCCTGTCACACCCTGCCATCACTCAGGCAGGTGCCTGTGGTCAGTCCCTGGCCGGTGCAGGCAGGGTCTGGGCATCCTCCCTAGCGCATCCAAAGGATTTTTATTCCTTTCTGCTTTTTCAGGAGCTGCTCAGCCATTCCTCAGACCGGCCAGAGAAGCAGCAGCTGAAGGAGGCTCTGGAGGCGATGCAGGTACAGGAGGGTGACAGTGGGGACAGGGCTGGGGGGACAGCAGAGCTCAGGATCCTTCTGCTCCGTGACACAAAAACTTGGATGGAAAAGCCATCCAGCAGCAGCTCGAGGGAAGGCAGGGTGCCCTCCTTTTGGCACACCTGTGTGTATTGAGTGCTGCTTGATGCAGTGGCTTCACAGCAGATCCACTGTCACCCCTGTCCCCTCCCGGGGCAGCGCGGGGAGCTGGGCTTTGTTGACAAGTTCTGACTTTCCCTAATTGCTGTCGTGTGCGAAGAGGCCATGCCAGATCGGCTCTTGTTTCTGCCGGGAGGGACTTGGGGGAGCTCCAGGCGGATCAGCAAGTCAGGGATGTGCAGCAGTGGGAGCCTGCGAGTGTGGAGCGTTCCCTGTGTGCTGTCAGCCAGGTGCTGGGTGGGAATCCTTTCATCCACTTCTTTTTCCTTTTTTTTCATTAAAGGGGAAGTGTATTTTCAACAATTGTTGACTTCTGGCATCAACATTTTGTTTTGTTAAAGCTTTTTGCAGCTTTTTGAAACCCCCCCAAATCTCGAGAAAACCATCAGCAACAAAAAACAAAATTGTAGAGTAATCCAAATGTTTTCTGACTCAAATATGTCTCCCCACACACACATCACACCACATTGTCAGCAGACCCTGAGTGGGGGATGCACATTAACTCCAGGTTTTCTCTCTGGAGAGCACCTCAGGATCCATCCCTGGCTTCACTTTCGTGCTCGTGGTCACTATTTTCCACCTCAGAGCTGCAGCTTTTGTAACATCGCTGCATTTCCTGGCTCTTACATAACTCGGGTGACCTTTCCAGCCATTATCCCTGCCAGCCCAGGAATCAGAGCTGCTGTGTGGCTCGAGCTGAGGTTGTTTGAAGGACGTTGCATTCCCAGCCCACTGCAGTGGCCTCAAATGAACGCTGGACCTGGTGACAGCAGCTAAACCCTGCTTGTGGCCTCATCACCAGCACCACTGCTGGAAAATAAATGTGCATTTGCTCTGGCTCTGCTGCAGACTCAGCATCTTCTGCAGGAAGACACTGATAGCCATCAGGAAGGGTTCTCTCTTCTCCTCCCCATCACCAGGAGAGTGTGGGAGCAGTTCCGACCGCGCTGGGCTCGGGGGGCTCTGGGAGCCATTCAGTTTGGTTTTAATTGATCTGTAAACGAAGGCTGGACTTCCAAGGGATGTCTTTCATCATGAGTCCAGCCTCTCTGTCTGCTGTGCTGGCAGGCAGCAGACATTGCTGCTGTGCAGGGGGGTGGATGGAGCGACATTCCCAAAGGGATTCGGCTCCCTTTTCTTTGCATTAATAGTTGATTTCGCAAGGCAAGGGCAGGATTTTCACCAAAAAAATGGTTTGTGGTGGGGTTTTTCTGGTGCAGGTACCAACCCTCTGCCTGAGAATGCAGAACTGAGTCCCTGGTGATGGTGGGGGAAAGACAGCTCCCGGAGAAATTCCACAGCCAACATTTGCACCTTGTTGTTGGAAGTCATGGTTGACCCCGGGATTGTGCTTCCCTGGAATTGTGTCTCCCTGGGCTTGTTTCCCTGGGATTGTGCTTCCCTGGGATTGTGCTTCCCTGGGATTGTGCTTCCCTGGAATTGTCTTTCCCTGGAATTGTCTTTCCCTGGAATTGTCTTTCCCTGGGATCATGCTTCCCTGGGATCGTGTCTCCCTGGGATTGTGTCTCCCTGGGATTGTGTTTCCCTGGAATTGTGTTTCCCTGGAATTCTGTTTCCCTGGAATTCTGTTTCCCTGGGATTGTGTCTCCCTGGGATTGTGTTTCCCTGGAATTGTGCTTCCCTGGGATTGTGTTTCCCTGCTTCAGAAGGCTTTTGGCTGTGTCACTTCTCATCACGGTCCCTGCCATCCCCGGCTCGGTGATGTTACAACTATTGTCACATCAATCTGTGATTATGGGCTGTGATTAACCCTTCTTGTGTTGGGGAGCTCGGCAAGGTCTGACCCGGGGGGAATGTCTTAAAAAATCCCCCGTTCAGATTTAATCCAAGTTGACAAGAGCTGTTGGTGAGGTCAAGGAGGGAGCAGATAAGAAGCAAACAGGCACAGCAAATCTGCTCTGAAAGGTGCAAGAAGTTGTTTCCGTGGGAGGGATGGCTCCTTCTCTTGGATGGATAAAAATTTGGGGTTTGGGATCGCTGTGCTGCACGGGATTCGTGCATTGCCATGGATTCGTGCATTGCCATCTTCTGGGAAATGGAAAACATTGCAGCACCTGCCTGGCTCAGCGCTGGGAGCACCAACAGCCTGTGCTCACCTGTCCTGGGCTGCTCTGGAGTCCTACTTGGGTTCCTGAGGGATTCAGGGAGCCAGGCTCATGTCTGTTCTCCTGAATAAGGTTAGTAAAAATCACTCTTCACCCTTTTTTTTAAGGACTTGGCCATGTACATCAATGAAGTCAAGAGGGACAAGGAGACTTTAAAGAAAATAAGTGAATTTCAGAGCTCTATAGAAAACCTGGTAAGTTGGAAAATCCTCTTGAACCCAATTTAGTTTGATTATTATTAACTTTTTTTTTTTTTTTTTTTTTGGCAACTACTACTTTCACCCATGTGTTCAGACACTCTCTCATGTTTTGCAGAGAGGTGGCTGCTCCATCACAAAGCTGCTTTGGCTGTGATGGAGGGTGGCTTCTCTTGCTGGTGTTACCCTAAAAATGTTTCTCCAGCTTTTTCTCATGTTACTGTAAGGGAGACCCAAAAATTCCCCAGGCTGCCTACTTCTGTTTAAGTGAGGTTTTTTTTCTGTTAAGAGGAGAGAAGTTAACTAAAACTGGAGGAGAAGGGCTCATGTAATAAGGCAGCAGATGCCCAAAAATCTCAACCAGATATTTTAGGGAGAATCTCATCCTCCAAACTGCAGAGGTGTCAAACACTTGGGCCAATTGCTGCGCATCAGCAGACTTGGAGGGCTGCTGGGTTTGGGGCCTTTAAGCCTTGCCTTCATTTGGAAATGGTGAACTTTTGATTGGTGGTAATTTAACAGAGACAAATTGCTTCATTACTGTGAAAACCTCTGAAAAATAACTTGTCGGAGGTGGGGAGCGGTTTGCAAAAATGCTTTGACTGCTGAGCCTTGCGCTGGCGTGCCAGTCCTGGAGCTCCAGGGATTTTCCACGGTCCTGTGCCTGTGCACAGGCTGCCCTGGAGCATCCCTGGGCTCCTCTGGAGCGTCCTTGGGCTCCCCTGGAGCATCCCTGGGCTCCTCTGGAGCATCCCTGGGCTCCTTCACAGCATCCCTGGGTTCCCCTGGGTGCATCCCTGTGCTCCTTCAGAGCATCCCTGGGCTCCTCTGGAGCATCCCTGGGCTCCTTCAGAGCATCCCTGGGCTCCTTCAGAGCATCCCTGGGCTCCTCTGGAGCATCCCTGGGCTCCCTCAGAGCATCCCTGGGCTCCCCTGGAGCATCCCTGGGCTCTCTTTGGAGCATCCCTGGGCTCTCTTTGGAGCATCCCTGGGCTCCTTCAGAGCATCCCTGAGCTCCCCTCACTGAAGGTGATGCTGCTCCCAGGAGCTCTGGCAGCCCAAGGCAGGGCTGGGGGTGCAATTCCAGCAGATTTGGGTTTCCACCTGCCCCGAGCCTCATCCCAGGCCTGGCTGTGGATCTCAGCCTGCTTTGCTCCCTGCAGCAAGTGAAGCTGGAGGAGTTCGGGCGGCCCAAGATCGATGGCGAGCTCAAGGTGCGCTCCATCGTCAACCACACCAAGCAGGACAGGTGAGTGGGCAGCGGCACTCAGAAATGTCCCCAGACTAAACGTGCCCTCGTTTGGCGATTCCCCTTGAGCTCATTTATTTAATTATCACCTGGAATTTCACTGACACAACCCAGCATCAATGTGAAATCACAGCAGGCGCCGAGCATTGAACAGCGCTGGCTGGGGAGCTCTGCAGAGCTTCCCAAATCCTCCCCCTTGGATTTTTTAATGAGGTGTTTGACTGGGCTGCCTGTTTATTTGCTTGCTTTGGGCAGGTATTTATTTTTATTTGATAAAGTGGTGATCGTCTGCAAGAGGAAAGGCTACAACTACGAGCTGAAGGAAATTATTGAGCTGCTCTTCCACAAGATGACTGATGACCCCATGAATAACAAGGACATTAAGAAGGTAGGTGGACCAAGGATTAACTCTGGAGAGCACTTTGGAGTTGTTTCAGTGCAGTATGTTCCCATTAGCCTTTTAAAATAGAAACAGGGCTTGCAAAAAGCTGGAAAATAAACGCTCAACTTTCAGGGCAGCCTTAAAGAGCGTTGGGAAATGTTTGTTAATGCGGGGCTGGGCTGGATCCTTGACCTCTGTCCTGGCAGAGCTGCCCTGAGGAGGCTGGGGTGGCTGCTCCCTGCTCTCTGGCCCAGTGCGAGGGAGGGATGGACAGGATGGACAGATCATCAGCTGGGCAGGACAGGAGGGCAGGGAGGGAGGGAAGGTCCAGGATGTTCCTGCTCCCACAAGCTGTGGGGTGGAGGAGCCTGGAAGGGCAGCGTGAGCCAGAACTGGCACTGGAAGCACTGAAGGAATCATTTTCCTGTGGTTTGATGCTCATTGTGCAGCCATGGGGAGAAAAACCTCCCAGCTCTCACTTTAGCAAAGCCCCGTTAGCTTCATCCACTTCCACACCGCGGGAAGAGCTGTGGCACAGATGGGATAAGGGACACTGGGGTGACAACAGCCAATTTTGCCACTTGGCTGCTGAAGGAATGCTGCTGGCTTCGTGTTTTAATGAAATCTATTTCCACTTTGCTCTCCTATGCTTTCTAGTCTCACGGAAAAATGGTAAGCAAAGCACCCCCGTCCCCTGTCGCGCGTTCGTGTGCCGTGTGCCGATGAGACAGGCCGAGCATATGTGCGGTGGGCAGCTCAGATGTTCCTCCTGGGCTGTCACTTGCTGTCAGCCGCAGACAGAACGGCTGGGGAGGGCCCAGTGGAGCAGAAGAATCTGCGTTCTCTCATCTGCCACCATGAAATCCTCTGCGGTCCAAGTGCGCAGCGCCAGGGTGGTTCAGGCATCATTAGCTGCGATGTGTTAGGGAAACAGGGAGCTCTCCTTCCTCCTTCCCTGCTGTTCCCCGGGCACGGTTCAGTGGAAGGGGCAGGGGCAGGCGCTCGGAGCAGTGAATAGAAGTGTGGTGTGCTCTGCTGTGGGATCAGCTCTCTCTTTTCTCTCTTGCAGTGGTCGTACGGCTTCTACCTAATCCACCTCCAGGGGAAACAGGGCTTCCAGTTCTTCTGCAAGACAGAGGAGATGAAGAGGAAGTGGATGGAGCAGTTTGAAATGGCCATGTGAGCATGAGGGGCTGCTCTAGCCCTGGGTGCAGCTCCCGGGCGTTGGGGAAAAGTGTCTTGGGCCATCAGGTCATGGAGAGCAGCTCGGGTCTGAGAGCTGTGCTGGGGAGGCTCACATGGGCTGGGCAAAAGGAGCTTGGAGCCATCCTCTGAGCATCCCCACCAGAGCATCTCTGAACCTGGGCTTTATCTCTGGAATTGAGATGGGATAGTTGTAAGGAATTGTTCCCTGTGAGGGTCGGCAGGCCCTGGCACAGGTGCCCAGAGAAGCTGTGGCTGCCCCTGGATCCCTGGAAGTGTCCAAGGCCAGGCTGGACAGGGCTTGGAGCACCCTGGGATAGTGGAAGGTGTCCCTGCCCATGGCAGGGGTGGGATGGGATGATTTTTAATGTCCTTTCCAACCCAGACCTGTCTGTGATTCTCTGAAAACATCTCCCCGTGGTGCTGGGCCATGAGGAGGCACCAGTCTGGAGCAGGAGGAGGATGAGGAGGGAGGGTGGTGCTGCAGGACCTCCTGAGCAGAGCAGGAGCAGGGCTTGGCCCCGAGCCACAGCCCTGGGCTGAAGATTGACTCAGGCAGGGCCAAATCCATGACTCCTGTCCCAGGGGAAGGTTGATGGGCAAAATCCTCTCTCCACAAGCAAGCCCTGATCTCCTTTCACATCGGATTTCGTGTCTGTCCAAGCTTGGGCTGAGATGCAGACAGCCCTGTGGGGGCAGGATGATAACCCCAGGCCCCTTCCCGCAGGTCCAACATAAAGCCAGAGAAAGCCAATGCAAATCACCATAACTTCCAGATGTACACGTTTGAAAAGACAACCAACTGCAAAGCCTGCAGGATGTTCCTGAGGTGAGCAACAACCTTCCCTCTGTTCTGCATTAAAACGTGGAAAGAAAAATCTCAAAAGATGAGACTGGATTAGGATTTTTTGACTTGGTTTTTTGATTTTTTTTATTTTTTTTTTTGGCACAGAGGAACCTTCTACCAGGGCTATCTTTGCCCCAAATGTGGAGCAGGTGCTCACAAGGAGTGCTTAGAGATCATTCCTCCCTGCAAGATGGGTGAGTTATTCCATTTTGGGAGCACCTGAATGATCTGAGAGATCCACTCCGTAAAGCACTGACGTTTGTTAATGCCTAAAAAAAATACAAATATGCTCCCACCCACCTCCCAGAGCTGTAATTCATGTCTGGTGGTTTAAAAAACAAACAAAGCAGCCAAAATCCTCCAAAACACAGGGCTGCAAGCCATGGATGGCAGAGGGTCACGGCGACTCCGTGGGGGGGGTGGGATGCTCCAGCCCTTGTGGGCATTTCGGAGAGATGATCACTTCTCCATCACTGAATAGTGAAAGCAGGAGGGTCTGCAGCAGGGATGGAATTGTGATGAGGGCAGAGCTCGTCCCTGGATCCCAAATGTCCCAAAGGATGGCAAAAATTTCTCCTTGATCTAAATTGGGCAAAGCTGTGACTCCTGGGGTGGTGATGCTCCGGGGCTGTCACAGGGTGGCTTTGGAGAGGTTTTGGGTGGGGAGTGGAGGGAGGAAGAAACAAAATCTCTTTGTGCCAGAGAGGAAATGCCCCTGCCTGGCTGCAGCCCCAGGTCCTGCCCTCCTGGAGCAGACAAATGACTCAAGTGGCCCCAGCTCTGCTCTGGGCTTCCTCCATCACATTCACACCCCGATGCCAGTTTGTTGGTACTCCCAGCATCAAGAGAAGGGAAAATGGGGTTTGTTGCCTGTTAAATTAACCCCTTGTCCCACCATTTCTCTTGCAGGCTCTTCAGCAGACCAGGTACGTGGTTTGGCCCTTTCCTCACCCCCTTTGTCCTCGCCCAGGCTGGTGTGGGCAGCTCTGGGGGGGGTCCCATGGGCTGGGGGTACCAGGGAGGGCTGGGGAGAAGGTTTCTTATCCCGGTGACATCAGGTGGGTGCTCATAGTGAGAATTGAGACTGATGTGTCCTCATGGAGCCTTTTTCCTGTTCCTTTTCAGGATTCCCTGGGCGCTGGACCTGGTAAGGGCATGGCTGTGGGGCAGGGGGGCAGGGAGAGGTGGCAGCTCGGCTGTGGCTGCAGGAATCCCCAGCTCTGAGTGTGTGGGAGGGGGAGACTCCTTCCAAAACCAGAAAGGGGCTTTAGTACCTCCAGAGAGGTCCTGTGCACCCTCAGGGAAGTGATGGGGCACTGGGGTCACTCCTGTCCCTGCTGCCACATCATTTTTTGGGGTGCCCTCGCGCCCCTGGGCCAGCAGAGCTTCTGCCCATCACACAGTGACCGAGCAGAGCACAAATCCCTGTGCCAGATCAGCCTTCAGAGAGCCTGACCAATGTCCCTGTGAGAAATCAACCTTCAGAGAGCCTGACCAATATCCCTGTGAGATATCAACCTTCAGAGAGCCTGACCAATATCTCTGTGCCAAACCAACCTTCAGAGAGCCTGAGCAATGTCCCTGTGCCATATAAACCTTCAGAGAGCCTGAGCAATGTCCCTGTGCCAGCTCAGCCTTCAGAGCAGACCAGGCATGTCCTGGCAGGGAGGTTTGTTGCTGGTGGGGAGCATCTCCCTTGCTGGTGTGTCTCTGATGGGCCATCAGTCACAAAGGTTGCTGCAATGATTTTTCTATCTTCCTGTGTTTAAAACTTGCCTGGACAGAGCTCTGGGCCTGCCCTGCCCCTGCTCTGGCTCAAAGGAGAAGAACAATTTGTTTTTGTGCTGTTGCTGATGGAAGCAAAGCCAAGCCTGGCAAAAAAGAAACCTGAATCAAATTTGTGGTTACAAAAAAAGCCAACAAGACAAGCACAGAGTGCTCTTGCTGGGCGGGGAGAGACAGAGGTGGGGAAGCATTTTGCGGATAAACACTGTGGGTTTGGTGCAGTGGGGGAAGCTTATTTAACGTGCAGTTGTTGGCAAGACAAGTGGACTTTGGGAGCTCCAGGGCCATCTGAGTCCCGGGTCCAGCTGACATTCAGTGGCAGCTGAGTGTTCCCTGGTCCCTTTTGCAATCGTGGTGTCACTGCTGAGCCCAGCAGGGTTTGCTGCTGGCCAGGATGGCCTGGCAGGAGCTGCTCTGCCTCAGTGAGGCTCAACTCCAGTTGCAGGGCTGGGAGCTGGAGCTTCAGCTCGGCTCAGTCCTTCCCGGGTTTATTTTTGCTCGGGGAACTCAATCATCCATGCAACTGCAGGAGCCAAGAGCACTCTCTGTGGACACCATTCCTTTCTGCTTTCATGTTTCCTGCCCCCAAATCCTGCCTGCTGTGCCTTATCGCAGGATTAGGAGTAACAGGCTTCAGGAGGGGCAGTTTTGTTTTGCTTTGGGTTTTTTCAGCAGGGACAAGGTCGTGAAACCGTTTTGCTTCTCTCCCAGGCCCCAAAATGGTGGCAGTTCAGAATTACCATGGAAACCCAGCCCCTCCTGGGAAGCCAGTGCTGACCTTTCAAATCGGGGATGTCATCGAGCTGCTGAGGGGGGACCCCGACTCCCCGTGGTGGGAGGTGAGAGCAATTCCCTTTGGGAAGCTCCTGGAAGATTTTAAACCAGCGACTTCTGCATGATCCCTTTTATTATTATTATTATTATTACTACTACTATTGTTATTATTATTATTGTTATTCTATCCCTAAATAATACTATTATTTATTATTAAATTTTTAAAAATTTTATTATTTTATTTTATTATTTATCCCTCCCAATCCCCGGGGATGTGCCAGGGGTTGGGAGGCAGTTTGGAGCCTGTCCCCACCCCTGCCCAGTGCCACCAGTGCTCCCAGTCTGACGCCCAGCTTGGTTTTGCAGGGGAGGCTGCTGCAGACGAAGAAATCAGGTTATTTCCCCAGTTCCTCAGTGAAACCCTGCCCCGTGGATGCCAGGGTAAGTGCCAGGGAGGAGATGGAGCTGGGACTGCCAGCTGGGTGCAGGCACTCGGGGCGTCCCTGACATCTTGAGACCTTCCAAAAAGCCCCTGCACCTTCACTGGGGCCTCTGCCTCCTAGGGGAGGTGGATCCCTCATCCCATGGCTGCAGGTGTGAGCTCAGGGTGGTCCCAGCCCCTCTCCCAAGGGTTTGGTGTGCTCACATCCAGGCTCTGTTCCTTCTCTGCAGGGCTGACTCGGGAGCAGAGCGCTCGAGAATCAGGCCCAGTGCAGGAAAAATGCATTTGGTTTATTTTAATTGTTTCCAGCCGCTTGCTGTAATGTTGTCAGCTGCTTCCCAATTAAAAACCACTCAGGTAAATGAGCAATCACAGCCTGAGAGCTGAGAGGGGAGCGCTCAGCTACAGCACTGCCCTCTGCCGCCCGAGCCCAGCGTCCAGGAAAGGCTTGGCAGAGGGAATCCTCCCGTGGAGAGGAGCATCCCACTCGTGACCCACAGCCCCAGGAGCTGCTGGCTTTTCACTAACGAGCGATTCTCAATTTGCAGCCCCCCAACAGCCGGCCGCCCTCGCGGGAGATCGACTACACGGCGTACCCGTGGTGAGTCAGTGAAAATATAAACCAGCCTCGCCTTTTGGGGATTGTTCTGTCAGGAATCTCTCCTGTAAGGAGTTCTGAATGCAGACTGGCAGTGCCCTGCGTCCAGCTTTCCTTGTGGCCATAAAGGAGCTGCCACAGGGGTGTTTGGGTGTGGAAAGCCCTGGCAGCGTCTGTGGGGATTTCTTTGCTGATGGAGAAGGTCGGAGGCAAAAAGAGAGATGCTGGTTTCTCTTCCCACTTTCTGTGCCCAGAAAATCATTGTAGGAGGAAGGAGGCAATTCCTGCCTTGGCAGGAGAGGCTGTGCTTGGCTTGCCTGCTGCTCCTTCTCTCCAACTCCAGCCAGGTTTAGGAATTCATGGATAGAAACCATCTCCACTCTCCAGCTCCTGCTGAAGCCTCATTAACCTGGGGACTGATTCCCAATTAGTGGGATTTTCTCGGTGTCAGGTACTTCGAAGGGAAGAGGCCACTCTGTGTGGTTCAGTGGCTCAGCAGTTTCTTCTGTACCTGCTCAGGATATTTGGGACGTTTCTCTCCCTGCCCTCCAACATTCATGCCGTTAGAAAAGATGTCTTTCTGTGCAAAACTTGCCTGTTTAAAGATACACGTTCATTTTAATGAATTGGATGAACTGATTGACCTCTGGGCTCAGGTTTGCAGGGAACATGGAGAGGCAGCAGACGGACAACCTGCTCAAGTCCCATGTCAGCGGCACTTACCTGATCCGGGAGCGGCCGGCCGAGGCCGAGCGCTTTGCCATCAGCATTAAGTGAGTGATTCCTCATTTAGGAATTCAATAATTTAGTATTTCTCACTGACAGAGGACGAGCCAGGGCTGGAGAACACGGCTCCGTTTCCTTGAGCGCCTTCGCTGTCGTTGGCAGGTTCAACGAGGAGGTGAAGCACATCAAGGTGGTGGAGAAGGACAATTGGATCCACATCACGGAAGCCAAGAAGTTCGAAAGCTTGCTGGTGGGTTTTTGTTCTCCCTGGTGGCATGTGCCCTCCCAGTCACGCAGGGGATGGCAGAGACAGCCTGGTGCCTCTCCCTCCTCCCCAGGAGCTGGTCGAGTACTACCAGAGCCACTCGCTGAAGGAGAGCTTCAAGCAGCTGGACACGACACTGAAATATCCCTACAAATCCCGGGAGCGCTCTACCTCCAGGACCTTCACCCGCTCCCCAGGTAAAGCTGGCTGCAGGTAAAAGGTGTCCTGGAAAAGCTGCCCCTTCCAGGCAGCTGTAGGAGCAGTGGAATTTAGTGGAATTTTTGTGGAGATTTACAGCTTTTCTCTAGGGCTTGAGTTCCTCAGTTTGCAGATCAGCTCTGCTTGGCTGGTGGCATTTTCAGGATGGGTCTTGGTGGGATCGGGGGGATCCGGCTGAGCTGGGGCTCTGTGGCACTGCTCTCTGAAGGGACAGTTTTTGCTGGGACAGGTTCCCCTGCTGTGGTTCTGCACCCCTGAGGGTGGTTTGCCCTCCCTCTGCCTGGGAGCAAGGATGTGATGGGATTTATCCTGTCTTTTCCCACCCACGGGAGATTTTTGTGTTTTGATGGATCCGGTTCCAGTGTGACTTGTGGTGGTTTGAATCCCAGTGGGGACTCCTTTAATGGAGGTGATGGTTGAAGTGGTAAGTCTGTGTCTAAAAGAAAAAGAAAGGAAAAAATAATCAAAACAAATGGAAAGCAAAATGTGCAATAATGCAAGATGTTGTTTTGTCCAAAAGCCTGAGTGCAGAACTAACTGCTTTTTAGGGAAAAATAAATGTTAAAATTTTTTCTCCATGGTATATTTAAAAAAGAATACCAAAAGGAGATAGGTTTTAAAAGTTGATTAAGTATCTTTTTGCATTAAATACAACTCCAGGATGAATTTTGAGCCCCCACAGTGGCTGTGGGGCTGTGGCCAGAACTTCTGTCAGCTGTCCCAGCTCCGAGCCCCTGCACAAGACCCTCTGCATGCTGTGCCCTGTATTCCTCCATCAGCTTGTAAAGCACTGTGCCTTATAATATTTCATTTTAATTTCCTTTTTAATACGTGTTCTGCCTCTTTCTGTTTCTCTCTAACCTCTTTGCAGCCTCCTGCGCTTCCTACAACTTTTCTTTTCTCAGTCCTCAGGGCCTCAACTTTTCTTCTCAGAGCTCCTCCAGTCCCTTCTGGTCAGGTACCAGTGCCTCTCCCTGCGGGAGAGCCCTGCCACCATCCCCAGCTTGAAAGCCATCACCAGGGGGACCTGCAGGGTCCCCCCTGTCCCTCCATCCCCACAGGCAGTTCAGGGGGTCCCCAGTGCTGCCCTGGGAAATAAGTTTATTAAGTTAATTAACTGTGGCTTGGCTGGCAGCAAAACTCACTCCCCCATCTCCCCAAAATCAAGGCAGGGAGGAGATGGACTTGTTGCTATTTGAGAAAAGGGGCTAAAATTACAAAAAAAAAAAGCAGACGTAGCACTTTGGGATCTCATGATGTACTTCAAGCTTGACCTGCTCACCCCATGTGTCTCACCCCACGAGCATCAGCATTGCACTGTCCCCGGTCTGACCCCCCTGGTCCTCCGGAGACCATCTCAGTGTCCAGCACGTTTTGAGCTCTGCTCTCAGGCTGCTCAGGAGCCCCTTGAGGAGGCAGGGGGGGAGCAGTGCTCTCAGGGCTGTTTTGGGGCTCAGTCACCCTGCAGGGAGTGCAGTGCTGCCCCAGCCTTTGGATTTAATGTGTTCCAGGCTGGTGTCATCCTCCCCATTGATGGGATCAGAGCAGAATCCTGCCAGTTTTAATTCCCATTTAAGCTTTTGTCTTTCAGTCTCTCCTTTAGGCTGGACAGGGAATATCATCAGCAAAGCCACGTTTGCCTTTCTTGGTGCCATTTTTGGGAAGAACCCTTAACTTTTCGAGCATAAATCTGGGATTTTGAGATGCTCTAACTGCATGGAAAGCATTGCAGGAAGTCGTGTGTGTAGCAAGGGGCTCTGAGCAAGCTGTTGATGAAAGAGCTCAAAGCTGCCATGGTTCTTGTCCATTCTCCAGCCTGGCTGCCCAGCCAGGACGAGTGAGCCCTGCAGTGATTGCACATTGTGTGTTTGAACCGTCTCCATCGCCATCCTCATCTCCTCCCACCCCTGAGAGAGAGCTGAAAACCTGGGCAAAGCTTTCCCCCAAACTTCGTTCAACCTTGGTTTGCACACTTTTATAAATTAAATTAACCCGTGGAAGTCCTGAGGCAAAGAGGGGGTGAAACACAGCATCCCCTCAGTTGTTTTTTTTTTCTGCTGACTTCAGAAAAAGTGCATTTTTCTCCCCCTCTGCCAATCCCATCCCTCCCACTGTTGCTCTCCAGCCTTTTTCCCGCTGCCCAGACCTTGGGGCAGGAATGCTGAGTCCTGCCTTCCCCTCCTTGTGCCTGCCCTGAGCATTCCCTGCCTGAAGTGACGGAGATCCGCGGGGCTGGGGCTGTGCTGCTGCTGCTGGAAGTCAGCCTGGGATGGCTCCTGGGGTCATCTCCTCAGCACGGGGTGCTGCTCAGTGTTAGGGTTTGGTCTGCAATGGGGCCGAGTTTCCGAGGTTGTTCCCTGGCAGGGACAGGAGCAGGGAGAGGTTCCAGGTTAGCTTGTTCCTCCTCGTGGTGAAGCACGCAGGATTTGCTCAACACCTCCAGGAGAATCCATTCCCAATATCTCCTGGCTTAAATCCAAGTTGATGTGCAGAGGGGTCCGTCAGGTGCCAGGAGCTGTGTGGCAGCAATTCAGAGCAGAACAGGATTTTTCCGTGATTCCATTCTTAACGCTCGTGTATTCCTATGAAATCCTTTCTTCTACCACCTCACTAAAGTGCCCTTCACCCCAGCGATCCCCACCAAGCCTCTGACCAGCGGAGAGTGACTTCCCAAGCCCCCAGAGCCATCCAAATCCCAGCAGGGATCCAGTTTAATCCCAACCCCACCCCGCTTGGGTCGGAGCAGCTCAGGTGACGCCACCCCTCCATCCGAGTGGCTCCAGCTCTCGGTGCCGCGGTGGAAAACCCAGGTTGAACCTCGCCAAGCTTTCCCCAGGCTTCAGCCAGCGTGGGGCTGCTCCCAACCCTGTGTGCTTTGTCCCCCGGCAGTGTTCACCCCCCGGGTCATAGGGACGGCGGTGGCGCGGTACAACTTCGCGGCGCGGGACATGCGGGAGCTGTCGCTGCGGGAGGGAGACGTGGTGAAGATCTACAGCAGGATTGGAGGGGACCAGGGATGGTGGAAGGGGGAAACCAACGGAAGGGTGAGTGCATCCCGACAAAGTCCCGTGCTGTTTGTGCAGCGGGAAATCCTCCGGCACAGCGGAGGGAAGGGGATGTGTCCCACTGCCTCTTGCTCTTTGCTGGGTTCTGGGTGGGCTGTCACCTCATGAGAGCCACCTCTGTGTGGCCAGCTGGGGCTTTGTGACAGTGACAGCGATGTGCAGTGCACACAGTGGATGGGAGCATGTGGCGGGAGGGTGTGATCTTCTCCAAACCTGCCTGTGGGTATGTCCTCCCAGCATCCTGGGAAAACCAGCAGGCTGATGGCTTGGCCTGGTGTCCCGTGGACTTTGTAGCACTGGAGACAGATCCTTCGTGCCCTGATCCCTAACGTATTGCAGGCCGTGTGTCCAAGGCAATGGACAGGTGTTAGTTCCACCCCAAATTTGGGTGATGGCTCACCACCATCCGGGACTGGGAACAGCACACGATGGCAGGGGAATTATCCCAATGGCAGGACAGCAGTTCCCTCACAGAATCTCCGAGCTGGAGGCTCATGGAATCCGACTCCTGTCCAACTCCCCACAATTCCACCCCACGCCTGAGCTGTCCAAACACTCCTCGAGCTCCTCCAGCCTCGGCGCCGTGCCCCTGGAGCTCCCCAGCCCCAGCTGACCTCTCCCGTTCCCCCACAGGTGGGCTGGTTCCCCTCGACCTACGTGGAGGAGGAGGGCGTGCAGTGACTGCGGGGATGGCCGCCGGAAGTCATCGAGCGCCCGGAGCCAGCAGCTGCAGCCCGAGCACGCCTGTCCCAGTGCCGGACACCTCCCAGGACTGCTCCCGCAGCCTCCTCTGGATCCCCCCTGTGTACAGCGCCTGCCAGGGCCCCCCCCGGCCCGTGTATAGAAGATTGATGGTCTGTGGGATGGCGGTGGTGGAGCAGCTGCGGGACAGCCCCGGGAGAGCCGCGCTCCCTGCATGGACAGAGCCCAGAGACTCTGGGGTGCCCACCGGGGATGGGCTCCTCCGCACCCCTTTTTTTGTCAAGGTGTTCTAAAAGCCACCGTGGGGGTGGTGAGGCTGAAGGTTGGAGCCTGGGGGACGATTTGGGGCAGACCCCCTGCCACACCACTTGAGTGGTCAGGGTTTTGGTGGTGGCCCCGGCAGCCGTGGGCAGCACCGTGCTGCGGCCAGGGCAAGGGGCAGGGTGGGGACACCTGGCCCGGGAGGAGGAGAGGGCTGTGAAACCATTTTGACCCTCAGAATTAGGCTGGAAGTGGACTTTGGGGTCAGATAGGAGGGGAAAGAGCTGCTTTGGCATCTCCAATCCCGTTATCTTTACAACCACCTCAGTCCCACCAGTGAGCAGGAGGTCTCGGTGCATTGCAGGGTCTGTTTTGCCACACAAGGCCACCAAGGCCCCAGGTACATGCAGAGGACGTGTCCCTGGTTCTGTCCTCCCCTTGCTCCCAGCAGGATTCCCCCAAGCCAGGCTGGTTTTTCTTGCAGCCATGACAAGTCCCACCTCATGAGCTCAGGGCAGACCCACCTGAGTAAGGGCTACGGGATCAGCTCCTGATTCCTGTCCCCGAGCTGTGAAAGCATCTCTTCTCCCCAGCTGTGTGCACTTTTGGGGGCTGGGAGCGTTGCCCCCCTCTCTTCCTCGCGCAGGCTGTTCCTGCTGCTGCTGTCCAGGGAAGGTCCGTCTGTTGTGACATTCCCATGTGTCCTGAGCCCCGTCTGTCCGACTGTGCCCTTCCCAGAGGGCAGAGCTGCCGGATGGGAACCCCAGCCATCATCTGCTGGGCACTGGCTTCACCCTCCAGCTCCACAATTCCAAAGTGCAAATAGGAACAAACACATTGCGTGGGATTGTACAAATTCCCATTGCGTGGGAGCGTGGCAGGGAGCAGCTTCCCGAATCTGAGCCCCAGGAGCTGCTGCCTCTCCGAGTACGTGGCATTTTGAGCTGGTGCTTCCATGCCCTGGCGTTTTTCCTCTGGGATTTGTGGTGTTCCTGCCGTGGAGCATTGTGTGGGATCCTGGTGCAGGTCTGGGAGGTGCCAGTGTGGGGTGGGTGAGCTGTTGCTGGTGCCCTCAGCCCCTGGCTGCAAACGGAGCAGCAGGGCCACACTTGGGGTAAGAAATGGAAAAGTTTGGGGCTCTGGAGGACCAGGGAATGATGCTAACTTGGGAATTGTGTGCTGATGCTCAGTGACAAGCCCAGAGCCGCCCTGCTCATTCCTCCCGGAGCTCTGGGGGTGCCCCCACTGCTGGGTGGGTCTGGCCGGGGCCAGTGCGAGGTGACAGGGACACGGGGGGCTCAGGGCTGTCTCAAGGTACTGTTTGGTGCTAACACCTCCCGGGCAGCCCCTCCACGCTCAGATTGAGGGGAGCAGCCAGCAGGGAGCTGCAGAGGGCCCCGTTCCCATTCCAGAGGTGCTTTGGGCGGATGGGACACACAAACTCCTGAAGGCTCACGTTCGCCTCAGATCTTAAAGCCTTACAGCCCCTCCTGTTTCACGTGGCCAATTTTGTAAGGTGGCAAGGGCATCACCCTGGGAGAGCCCAGACCTGGCACCTCTGTCCCTTACACCCCACCAGGGACCCCCACCCTCCTGCCCTGCCAAACCCCCTCCCCCCAGAGAGCTCTCCCTCTTGTGTTTACTGGTGTAAGAAACTTGTTAAAAAGAGATTGTTCTGTTTGTAAGTAATTATTCAGCCATTTGCCACAAATATATCTGTGAATAAGAAAGGGAAATGTTTTTTTATGATGGCGAGAAAATTGTATATATTATTTTAGTTCATCGCAGGTCATTCGGAATTGCAATGGGATACGTTGGAAAATAATATGTAAATTCCTTGGGTTTTTCCTTTGCACTGCACTAACTGGGGTAGGGTGGAGGGGGTTTAAAGATAAAACTGTTTGTTTATGGAATAGTTTATAGCTGGGAATTTGGAAAATCATTCGGAATAGCTTGTAATGCTGGAATAGAAACTTTAGCTGCTACTTAGAAACCCTTTTGCATGTGGTTTTTCCAGGCCTTTTTAAGTTACAATTCATCAAAGTAAATTCCCCAACGAAAAAATAAAGTGTAATTTTGCTGATAGGTTTTTTTCTTTTTTCCAGCCATGGTTTTTACTGTGCCAGGGGGCTCGGGATGGTGTTGGGGTCCTTGTCACTAAAACCCCTTTGGCTGCACTGGGGCTCAAGGGTGGCTTGGCCCATCCAGGGGTGCTCACAGCGATGGATCCTTCCCAATTCTTGGCATGAGCAGTGCTTGTATCCCTCCAAAATTCGGAGTAGATCCCTCCTGCAGTGCCTGTCAGGTTCCTTCTCACTCCTTGAGCAGCTGCCACTTGTGCAGTTGTCCCATCCAGGAGCTTTCCTGCAACTCCTCTCCTTTTCTCAGCTGCACCCCTGCAGGGTGAGAGAAAGGGGGTGATTTTCCATGGCTTTTAGTCACTCCTGAATATCATATTCCAGAATCCCACTTGGCCCTGCAGGCAGCAGCATAGTCCAGGGCAATATATAAGTTGCAGAGTTGCTTATAAAAACCTGGGGCATTCAGGAGGCTTCACCCCGAGCGGGGACGTGATATCCGTGTGAGCTGCCATGTCCTTTAATTAAGAACATTCATTTTTTCCTGCCCTTGGAGTCCCCAGTGCTTAACTTTCCCCAGGAAGGGGCTGTACCAATGAGCAGAGGTGTTTTACTCAGAGAATCAGGACGTGAGCTGGGCACTAAATTTTGGGTGCTGGTTTGGTTTGGTTTGGTTTGGTTTGGTGCTGGTATTTCACCTTGGTCCAGGTGCTGACCCTGCCTGGGATAAACTCTTTCCTCGTGGCTGTTTGGTTGAAGGGAACCTGTCCAACATTCAGCTTGTATGAAATCCCAGGGTTTGGTGCCTCCCCTGCTGGTGATGAGCCTCAGCCAGGCCCTGGCTGGGTGGAACAGCCATGGCACAGCAAAATGCAGCACTGGAGCCTGGCCCCAAGAGCTGGGCAATGCCAAGATCTGCTCCCGTCCTGTCCTGCCCCTGGGGACATCCCTGCCAGCGCAGGGGCTGTGGACATTGAACCCTTTGGCAGCGGCTGGAGGTGGCAGGTGGGTGCCTGGACAGCTTCGCTCGGCTTCGTGCCCAAACCTTCCCCTGGGGGTTGTGCCGATGTGGAGTCTGCGAGCTCAGGAATAAATGGGGCATTTATCCACCGTGCCCAGCCACAGGCAGGTGCAGGAGCCAGGCCAGGGGCAGCATTCCGGGGCATTAGCAGGGGGATAAATCGCAGCCACGGCCAGCACAGCTGGCACCAGCCCCGTGCAGCCCCTGGCCTGCCCCACCAGCACGGGGGTTATTTATTATTCTGCTTTCCCCCAGCAAGAGCAGCTGCTGACAAAATCCCCCTCTGGGCAAACACAGCGTGTGGGTGGCTGTGTTTGCCCCGTGCCACCAGCAGCTCCTGCTCCGTCACGGTGTGACAGCCACCTGCCCTGGCCCTCGAGCCCCGTGGCCATCGGCCAGCGTGTGGCCACCTCCCTCTGCAGCACTGGGGCTGAGCTCACGTGCATCCCAAAACCAGGGTCCGAACCGCTGTGCTGTTGGGGTGGGGAAACTGAGGCAGGGGTGGCCAAGAGGAAGCTCAGGGAAGCTCTGCTCACAGGGCTCTGTGGGATCGGGGTGCTTTGGGGTCGGGGGCATGCACTGGCGGTGCTTTCCCGAGCCCAAATTGAGGCTGTGGGGCAGAGGGGAGCCCACTTCTCTGATGGGGATGGGATTGGGATGGCGATGTTGAGCCTGCAGCACGCCTGGCTGGCTCATCCCTGCATTAACCACGTTTTCTGTGACCTAGAAAACTCCAGCTGGCGCATGAACCGCTGCGCCGCTTTATTTTAGAATTAACCTAAAAATTATAGGGGAAGATTGAACTGCGTAGGCTCCCTCTACACCGGACTGATCATCACAGAGAATAAAGCCCATAATTCCTGCGCTGGGCTCACATCAGGGGCTGTGGCAGCTGCTGCTTTCCCCACTCTCCATCCTGAGCTTGGTGAAGGGCTCAGGCTGCTGAACTGCGCTTGGGTTTGTATTGTTCTAGGTCTGGTCTAACCCAAAGGTCATATTTATAATTAGGACACACTGATGAAATGGTTGTGGCCTGTCAAACAGAAACACCCCACTGCAAACAGGAGTTTAGACTTGTTTGCAGCCCTGTGGTTATTCTGAGCAATTTAGTCCGTGAAGTCTGCAGGAATTGGGGCTCTCTGTAAAACCCAGAAACCAGTTTTATCTTTGGAAGAAGGAGGGGAAATGCTGCTTGAGACAGGGGCTAAAGCTGGAATGAGTGACCCCCTCGGCTCGTGTTCAAACTCTTCCCAAACTGGGGGAGTTTGGGTGCTCATGGGTACCACACTGTGGCCGTCAGGCAGGGGAAGAGGGATCAGGAGCAGCAAGGAGACACTTCCAGGGTCACTGCTGGATGCTTAAAGCCACCCCAAAATCCATCCCTGGGCTGCCCGGGGCTCTCTAGGGGTGGGTGATGCTGCCTGGGGGACCATGATGCTGCTGGGACCCCAACTGCTCCCGACCAGCAGCCAAACCCCGACTCCACCCCGACTTCTGCTTCTCCGAGATACCAACGTGAGGCCCTTGAACCTCTTGTATCCTGCCCAAACAGGCCCTAATTCCAGGGCTGAGTCCTGAGCAGAAGGAACAACAAACCTCCAGCTCTGGAAATCTAAATCAAACCCTTCTCTTTCCACCCAACTCCAAATTAATTTCTCTTTTTTTGGGTTGCCGCCTTCACTTTGAGCTCTTGGGTCTGGCTTAGGAGAGGTGTAAATTAATTTTAACTCTGTTCTTCACGTGGAGCCGCTGGGAAGTGCGGCAGGAGGGTCAGATGGTGCCGTTCCTCGCCGTGTTTGCTCTCTGGCATCCAGCTGACAACTCCAGCCAGCCCGGGAGCCTGCGAGTCCCCCTGGCCCCAGCTGGGCTGTTTGTTCTCTGCTGGGCACCGAGCCGGGGAGAAAAGCAGCATTTTCCTGCCTGTTTTGAATTTCTCCGCTCTGCCGGACTTTTTGTCTCGCCTGGGAAGCAGCAGAGCCCCGAGAAGGGGGACAAGGGAGGTAAGTCCCTTTTTCCTGTCCGCCTGGGCTGGCTCCGCTCGCCTCCGAGTGCTGGTTAATATTTTTTGCAGCAGGGGCCAAGGGGACGGAAGAGGAGGAGGAGAGCATCGGAGGAAGGCAGGGGCCCCACGATATCCCAGCAGGGAAAGGCAGCCCAGAGTGAGCTTTGCTGGTGAGTGGATCCTGGTGGGAACGTGCCATGGGCTGCGCAGGGAATTCCTGGCGTGTCACAGGAGTCCCCAGTGGGAGCTGAAGCTTGCGGGGACAGCGTGGGGACAATGAGGGGACAGTAGGGCTGTGGTGGCTGTGTGGCAGCAAGCAGGGGGTCTCTGGGGTGGGCTGTGGGGCAGACTCTGCTCGTGGCCTGTGGTTTATATGGGGGGGGTTGTGCTGGCCCCACTGCACCCCTCGTGTGCACCCAAAATCCTGTGCCGGGAGCAAATCCCGAGCTGATTCCTGGGCCAGGACCCGCACAGGGGTCACACAGACAGGATCTGTCCCCATTTCTCCCCCAGCAGCCATTGCACCACCCTCTGATAGGGAGCAAACCTGGCACCTTCCCTGTGGCCAAACAGCTCCGGAATTCCAGTGGGGGGGGGAAAAAAAGGTGATTTCTGGAGGCATGAGCGAGCACGGGATTGCCGTGCCCTGGGAATTCCCAAGCCCCTTCTTTATGGGGGCCCCTCTGGATGGCATTTGGGAGGGTTGGGAGGGCTGCATGGATGTGCAACTGGGACCCCATTTCCCTTCTGGAAAGGGATCCCATTCAGGGACACGTCAATTGGGACCCCATTTCCCTTCTGGAAAGGGATCCCATTCAGGGACACGTCAATTGGGACCCCATTTCCCTTCTGGAAAGGGAACCCACTCAGGGACACATCCCCGGGCTCGCTCAGCCCCTGCCCAGCACCCAGGGATGGGTGGAGGTGTGAACAGCGGGACCAGCGAGGCGATTTTGGGGTTGGCAGGTGGACATGTCCTACCTGAGCCGTGCCTGGTGGGCAGCTGCCCCCTGGAGAAGCCCCCGGCCCTTCAGCAGCGCCTCGGGCCCCACGGCCAAGAAGAGCGTCCCGTACCAGAAGACGCTGCAGGAGGAGGGTCCCGGCAGTGGGGAGCCCACCCGACCCCCGCCCGCCTCGGCGCAGGTGGTGGTGGTCGGCGGGGGCAGCCTGGGCTGCCAGACCACCTATCACCTGGCCAAGCTGGGGGTCAGCGATGTGGTGCTGCTGGAGAGGGACCGCCTGACCTCGGGCACCACCTGGCACACGGCGGGTGAGTGGGGGGCACGGTGGGTGCCCCCCGAGGTGGGCACACAGTTTGGGGCGTGTGGGGCGGGTCCCTTGCACAAGGCTGCGTCTGGGTGTGCTGGAGGGTTTTGGGTTGGCTCTAAATGTTGGGAATTTCTGGTTTTCCTTTTGCCGTAATCTTTTTTTAAACATCCCCCAAATTTCCCTTTTTTCTTTGAGATTATATGGCCACAGGAAAAGGAAACGCTTTATTTCCACAATTGTCCCCCCGCCCCTTCTTTAAGCTACTTTTCTTCAGCAGGAAAGAAGAGCTCCATAAGCTTTTTTTCATCACTTTTGGGGTCCACCCACCCCAAAACCCCCTTTCCCCCATTCATTTAAAGCCCGAGCAGAACACAAACCCATGGTTTGTCGCTTTCCCACGTATCCACGAGATGGAGCACAAGCCCCGCAGGGTGACACAGGACACGCGTAGCACCAGGGGACCCCCACCGCATCCCTCTCCGGGTGACACAGGGGTGACAGAGGGGTGACACAGGGGTGTCACAGCACCTGTCCCTGCCTGTGCTGTGTCCCGCAGGTCTCCTGTGGCAGCTGCGCCCCAGCGATGTGGAGGTGGAGCTGCTGGCGCACACGCGGGACGTGGTCAGCAGGGATCTGCCGGCCGAGACCGGGCTGCACACGGGCTGGGTGGAGAACGGGGGGCTCTTCATCGCCTCCAACAAGCAGCGCCTGGATGAGTACAAAAGGCTCATGTCGGTAGGGAGGGGCTCACGGCTGTGGCCCCCGGCAGGGTGGGCTGAAGGAGAGGGGGTGTGGGGAGTGGAGATGGAGGTCCCAGGGATGTGGAGCTGCCAGGTCTCGGAATGTCCCATCCCCAGCAGCGAGTGGCCCTTCCAGGGTGGTCTCCTGGCCAAAATCTGTCAAACTGCTCCAAAGTCAGCAAAATTAAATCCAGCTGTGGATTTCTGACCATTCAAATAGTGGTCAATCATTTTCCCCATTGTGCAGCATCATTTTTCCAGCTGCACAGGCGGATTGTATGAGGATACGGGGCCATACTCCCTGAAATCTGAGCATCACCCCGTGCTGGATTTAGGGTTTGCCTCACGTGGGTGATAAACCTTCATCAAGTGATGAACAAAGGTTTTGTTGCCTACCTGAGCTGGTGGTTCTCCTGTCCCTCGGCAGCTGGGGAAGGTGTACGGTGTGGAGTCGCACGTGCTGACCCCGGCACAGACCAAGGACCTGTACCCTCTGATGAACATTGACGACCTGTACGGCACCCTGTATGTTCCCAAGGATGGCACCATGGATCCCGCTGGCACCTGCTCCACCCTTGCCAGAGCTGCAACGGCCAGAGGCGCCACGGTAGTTCTTAATTAATAGTTACTCATTAATGCCTATTGGTTTCATCCTCTGCCTTCCCCATCTCCTTTCCCACTGGGGCAGAGCTGCTCCTGAAGAATTGGTTCTTTCCCATGTTGTCCTCTTGGTTGGGTCACAGTGACAAAGCTGGCAGGAGCCATGAGATCCAGGGAAAATGCAGGGTGGGAAAAAAACATTTAGGAGCATGACAAGGCACTTGGGGAACATGGCCATTGCCAGAGCGCTGTTAGGTTCACTTCTCCCAGATTTGGGGGCTGGGTGTCGGGTGAGGCAGGTTGTCCCCCTGCCCTTGTAACCCTGCTGTGACTCTGCCGCCAGATCATCGAGAACTGCCCGGTCACGGGCATCCAGGTGAGAACTGATGATTTCGGGGTGAAGAGGGTGCATGCAGTGGAGACAGCCCACGGGACCATCCAGACTCCCTGCGTGGTGAACTGTGCAGGTACGGGGACAGGGCACGGGAAAGGTGTGGGACAGGGGAAGGGATGGGACAAGGGATGATATGGGGCAGGGGAAGGTGTGGGACAGGGGATGGGGTGGGACAGGGGAAGGGGTGGGACAGGGCTGCAGCCACAGCTCACAGGTGGCTTTGCTCCCATGAGGTCTGCATCAGTCCTTGTCCCCTGCGTGGCTGTCACCCCCAGCTCCTGCAGCTGTCTGGGGGTGTCAGGGATGGACAGGGGCTCAGCACAGGGTTTTCTCTCCCCAGGAGTGTGGGCACGGGCCCTGGGACGGCTGGCGGGTGTGCACGTGCCGCTGGTGGGGATGCACCATGCCTATGTGGTGACCGAGCGCATCGAGGGCATCCAGGTCAGTCCTGCACGGCTGCAGCTCAGCTCCTCTGCTCCGGGGACAGGGCTGGAGAGGCAGCAAAGACCCCTGCCCCTTCCAGGGACCCCCAGACCTGTGGGACCCCCCCCATTCCTGACAGGCCAGGCTTTGTCTTTGGGGGCGTGCACACCCTCAGACAACCCCGAACAGAGTCAGATTTAATATTTAACAAGGTTACGACTAGCAGAATAATTTTCTTTTCCTCAGATCTCTGTGTTTGGTGTCTGATAGCAGCATTTATAAAGATCCCAAGTGCTTTCTGAGCAGGCCCCAGTCCTGGCAGGCAGAGGTGTAGCTCTCCAAGCGTTTCTAAACTGTCCCAATAAATCTGCTCCTGCCATCTGGCTGCAGAGAATTGCTCGGGAGTTGAAGGAGGCTTCATTCTCCCAGGCCCCAGCGCTTTGAGGGTGACACATTAATTACTTTCCATCCTGCTGGCACAGTCTGTGTCTGACCTTTCAGCGCGAGGTGCCTTTTTGCAGAAAGTGCCGTGCTCCGCGATTGTATTTCTATCCCAGTGACTCCACTGTGCCGTACGCGGAAAGAAAGACTTCAGAGCAGAGGCTGCAGCTCGCAGACCTCGGAGCCTCCTGTTCAATCCACTTAATTCCACTTGTCAACACGGGTTGCACTAGGCCCTACACCCATCCTTCCGTGTTATCTAAATGTTTCCCCATCCATTATTCACGAGAACAAATCCCTCATTCTTCGCGCACTGCTGCCTGCGCGTTGAGCTGCCGCATCCTCCCGCGGAGGCGGCTGGCAGAGGAGTGATGATTCCCGAGCTAGGATCAACCACAGCGGCTGCTCCCAGTCCCCAGGGCACCCCTGGGTGCTGCTCAGGTGTCTGTGAAAGCCACTTTGGCCATGGTTTGGCCATGAGCTGGGTGCCTTCCCCATGGGGCAACGCAGGTGCCCAAATTTCGGTGCTGAGGGAACACCCACGGAGCCACTGCTTGTCCCATCCTTGCCCTGCACCTCCATCTCGTCCTGCTCAGCCTCACTGGGTGCTGCAGGGGTGTCCCCTCGGCCTCCCCTGACCCCTGCACTCCCCCTCCCCGATTTGCAGAACATGCCAAACGTTCGTGATCACGACGCCTCGGTCTACCTCCGTCTCCAAGGCGATGCCCTTTCCGTGGGTGGGTATGAGTCAAACCCCATCTTCTGGGAGGAGGTGAGTGGTGCCGGGAGGTTTTCTGGGGGAACGAGGCAGGGAAGGGAGAACGTTTTCAGGAAGGGGGAAGGTTTTTTGGGGGAACGAGGCAGGTTTACAGGGAAGCCACCTCGGAGGGTGCAGGCGTGAGTGCTCAGTCCCCGGTCTCTGTGGGTACCAAACTCCAGGGGCTGGTGG
Source organism: Origma solitaria (assembly GCA_013397895.1). Taxonomy (NCBI): domain Eukaryota; kingdom Metazoa; phylum Chordata; class Aves; order Passeriformes; family Acanthizidae; genus Origma; species Origma solitaria. The sequence continues at coordinate 27,500 of VZRL01002585.1, read as the reverse complement.
GGAAAGCAGGGGAGAGCATCTTCCCTTTGGGGCTGTCTGTGGCACAGATGTGCACTGCAGAGCCGACAGGAGAGCGTCTGTGCCCATCCCTCCATCCTTAATTCAGGTTCTACCCCAGAATTCTGGATTGTTTGGGTTGTTCATGAAAACCCAAAAACCAGAGATTCAATGCAGCCTCGATTTATCTTCTCCAAGACTGCCAGGGATGAGAAGGTCTCACACCACCAGCCATCCTCTGTTCCGTGTCCTGATTTCTGCTTCCCATCTTTAGGTATCTGACAAATTTGCTTTCGGCCTCTTTGACCTGGACTGGGATGTTTTCATGCAACACATCGAAGGTGCCGTCAACAGAGTGCCAGTTCTGGAGAAAACAGGCATTAAATCCACCGTCTGTGGGCCAGGTAACGCAGCTGTGCTGGCACCCTGGTGGCACTGGGGTGGCACTGGCATGGCTGGGGCTCTCCAAGGGTCTTGCTGGAGGCAAAGGGAGACTTTATAACCTGGAGAGAGGAAAAGCTCTCTGAAGGCAGAGGAAGTGCCGATGGTCTGGCTGCAGTGGTGGTGTCTTCCAAGGGGTGGCATTCCAGGCCCAGCCTGCGTGGAGATATGGAATCGTACATTCAGAGACTCACAGAATGGTTTGGATCAGAAGGGATCCTCAAAGATTATCACATTCCAGCCCCAGCCATGGGCAGGGGCACCTTCCACTATCCCAGGCTGCTCCAAGCCTTGTCCAGCCTGGCCTTGGACACTTCCAGGGATGGGACATCCACAGCAACCTGTGCCAGTGCCTCACTACCCTTGTAAATAACTTCTATCTTATAATTTCTTATAATCTTATGGATTTCTTATCACCTTAATTGACCCTCTTTGAGTTTAAAACCACTTCCCTGGGGAGCTGATTGCCTTGGTCCAGTCTGGGGCTGAACGCATTTCCAGCTGACGTTGTGGCCGCTGGACTGGAAAATTGAGGGGCAGATTTTTTTCAGCAGTGGCTGTTATTTTACCAAGTGTTATCTTATATCATTGTTTTTACTGCTTGCTCCTGGTCTGGTGACATGAGATTTACCCAGATTTACATCCCAGGCTGTCTGGTGTGGAGTTAATTCCATCCCTGCAGTGGAGCCAGACACTGAGCCCGAGCCTTGCACACTTGGTTTGGCCTTAAAATCCACTATACACTAAAAAATCAACTGTAATAAAAGCCCTCTCTGCCGAGGCACTTAAAGGGAAACCCTTTGGGATATGAGGGGAAAGTAGGGCACGTCTCCTGCCCCGCAGCAGATCAAACATGACTGGTACAAGGTGGAGACCTTGGCCCTGGGTCCAGCGGTTTGATTACACTGCAGCGTGAGCTGAGCAGAACTGGCTGCCGGCAGATGAATGTCTACTCTTTGTAGCACAATAATGTCGTTTTCCAAGGCTTGGCGCTCCTCCTTTTCTCCTTCTTGATTGAAACCAGCAGCCTGTGACAGCTGAGACACACTGGACTGAAGGAAATGGCAATTGTCCCCTCTGCTGTGGTCACTGTGCCAAGGTCCCCGAGCCCTCACCGCCCATCCCAGGGCAAAGTCAGCCAGGCTGGCAGGGGAGGTGCTTTGGCTGCTGCTCCATGAACTCCCTGAGTTTGGAGCCTGGAGTATCAGTGCGGGGGTGTCGGCACGTGAGGAGCTGCTCTGGTGACAGTGGGAATATTCTGGCTCTGCTCCTGCCTTCTCCAGAGCAGTGGGAACAGGGGAAAAAAACTGGGCATTGCTGAGTGGGGAAAGACCATGCTGAGCTCAGTTTTCCTGCTCCTTTCACATGGATGGGTGGATGGATGGAGGGATGGAGGGATGGATGGAGGGATGATGGATGGATGGATGGATGGAGGGATGGATGGATGGAGGGATGAATGGATGGATGGAGGGATGGATGGAGGGGTGGATGGATGGAAGGAAGGAAGGATGGATGGATGGATGGATGGACAACCATGAAACAGGGAGGAGGACTGCGCACCTCTGTCAGGGGCTTTGCTGCCCTCCCTGGTGAGGATTTGCAGAGGAATTCCCATGGCTGATGGCCCTATGGAATAGCACTGGCAGCAGGAGATGTTATTAGCACAGGAGGCTTGGGAGGCGTCTCCAGCAGTCCCTCAGCTGAACCAAGTGCCTTAAAGCCATGAAATTTCCCAGCAGACACTGATGATGAAGGAAATATGGATTAGAGGTTGAAACAGCAACAAACAGATCAGTGCAGTGCCCTTGGCTGGGGGATTGGGAAGGAAGGAAGAGCCCTCACCGTGCCTCGTGCACCTTCTCTTGGGGAATTCATTTTGCTCCCCAAATTTTCAGTCTAACTCCCAAAACCTGTGCTGGGAAGTGCAGGTGGGAGCACTGTGGCAGCAGGATGAGCTCAGCATAGGAAGCTGCAGGAAACCTTTATGGGAAGGGTGTGATGTGTCCCCAAAACATATGCCCCCCCTGTCCTGGCCTCACTGGCACATCCCCTCTCTGTCCCACAGAGTCATTCACAGCCGACCACAAACCGCTCATGGGAGAAGCTCCAGAAGTCCGAGGGTTCTTCCTCGGCTGTGGCTTCAACAGCGCTGGTAAGAGATCTGAAGGGATCACCCCGGCTGGATCCTGGCATCCCATGGCGGTGCTTGGCCCCCTGGCCTCACCTGCACCGTCCCCTGTCCTGCAGGGATGATGCTGGGCGGCGGCTGCGGGAGGGAATTGGCTCACTGGATCATCCACGGCCGGCCGGAGAAGGACATGTACGGCTACGACATCAGGCAAGGCATCCCAACTGCCCCAGGTCCCCCCACTGGCACCCCTCATCCCTTGGGGGAGCTCTCCAGGCAGGGCTGGATGCTGGGGATGGGTGTCCAGGCAGTGTCTGTGCCACCGCTGTGTCCCTCCGAGGAGCTGGAATCAATTACAGGCGGTGGCTTTAATGAATTTACGCATGGGGCTTGATCTCATTTGCCTCATTCCACTCCCACACAAACAACCTCCACCAGGCACGAGGAGATTGCGGCGATGGGGAAGGACGGGGTAATTAGGTTTGGGTTTTGTTGTTCAATTAGTGCCGTGCCTAATCCTCTAAGTTAATAATTGGGGGGATGATTTCAGCAGCACAAAGATTAGCCTGGCCCCCCTCTGCAGCACCACCCGGGCTGGGAGTTGTGACTGTGCAGATGTTGGCTCAGTAATTGCTTTTGACTTGCTTGATTATCTTTGATTGGGTTTGGGCTTTCTTACAGGGCTGTAGTGACAGCAGCCACCTTGTCAGGGACACAGCTTTGAGCATCTCACATTGCTTTAGTGGCAAAGCTGGCAAGTGCCACATTGATTTGGCTGTGGCAGAGATCAGGGGGAGATGGCTCCATGCTCTTTTCCAGCAGCTGGGCCAGGGGTGGGGATGGAGGGGTGGAGAAATGCCAGGCTGGGCACTGGGGTGGCACCAGCACAGCCCCAAGGGACCCCAGCCCCACTCAGAGCAGCTGGGGGCTCTCCAACGCTTTCATCTGAATTACCCAAACATCTCCCATGTCCCATCTGCCCTGTCATCAAGCTGTCAGTCCCATTCCTTCCTTTTGGTGACAATTACCAAGCTCCTCTTTCAAGAGCACCCCTTTCCGCGCATTTCAATATTTATCCTCTCGGAACATTTGCTTGTAAATATTTCATCTGGCAGCTGCTGCCCGCTTGCTGCTGTCAGAAATTCAGCTCGGCGGTGAAGGGGCTGAGGCTGATGGGGCAACCAGGGGTGCTGGTGACGTGCCACATGTCACCTTCTGCCTGTCCCCTGCCAGCAGAAGGGGCAGCTGCTCTCACAGCTCTTGGAGAGCATCACTTGTATTCCTCGTAGGGCTGAGCCCTGCACCCAGGAAGTGAGGAGGGAAGCTGAAAGAATCGTTTTTAAAGTCCCTAGAAATGACATTTTTGTCTTGCATTTCATGCCCTGCCTGGCTCCCCTTCTCCAGCCCTGGGAAAGGTGTCACTTGTGCCCAGGGCTGCTCTCTGTGAGTTACAGGGCTCTGGGAAAAACAACCTGACCATGGGCTGAGCTGGCACATTCCTTCAAGGAGATTTTCTGCTTGAAAGATGAAAATACGTCAAATGAATTTAAAAATTATTTGCGTTTTATTTATATTTCAGCCTAGGGAGAACTGGGTGAAAAAATGTAAGGAATGTCCAGGGCTCATTCCCTCATCAGGGCTGTGTTTAAACTTGGGGTGTGCCCTGAGGACAGTTCCATGTTGAAGAGGGGCAGAATTAACCTCAAATTTCATTTTTTTCCTATTTCCCCTCCCCAGCAGGGCTGCCTTCTGCTCCCAGTGGCTCTGGGGTGGCAGCTCAGTGGGGGCTGCAGCTCTCATGGCCATCACCAAGCCCTGCTTGGTTCCTCTGCTCCCCTCCCTTGAAAGGAGAGCAGGAATAGCAATTTTCCACCAGCAGCTGCATCCACATCTGGCTCTGCTCAAGAGGGCCATGAGCTGAGGGGCTCACCCAGATGTTGCCGTGTCCCTGCCTTCCAGGAGGTTCCACCACTCCCTCACCGACAACAACCGCTGGATCCGGGAGCGCAGCCACGAGTCCTACGCCAAGAACTATTCCGTGGTCTTCCCCCACGATGAGCCCCTGGCGGGACGGAACGTGAGGAAGGACCCCCTGCACGAGGTGAGGGCACGGCCTGGGCAGCAAAAAGGAGCTCACAGGGAGGGAGCTCCCCAAAACTGCTGTGCTCCCATCCATCCATCCTGGGGAGATCCCGGCTGGATCCCAAAGTTCACTGGGGGGAGCACTGGGAGGGCGCTGGGCCCGTGGGCAGTTTAATGGCAGAGATGCTGAGCGTTCCCATGATATTTGGCTCAGCAGATGTGGATTAAGAGCCTGGTGACGGTCACTGGGCAAGGGAAAAGGGGAGAGAAGAGCTCTGAGGCTGAGTCCATCCAGGGGCAGATGAGAGGGCTGAGGAATCTGGATGCTCACAGGAACCTCCTGCCCCTGCTCACCGTGTCCTGCTCACGATTTAGCAGCAGCCTCTCCCCAAAACATCATCTCTCGGTGTGGAGAGAGGCCAGGACACGAGGAGGGGTGCGAGCAGAGGGCTGTGCCTCTGTGGAGGTGGTTTTGCCAGCACTCTCTGAGAGGTTTTGCTCCCAGGAATTCCTCCCTGCCTTTCCCAGCCACTTCCTCACACCAATCTCCACAGGTGGATGCTCTCAAGATGCAGCACTTGAGAGGAAAACCCAATTCCCAGCAGAGCCCCCCAAATCCCTCAGTGCTCCCGAGACCCTCGGGGTGACTCAGCAACCTCATCCCAGCCCCAGCCCCAGGCCTGGCAAAGCCACACTTCCCAAGCCCGTTCCTGCTTCTCTCTGATCGACATCACACCATTCCTCTTCCGACTGGAGGGCAGAGGCTCAAGCAGTAAAACAGACACCCCTGCCCGCCAGCCCCCGGTGTTTGGTTGACAGCTCGGTTGTTTTCTGTCACTGAGGATGCAATTTATTTTTTAATAGCACGTCTAATAAGCGATGCCCACTTGACTGACAGCCTGGTATTTATCCATGCAGCTCCAGAACATGTGCTGTGTTTTATAAATAGGCACTGAATGATTTCTGAGATGTTCAACAAAATCTATTCTTTTCTGAACTGAGGCTCCAAACAAAAATGTCTTAATGGGTCCCTAATTAATTGCGTGCAGAGAGATTTTCTTGAGAGCACAGAGGAGGAATGAGAAGGTTGCCGTATAAATACTAAATGTTGTTATATAATTACTCTGTAAACATCTTGGGAATCTTGCTCTCTGCATGTAGCGTCTCTGGGTCAATAATTTGGGCTGTATAATGCAGGTTTTGGTGGGATGCACAGCTGGGCTGTGGATCTCTGCCCCCTGATTACCCCTGAGGAAAATATTCTTCCTGAGGGGGACAAAAACCAGGCAATTTTTAAGTTTGACACTGTTTTAAAAGACAAACTGCAGGGCTGATTTTGGCTGTTGACAGCCAAAGCCAAGGGGTCGCAAGTCTGGTCTCGAGCTCACATCTGCACCCAAGGAGGGCAGCCTGGGTCCTGCTCAGAAAGCTGTGAAAAGGCTTTTAAAATAAACTATTTGTTCCCATTTCTCTTGCGTAGGAGCTGCTGCGACAGGGCTGTGTTTTCCAGGAGCGGCACGGCTGGGAGAGACCTGGCTGGTTCAACCCTGGGGGAGCAGCCCCGGTAAGCAGGGCACGGGTTTTGGGGGGTGCTCAGCCTGGAGGGACTAGCTGGGGCAGGGGTGTTGGGGTGGGGATTCATTCCCATGGGCAGGGATTCTGTGGTCAGGACCCATCCTACCATGGGCAGGGGTGTTGGAGTTGGGATCCATCATTGAGGGAAGGGATTCTGTGGTGGGGATCCATCACTGAGGACAGGGATGTTGAGGTGAGGATCCATCACTGAGGACAGGGATGTTGGGGTGAGGATCCATCACTGAGGACAGGGATGTTGGGGTGAGGATCCATCACT
>VZRL01002585.1:0-20888 GCA_013397895.1 Origma solitaria | reverse complement strand
TGGGGTGAGGATCTGTCACTGAGGGCAGGGATGTTGGGGTGAGGATCCATCACTGAGGACAGGGATGTTGGGGTGAGGATCCATCACTGAGGACAGGGATGTTGAGGTGAGGATCCATCACTAAGGACAAGGATGTTGGGGTGAGGATCCATCACTGAGGACAGGGAGGTTAAGGTGAGGATCCATCACTGTGGTGAACAGGGATGCAGTGGTGGGGACCCACCACCACAGCCAGCTCTCCTGGGGTGGGGTGAACATGACAAGGAGACCCTTGGCTTCAGCCTCACATCGTCTTCCTCCCTGTCCCCTGTCCCCACCACCCCCCAGGTCCTGGATTACGATTACTACGGTGCATACGGCCGAGAGCGCCACAGGGACTACACCTACAACCGCCTGCTGGGGGACGAGTACACTTTCGACTTCCCCCCTCACCACGACATCGTGAGTGGGGCCGGCAGCCCTCCCTGCCCTGCCCAAAACCCTCAGGGAGCTGGGGGACTTAGAGGCGGCACCCCATCGCTCCTCGGGTGGAGATGGTGATGCTAAGAGGGAGGGGAAGCTCCGAAACTGGGAAAAAGGCCCCAAATATATGAAGGGAAATGTGTGGCCCGTGCTCAGAAACCTCGGTGGAGAGGCCATGGGGATTATGCTGCTGCTCTCCTAAAGTGTTTAGACCAGCTTGGGGAAAAAATATTCAATTTGATAAAATCTCGCTGTTATTAATGACAGCTGTCACTGAGTTAGTGAGGTAAGGAATGGGATCAGGCACTCAGGATGGCCTGTCAGGCTCGCTCCAGCAAATACCTGATTCTCTCAGGAGTGTTTTGGAGCTGTGCAGCCTTTAAAGGCACCAGGCAAGTGTCCTGGTATCATCTCCCGTTACATAAATGCTTTAATTTGTGTTTCCCTTCGTGGGCTGAGAGCACGGCTCAGCCTCAGCGCCGTGTTTGCTTTAATTGCAGATCAAGAACGAATGTTTAACGTGCAGGAACGCCCTGGCTCTCTTCGACATGTCTTATTTTGGGAAATTCTACCTGGTTGGACCCGAAGCTACGAAAGCAGCCGACTGGCTGTTCAGCGCCGATGTGAGCAAAGCTCCAGGTACAGGCTCAGCTCCTCGCTTTGCTGGGGAAATCATGCTCCAAAACAGCCCAGGGGAACCCAGACTGGCTTTTCCTTTAGCTGCTGCCTTTGCAGAGGGTATGGGAATCGAGTGGCAGAGGCTGCTCTCGCTGTCCCCACCAGAGCCCCGATTCTGCCTCATTTTCACGGGGGCTCTGAGCTCAGGGATGAGGGAGCTTGGTCTCCCTCTGGCTCCAGCTGTGGCTCACATCTGGAGGTGCTGGAGTAAATCAAACCCCCACCAGCTGTGGGTTGTTTTCCCCTTTCCCGAGGCTGGGAAGCAGCTTTTGGCATTTCCGAGGATGCCAAGCTCAGCTCCTCACACAGGAAAAGGGAAAAACTATCGTTCTTTTCCTCCTCCTGCTGCTGGGACATCCAGGGCCGCTCAGGGCAAAGTCAGGGGGGTGAAACAATGACACAGGGGACACATTTCCCTCCCTGTGGCGCACGGGGGGCTGATGGCAGCGCTGTCCGTGTCCCCCCAGGCTCCACCGTGTACACCTGCATGCTGAACCGGCAGGGTGGCGTGGAGAGTGACCTGACGGTCAGCAGGATCAGCCCCGGGGCCCCGGGCTCGCCGCTGGCCCCAGCCTTTGAAGGTAAAGCCCTGAGCCCCGGGGATGCTGCGGGAGGGAGCGTTTCTGCGGGCGCTGGCTGCTTTCACCTTCCTGTGCTGAATCCCCAGCCTTTCCCGCTGCCTTTTTGGCTGTGTCAATGCACACAAAGACTGTAGGAATTGGTGGCTGGTTTTGTTTCGGACGGTCAGGACGGAGACGAGAGATCTCTGGAGTTTGGTCTCAGAGCATGAGGTTTATTGTGAAAGGTGTGGGTGTAGGGGAGCTGCTGGGAGCTGCCAGACACAGCTCAGAGCAGGGAGAGAGGGGAGAGAGAGAGAGAGAAGAAAGAGGATCGAATAATAATAATGCCGTGGTTGCCGTTTACAATACAATAAATCATCTTCTGTGCTGAATATTCTAATTTTCACTAACCAACCTAGAACAAGCTACAAATCCTACAACATTTGCATACAGCCTATGAGAGTTATTGCATTACCATGCGGCGTTACATTTTAAACTCTAAAAACTGCTTTTTGGACCCTCTGCCAAGTCGGTAGGGTCTGCTCTGACCCTTGGAGCTGTCTGCAAGCAGAGGGTATTGTTTAATCAAAAGGGGATTACCTTCAGTGGCCACACCATTGTTTTCCAGTTATTTACTAACTGGAGTTTGGTATCTCAGAGCTTGTCTTCATTTCAATCTCGCTTATAGTTTCCATATTCTCAGCATCTTTTGCCAGGTAATAATATTTATAAGGCTTTCCTATTTCATCCTCCCCAACAAAGACCTTTCCAGTCCCAGGGAGGTTTGTTCCGGCACCTTCTCGTCCATCCCTGCCGTGCTGGAGGGGCTGCGGGCACAGGGGTGATTGCATTTTCCTAATGGAACTGCCTGGCTTTTTCCACCTCTGTCCTTCGGTGCCTCTAACCTGATTATGGACCTGTCCCTGGGGCCCTGCACTGCTCAGCGCTCTTATTGGGTTTGTCCAGCCCTGGCTGGCGGCTCCGACCTCTGTCCGAGTCCTTATCAGCAGCAATTGAGGAGAATTGAAGGGAGCAGAGCAGCCCCCAGGGCAGAAATGGCATTAGGCAGCTGTGGAGGAGGAGGATGCTGAGCTCTGGCTGAGCACACGGTGTCCCTTGGGTGGCTGGTGCCACAGAACGCTGTCCCTATGCTGTGTCACCTCCAGCGGTGCTATGGGGACAATCTCACCCCGTTTGTCCCACAAGAGTGAGGGTTTCTTCCCTTCCTTGTGGGAGAATCCTTCTTCCCTTCCTTGTGGGAGAATCCTTCTTCCCTCCCCCCGGGACAGGGGCAGGGGCAGCAGGGTGCCAGGGAGCTGATGGGAAGTGCATGGCAGAGCTGCAGGCTCTGTCGGGTGCTGGAGGAGTTTAATCACAGCAAAGTCTATTTTTCCAATTACAGTAGGTGGCTGCACTTATTATCATTATGACAGAATATCAGAGAGCAATTTCGTAGCGGCAGGAAAGACAGAGGGAAGATTGATTACATATTAATCAGCTCTCAAACGCCATCCCTGGGGATTTTTCCACCCAGGATTACCGGCGAGATGAAATTCTACCTCATATACAGTACAATCCCCACACTGGGCTGGTGTGTGTAGCACTCCCTGCTCCCACTTGTAGCTCACAGCTCCCTCTGCACTTGAGGGTCTGTCCTGTACTGGGGCAAAAGTGCAGATAATTTTGCTGTTGGTCTCAGGGAGGGTCTATCCTGTGCTGGGGCAAAAGTGCAGATCATTTTGCTGTTGGTCTCAGGGTTTTTTTCCCTGTGATGCTCACACGCACTTTCACTGTTAGTGGTCATTTGGTTTTCACAGCACTGAGCCCCACAAAAAGCAGAGCCCCAAAGCCTTCCCTTATCCCACTATTTAACCAACCTTTTTTTGGCAGTCCCCACCTGGGGCTGTGTGAGCTGGAGAGGCTCAGGGCTTCACTTCAGGCTCTGGAGAGCAAAACCAGCCCGGCCGAGCACTGTTAGCCCTGAAAGGCTGCCCGGGGGTGTTTTCCAGGGGATGGATACTACCTGGCTATCGGCGGGGCTGTGGCCCAGCACAACTGGTCCCACATCACCACCGTGCTGCAGGACATGAAATTCCAGTGCAAACTCCTCGACTGCTCAGAGGAGCTGGGCATGATGAGCATCCAGGGCCCTCTGAGGTGAGTGATGTGGCCCCTTCCCTGCAGCTGACCGTGGAGAGGTGGCGGGAGGGATGCAGGGATGGAGGGAAGGATGCAGGGAGGGATGCGGGGATTGAGGGAAGGATGCAGGAAAGAATGCAGGGATTGAGGGAAGGATGCAGGGATGCAGGAAGGGATGCAGGGATGGAGGGAGGTTGCCTCAGGTGCAGATCCCTGTGTCATTGTGAGCCCCATGATAACGAGCGCTGATCTGACTGGATTTTTGGGGGGACTGAAATTTCTTTTGAGGCTCCCACAGCATTGTACATGAGCCACCTCAGCTCCTCTTGCGAGTGAGAAGTTTGTTTTGCCAGCAAGGTGAAGGAGAAGGTTTTAGGGCTAACCCTCAGGGCAGGCTGGGTACTGAGTCCTCTCTCTGTGCCCACTTTGCTGTTTCCTCACAGCCGCGTTGTCCTCCAAGAAGTGCTCGACACCGACCTCAGCAACGAGGCCTTCCCCTTCTCCACACACAAAATCACTACGGCTGCCGGATGCGAGGTAGGAAGAGGCCATTCCTCAATCTCCCCGGGGAGCTCTGGGCTCAGGGGTGAGCACACATCAGCCTGCACAGCTAAACATAGAATCCCAAGGCTTGGGTTGGAAGGGACTTGGAAAATCACCTCATTCCAACCCCTGCCATGGGCAGGGACACCTTCCACTGTCCCAGGCTGCTCCAAACCCTGTCCAACCTGGCCTGGAACACTTCCAGGGATGGGGCAGCCACAGCTTCTCTGGGCAGCCTGTGCCAGTCTCCCTCTGTTAGGGATGTGTCTGCGTCCGCATTGTTGCAGAGAGGTTTTGTTGGTTTTTGTTGGAAAAGGCCAAACCCCAGAGTGGGAACAGGGTGTTTCCCTCCCTGCCTGGTGCCATCCCTCTCTTCCAGCTCCCCCAGAGGTGTCACAGCCTGGGCTGAGCTTGGGGAAGGGACAGGGTGACTCACGGCTTTGCAGTGGTGCCAGAGGAATGAGACACCTCCATGGATTAAAATAAGATCTACCTGGCACTCCAGACACTTTCCATTCCCCCCTCCTCATAAAAAAATGGGGACAATGTAATGCAAATCTTGTCAGGTGCTGGCAATAAGGACTGGGCAGCCTGGGAGCCGCTGTTTGATCACAGGAGAAATCTGACAGCCCTAAGCTTCTGTACAAGCACAGATCATCCTGCTTTTGCCCAGGATTCAGGGCCTCCACATACCCTGAAGCTGATTGAGCCTGCTTGAAACACCCTAAATAGAAAAGTCGGTGACCATGAAGTGTTGTTTTGTCAGAGGAGAAATATCCTGTGAAAACCTGCTGCTGATAAGTCTGAGTTTCGGGCAAAAGCTTTGCAAGGTTTCCCCGAGAAACTCTGCCTTGGTTTCTCGTGTTTATCCTGTGTGAAATATTCCTTTCATTGCAAAAACACTCTGGAAGAGAGGGTGGAGTTTGAACCCCATCCTTCCCAAGGGGAAACTGGGCAGGCTGTGATCCCAGAGCATCCCTGGGATGAGCCAGGAGGGAGAACCATGCCAAGGACTCGCTCTGCTCTCGTGCTGGTGCCTGGTGAGGGAAGCAGGAGGTGAAGGTGAAGCAGTAAATCTCATAAAAGGCAGCAGGAGAGCCGGGAGCTGCAGCAGGCTGGATGTTAAGGAAATTGGGTTAAGCCACGTGCGGCCACTTTTCATTCAGAATTAAAATGGCTTTAATTCGGCTGCAGCTGCCTGCTGAAGGGATTGCTGCTAAATCAAATTAGAGCATCTTGATTTGTGAGCAAGAGCCTGGCCAGGCTTTAAGGTGGTTTAACTAAGGCACAGATTCTGCCCAAGTCAGGCTCATCTCCAAACCATCTCCACGATGGTTTGGGTGCCCAACAGCTCAACCCACAGCGAGTCCAGTGTCCCTTGGAGGGGAACCGTGGCCTGGGGGACTTCAATCCAATCCATTGGTGCAGGTTGTGTTGAATTTTAGTCTCCATTAATCCTCCCTCATCAGCCTGCAGCAAACTGATATCATCTTGTAATAATCTGCTTATCCCCTGGGAAAGGTGTGGAAATGTTCCTGTCTCCACGGGTGTGATGAGTTTATTTGCATTTCACGTCAAGTTTGTGAAAAATAGTCCGGTCCTTCAAGGGAGACGGAGCTGTCAGAAATTTTGTGGGGATTTTTTGAGTGTAAACTGCCTGATGGACAGAGAAAAGCTTTTCTGCTTGAGGGGTGTGAGCTGGGAGGGGTCTCCCTTCGGGAGGTCTACTTTGGTCCCCACTGGACAATGACCACCAGGGAGTCCATCCCACGCTGGAATCAGAGTGGGAGGATTTCTCAGGGCAGGTGGCTGAAGGCTTTGCCGATATTATCACCTTCCAGGGGGATTAAACTGAACCCAGCATCTTAAAAAAGTTATCACTGAGATTTTCCTGCATTAACTCAGTAGTTGAACAAAATCAGTTGGAGTCAAAGGAGAGTTCCAGCAGAGTTAATGACTCTGGAAATTATGGATTGGTTTGTGAGTTTATATATAGAGTCTCTCATTGTATGGAACAGCAGTGAAAGGTCCCCCTTTGAATCTCTCTGCTGGAGACAGGGGAAAGTTCAGGTTTTCATTTTCTACAATACTCAGAATGCTTTTGAATAGCTGCACAAAGACCCAGGAATTGGTGCTATTTCACAGCTCCAGCTGGAAGGCCTGTTCCTATGGGGATCCAGCAGAAAGCCACAGGAGCTGCTGAGTCCAGCCCTCAGCATTCCCCTCCGGGATCGGATGGGATTCGCACTCATGGGGGCACCCCCAAGCCCTGCCTGGCACCCCAATTTCCCAAGGATACTTCATTTCTGTGGGGCCCTGCTCGTGCTGGGATGCTCATCCCCCTGGAGCGCTGCTGGTTTGAGAGGAAGTTTCTCCCAGGAGTAACTTGCTCTTGGTAGTAAACAGCGCTTCAGCTGCAGCCACAGACAGGGTTAATGAGCCGGGAAGTTGCCTGTCAGTCCCCGGAGCATCTCCTGCTGCAATGAAGATGGAAGCTGGCTTGCAGCAGCCTCATCTCAGGCTGTTCCCTAATTAGATGACACCTTTGTGTGGAGGAGAAAGCTTCTCTGAGCCCCTCGTGCCTGTGCTCCTGGGGCAGTGATTGCCAGCCTTTTTGCCTTCCTGTGCCAGGGACCAGGGCAGGGCTGGCTCCTGGCATGGCTCCTCGGCTCCTCCAAATCAATTCCCCATCTATGTGTTCCTTCCTCCTCCCCACTGCCATCGCAAAGGTTAAGGCTTGTACAAGCTGCCCCAAACTCTGCTTGAGGACATTCATTTTGTGCTAGGGGAAGCAGGAATGGGTTTGGGCTGCCAGCCGTGCCCCCTGGCCATGCTGGCAGCACGGAGCCCAGGCTCCCCTTGGGCACCGCTGCCTGCTTTGGGCAGCAGCTGCTGGTGTCTGTTTGCATTTGTCCCTGGGATTAGAGAGCACAGATGGCCCCAGCTCTGCTTGGAGAGAGAGCTCAGCAAACGGCAAAATGCAACTTCTGCCCCAGCCGTACCCAGAGGCAGCATGGCCATGGACAGGTTGATCCCAATGCCACCAGAACCAGCCTGGAAGTGTCTTCTGAGCTGGAAATTGCTTTGTTAAGAGGGCAGATCACAATCCAAAACGAAACTCTGGAGTTAATCTCTCTCCCAAAGCGAGCTCTGCTTTTGCAGTGGATGTGTACCCGAAGGGAGGAATCAGAGGGGTTTTGTGGGGGAGGAAGTGGAGAAATACAACGGGATGAATCAGAGGGGAAGGCAGCTCAGACTCAAGGGCTGTCTCCAGGGAAGGTGCTGGAGCTGGGGTGGTCCCACAGCTGGAAAGCTGTGGGAATGGAGATGGTTTCATGGGGACGACAGGAGGATGCTGCCTGGGTGAGAAGCTGGGGGATCGCAGGGCAGCCCCAGCATGGGCTGTTCCCTGGGAGTGCAGGCAGGCTCCAAATCCAGGAATGAGGCTTCCCAGGAGAAGAGCCGAGTCCCTTGTGCCCATCCGCTCCTTCCTCCTTGGGGCTTCTTGCGTTTGGTGTGGAGCTTTGGGACACAACCTCCATGGGGGAACCTGAGCATGTCCCTGGGGACAGCGGGGTGGGGGTCAGGACAGTGGAACCTGAACACATCCCTGGGGACAGCGGGGTGGGGGTCAGGACAGTGGAACCTGAACACATCCCTGGGGACAGCGGGGTGGGGGTCAGGACAGTGGAACCTNTGAGGCTTCCCAGGAGAAGAGCCGAGTCCCTTGTGCCCATCCGCTCCTTCCTCCTTGGGGCTTCTTGCGTTTGGTGTGGAGCTTTGGGACACAACCTCCATGGGGGAACCTGAGCATGTCCCTGGGGACAGCGGGGTGGGGGTCAGGACAGTGGAACCTGAACACATCCCTGGGGACAGCGGAGTGGGGGTCAGGCCCTGCCCAGGAGCCTTTGAGTGCCTCTGCTGTGGGAGCACCATCCAAGAAGGGAACATCTCTGGAGGACAGCAGTCATGGAGTGCCCCAAAAGCAGGACAGCCCTGCTGGGGAGCAGCTTCCCTGTCTCAGCGGATCAGCAGAGGGAGACAAAAGCTCGGCTGGAGCTGAGCATAACACCTAACCCCAGCCCTGGAATCAGCAACCGGAGGATGCAGAGAGCAGCCACCCCTGCCCGTTGGCACTGATGGGTAGCTGACTTTGGGGTGCCAGGCTCAGGCTGCCCAGAGATGAGAAATTCAGTCTGACCCTGCCTTTGTGCACTCAGGAGCACAGAACTTTTCACCACGAGGTTCCCAGGCAAGCTGGCATTTCTCTGCCGCCCTGCAGAGCCCGGCTCTGCCTCAGGGATGTCTGTCCCCTCGCCTTTGCAGGTCCGTGCCATGAGGCTGTCGTTCGTGGGCGAGATGGGCTGGGAGCTGCACGTGCCCAGGGCTGACTGTGTGAAGGTTTACCGGGCGGTGATGCAGGCGGGAGCCCGGCACGGCATCGCCAACGCCGGCTACAGAGCCATCGACAGCCTCAGCATCGAGAAAGGTCCTTGTTCTCCTTCCAGCAGCATGCTCTGCTCTCCCTGCACCAGGGAGAGCAGAGCAAAGAGCTTTTCCCAGGTTCAGGGGTGGGTCAGTGTGACTGGAGGTGTGCAGAGATGCACTGAGCCCTCCCCAGCATGGGCTCCTCTCGAGGGTGTTTTATCCAGGGCCGAGTGAATGAAGGCTGTTCGGGGGCGGGGGGGATGTTGTGGTGTCCTGGTGCTGCCCAGGGGCCGCCGGGTGACCCTGCTCGCTCCCTGCAGGGTACAGGCACTGGCACGCAGACCTGCGCCCCGATGACACCCCGCTGGAAGCAGGCTTGGCCTTCACCTGCAAGCTCAAGTCCAGCATCCCCTTCCTGGGCCGGGAGGCTGTGGAGGCTCAGAAAGCCAAGGGCATCTTCCGCCGCCTCGTGTGCTTCACCACGGAGGAGTGAGTGCCGCTGCTGGACCTGCTCCAGTGCTAGGACCACCCCAGAGCCCACCCAGCCCTGTGCGCACACAGGTGCCACACCTGGACACACGTGGGGCTCGGTGCCAGCCAGCTCAGCCGCTTTCCATGCTCTAATTCCACCCCTAATTTAAATCCCGCTGCTAATTCCCCGTTGGATGTTTAACGGGAGCTGGAAGCGCTGTGGCAGGGTTGGTTTTGTTTCACCCAGTGCGGCAGGAGGTTTTGCAAATTGGGCTGGAGGGACTTGGGGCTCAGCACAGAGAGCTGAATGAAGCTGTGGGCTGGCCTGGGGCAGAGCCAGGGCCCCCCAGACCCTGTGGCAGCTGTGCCCTTGCCTTGCAGGAAGGTGCCCATGTTCGGCCTGGAGGCGGTCTGGAGGGATGGCAAGGTGGTCGGCCACATCCGCCGGGCAGATTTTGGATTTGCCATCGACAAAACCATCGCCTACGGCTACATCCGTGACCCCGCTGGGGGCCCGGTGAGTGCAGCCCCCCGGGATGGCTGTGCCTCCGTCCCTGCAGTGGCACAAACCCTCTGCTGTCACCTGGGCTGGGTGAGGGATGTCACAGCTCGGTGGCAGAGTTGGTCTCACCCAATGTCACTGTGTGAGGGTCAGCATGGCTCTCTCTGGCTCCAGTGCTGCCTCAGGTGTTAATTGCAACCAAATATTTAATTGCAGTAGTGAATTAACTCATGTTGTAGGGAACAGTGGCCAATGGGAGCGGAGCAGGCTCTTAATTAACCCTGGGAGACTCCTGGATAATCAGTCAGGTGCCCTCATTAAGCTGTGGGCAGAGGGCAGGGAACCCATGCGGGGATGGGGTGGCATCCCCAGGGTCCCTCTGAGCCAGCCAAGAGCTCTGTATGTGCTGTGGTTCCTGCTCTTGCTTTTCTTGGCTTTCCATCCATGCAGGAGACCCAAGGCGGGTGGGTTTGTGGGCCAGTTGCCCCTGGAAACCCACTTTTCTCCCAGTGATGAATGCTCCTCCTCTCCCTTTTCCTCTCCCTTTTCCTCTCCCTTCTCTTTTTCCTCTCCCTTTCCTTTTTCCTCTCCCTTCTCTTTTTCCTCTCCCTTCTCTTTTTCCTCTCCCTTCTCTTTTTCCTCTCCCTTCTCTTTTTCCTCTCCCTTCTCTTTTTCCTCTCCCTTCTCTTTTTCCTCTCCCTTCTCTTTTTCCTCTCCCTTCTCTTTTTCCTCTCCCTTCTCTTTTTCCTCTCCCTTCTCTTTTTCCTCTCCTTTTTGCCTTTTCACTTTTCTACTTTGCCCTCCCCTTTCTTTTCCCCTTTCCCTTCCCCTTTTTCCTTTCCATCATATACCTCCACAGGGAGGAAAAAAGAAACCTAAAAATTTCAAACCTGGCTTTTTTTTAATTTTTTTTGACAGAGTGCTTTTAACAGCTCTTTTCCTCCTTTCTGCGCATCCTCTCGGGATGGCAGAGCTGGGTTTTATGCGGAGGGCAGAGATGTGGGGCCGGGTGGGAGCTTGCCCAGGGATGGAGCTGGGCTGCTGGCACCTTACAGAGGTTTTTCCACAGGTTTCCCTGGATTTTGTGAAGAGTGGCAGCTACCAGCTGGAGAGGATGGGAGTGACCTTCCCGGCCCGAGCTCACACCAAGTCCCCGTTCGACCCCGACAACAAACGCGTGAAGGGCTTTTACTGAGCGGCCGCTGCGGATGCCGAGAGGGACGAGGAGCTGCCGGCTGAATTCCCGGCCCCTGGATGCCCCAGCCGGCTCCAGGGTCAGCTGCAAGAGCCGAGCAACTCGTCTGGAACTCGTCAAGTAAATTTGGGTTGAATTAGAGGGGAGAGGTGGAAGAGGTTCCAAGAAGTCCAAGGACTCTGGTGCTCTGTTTTCCAAGTGAAGCGGTGCCGCTGCAGCAATAATTGTTTTCCGTGGGTCAATTGGCCTGCAAACAGTGTTTGGTCTCACTGCTGATGAAGAGGTTTCAATTTTTGACTTTGCTGGAAACTCTTTCCCCCCAAATGTAGTTTCACACTGCCTGGAAGTGAATTTTTTTTTAAACTAACTCTGCTCTTAATACAGCTGGAGCCTCCAGCCCTGCCGTCCCTCTGGTCCCTTGCTGCGTCTGTCCCCACTGTGTCCCCTCGTCCTGGCTGTGCCCTGGGGACTCTGTTGGGGTGGGGGGCAGGGGCAGGAGTGCCAGGTCACTGTCCAGGATCTGTGGGCTCCTCTCTGCTATGCTGTTTGTATTTATGGTCACAAAACCATGGAATCCCAGACTGGTTTGGGTCGGAAGGGACCTTAAAGCTCATCCCATTCCATGGGCAGGGACACCTGCTGTCCCAGGTTGTCCAGCCTGGCCTTGTGGGGCAGCCACAATTCCTCTGGGCTGCTCCTGGCCCAGGTTATGGGGTCAGGTGGCCAGCGGGGACACTGACCCCACAGCTGCCCTTGGCCCCATCTGCTGGGAGATGTCCCCGAAGGATACCTTGGAGGTGGCTCCCTTAGCTCCCGATGGAGAGGGGATAAGCTCAGCCCCTGCAGCTCTGGCAGCTCCGAGGCAGCCTGGGAGGCAGCAGGGAAGGTTTTCCCTCACACGCACACAGCCTGACCCCACTGCTGCCCAGGGAGGGGTCAGCGACTCCCAGCCCATCCCCAGCCCATCCCTTGCTCTGCTCCCCTCGCTGGGCTCTCTGACGAAGCTTTCACGCGCCTGAAGAAATAATCTCACTCCCTGCTCTTCCCTTTATTTCCCTTGACTAGGCTTGCTTGGCTTGTGCCCTCTTTAGAGCTGATTTCAATTCCTTAACCTCGTGCCACAGGCGCCGCGGGCAAGAGCGTGAACTCTGAAATGCTCTGGTTTTACGGAAAACATTAAAAACCAAGATTGAGATGAATTTTTCTCTCGAATGGGAGGTGAGTGCCCTCCCTCTGGCAGGCGGAGGGCAGGGGAAGGGCTGGCTGTGGTCCTGTTCTGAGGGAAGGAACGTTCTGGATCCAATCTGTGCCTGGAAGATCAGGGTTTGCTTTAAAAAAGCCTTTGATGTGCAGTGCTCTGCCCTGTGGTTTCCCTTACACCCCAGGTGGCTAGGAAGGCAATTTTGGGGGCCACCCGGCCTGGATCCCACCTGTCCCAGGGCAGGCACCGAGCTGGGATGGACATGAGCTCTCCTGCAGCACCTCCAGCCTCTCCTTTTCTCCTCCCGAGCGCTCTCCCTTCAGAGCTCAACAGCGAAGAGCAATTTATTTTACACTTAGATATTTAATGGAGCAATTTTTCCTGACAAAAGATTTGTCATTCCCCCCCTCCACCCCTCCCCTTTTCCAAACCCCTGTCCCAGAGGTATCGTTTGTTCCCAGCCATTGGCATCTGGTGGCATCGAGAGGAATAATCTCGAGCGCGGAGGAGCGGGGGAAGGAGTGTGGTGGGGAGATGGAGCTCCTGTAGGAGGGAGGGGAGTGTTGGGTGGGTGTTGTGGTACCCTTCCCTCCTTCTCTCCATCCACCCCTCCATCCATCCCTCCATCCCCCCCTCTTTCCATTCATCCCTCCTTCCATCCATCCCTGCCACAGCTGCCAGCGAGGGCGAGCACCTGTGGAGCCATCCTGAGCTCAGTGGGACCGTGGGACACCAGCAAGGCTTCTGTGCTGCTCCCACGCACCCCTTTGCTCCGTGCCTCAGTTTCCCTGCGGGGAAAACAAGCTCCTTCCCTGCTCCCCGGGGCCGCGCCGGGCTCGGCACAATAGCGAACCTCGCCGATATTATTCCGGGGGTGGGAAGCAGCATTACTCAGAGCCAGGATTGCTAATAACGCACTAAATATAGCTCTCCCCATCCCCGGAGTACTTTCTGAACTCTGCCTCGTGAGCCATCACCCCTCTGGCAGCAGCAGGGCCGGGACAGCGGCTGGCATCGCTGCGTGGGGAGAGCGCCGGGATGCTCCCCAGGGATGCTCCCCAGGGATGCTCCTGCCCGGTGGCACGCACGGTGTCAGTCCCTCCGCAGCTGGCCCAGGTTGAGGGGCACGGGGGTAGCAGGCTGAGGGCCCGGGGTGGGAGGGCAGCGAGGTTTGGGTTCCCGCAGCCTCTCGGTGATGCTGGGCAGCGGCTGCTTCTCCCACTCGCCCTGCAAGAGAGGTGAGCACCATGAGGCCACGGCTACTCGGAGGCTCGGTATTTCTGCCTACTTGGGGAAATGGCGTGAGGTTTAATGTTTGAAGTGTTTTAAGCCCAAATCAGAGTGTTTTCTCATGAGACATTGCTAATTATTCCCAGTGCAGGAGCACCTACACATCCCCTTCGCGGCGCAGACGTCTGAGGTGCTCCGTGCTCCACCAACCCACCCCAATTTGGAAGTTTCCACCCTAAAAACTGCTACCTGCCAAACCAGGTGGAAACAACTCAAACTAGGGAGTCCCACCATGCTCTGGAAAATGGTCCTGGCAGGAATTTGCCACATTCCAGCATGGATGTGCCCATGGAGCAGGAGGGATGCAGCAGCCTGGCTGAAGTGCCATGGAGCAGAGCCAGGGAAGGACTGTGACAGCCATCAGGGCTCACAGTGACCACGGCCAGGACAAATCCCCCCAGCTCTGCGCATCCGTGGAGGCACCTTGTCTCGGGGATGCTCCCTGCAGAGAACAACCTGCCAGGTGCAGGCAGCGCCCAGGGCTGAGCCTGCCGAGCAGCATCTAACTCAGATGTGACATTGGCCTGGCTCGGTGGCTGGTGGAGACATGGGCAGGGGCTGGGAGGGCATGGGGGGCTCAGCTCCGGGGCGGTGATGCTCCGGTTTGGCTGCTGGCTGCATGTTCATGCGGAAATGTCAGCGAGAGGCTGAGCCGCAGCGAGAGCAGGAGGAGGGAGGTCTGGAGAGGAGAGGTAGAGCCGTGAGTCATCAGCGAGATGAAAGTGGAATTTATGTTTTCAGCTGAAATTTCTCCTGGTATGTCAAGCGAAATGGGCCAGAGCCTGCACCAGCACCGGGAAAACCCTGGGGAATGATGGAGTGGGATGGAGGGACCTTTCCAAAGCTCATGGGGAGTGACCGGAGAGAGGACAGCATGGCAGGGGAGCACCAGCTGGAGAAACAACTCCTTTCCTGCACCCTTATGGCTTAGGGGAGTAGTTTAGCATCTTTAGGGTGCGCCTGCTCCAGGGCTCGGCTCCAGCCCTGAGCCCATCTGCTGCAGCATCTGCCCTGCTGAGACGTCCCAAACCCTGTGCCTGCTTTTGGAGCGATCAAAGGCATTTGGAGTGCCTTGATAGCTGTTGTCTTCAGTGCTTTCCAGTGGAAATCTGAGCAGAGTGAGTTTACTGCAAGCCCTTGTGGGTGCAGGGATTTGGGGACGGCACCATCCCCACTGCTGCTCGCAAGTGTTACCTTGAGATTTGGCTCGATAATTAACAGCACTCAGTTCCTTTCAGAAATCATCAGATTTGGGATCACTGAACTGCAAAAACATGAGCTTAATTAGAAGCTGGTGCTTTTCTCTCGGCAGAAACAGTATGGAATAAATGAGATGTCTCCAAGTCGGGCTCGCTCTGAAACACCAGCGGAGCAGAGGCTCCTTTGCCCTCGTTGTGATGCTCGTGACCCACTTTGTGCCAGCATCAGCTCTGCTCCACTCCAGTCCCTCCCTGACAGCCCTCCAGACCTCTCTGAAATCAAGGGAGTTGTCTGGGTCATAATTAAGAGGTTTGAGTCATAATTCTGCCGCTTTATGAAACTTCTGCACCGCTTCTGTCTCTGCAGCGAAGCTCTGTGTGGCCAAGAGGTGCCAGGTCTCCAGTTCCAGGAAACTGGAAAGGTTTCTGCCCACTCCAGAGTGAAACTTTGCTAAGGGGAATTTCCTGTGGCAGAAAGCTGATGGTCATCCCTGCAATCAGCTCGGCATCCTCCTGTGCTGCAGTGGACCCAGGAAAAAGGTATTATCCAAATTTATTACACTGATAACTGATGTTGGAAGCTGATGCCAGCAGTGGTTTTAAATCTTCACCACCATCATCGTCATGTCCGCCGTCACTGGGCCTGGTTTTATTTTGAAAACTTCCCAGTCCTTTATCCTTCACGTTTTGCTGGATCGCCACGTTCGGAGGCTGCACAGATGCTGTGCGTAATGAGCTCGCTCTGCTGGGACCTGGGGTGATTTGCCAAAATCCTAAAAACCACCTCACGTTTCTCCTTGGATCTGGCCCTGCTTTAACATTCAGCAAAAGCGGCCTCCAAATCACTTTATGCAAATGCTTCTCCTAATTGGATCTGGCTGGGAACATCCGTGGTGGGCTCCAGAGGTATTGTCTAAGCGCAGGGCTGGGCCGGGCTCCATGTCCTGCCGATGCCAGGGATTTCCTGGCAGCTCCAGCCCCCTGCCCCAAGCCTGGATGTGCCCTGAGCACTGCAGACCTGACCCTACATTTGGGAATTCTGTTGGGAAGCTCTGGGATCGGAGCTGTACGTACCGGGAAGCGGATGGCAGAGGATTTGTTGCAGTGCATGGAGATCGGAGCAAAGGCATAGAGGGATTTCAGCACGTCCCTGTTGAACGTGTTCCAGGGGATGGAGTAAAACTGCTGCGGGACAGAGACCTGCGGGCACATGCAGATCTCCTCGTCGTTAAACCTGGGCAGGAGAAAGGCCACGCTGAGGCACAGCAGTGCTGTCCCCTTCCAGCGCTGGATGTGACTAATTGCTCCCTGCCTGAGCCGTGGCCTGGAATGGCTCTGAGGTCAGCGCTGGGCACAGGGAGAGCCTGGAGCAGCCAGCACCTGCAGGGGAGGATTTGGGACCAGCCCGTGGGTAGGACACCCTGTGCAAGGTCAGCGTCTCTCCCTCTCCCCGTGGGTGGATGGGCTGCAAATCCTCCTTGCTGAGTCTGCCTTGGGTTGTAAGGAATATTTTGCATTTACGCACTTGGCCCCACGCTGGCTCTCCCTTCCTGGTCGTTCTCACTACACAGTCATGGTCAAAACCCTGGGTTTGGCTTTTCCCCAGTGGTCCCTCTGCCCCCAGCCCCACTGTGCAGGGGCTCGTTACCTGTTCACGAGGTTGAAGTAGCGGTGCAGGTAGCCCGGATCCACCGCGCTCTTGCACAGCTCCAGCTGGGTCTGGGGGTAGTAGTGCACGTAGTTCACACACATCTCTTCCAGGATGCCAAACCCTCCCTGCGGCACAGGAAGGTGATGGGAGAGGGGTCTGGCTGTGCCCTGCTGGGGCTGCACAGCGCAGGGGCTCAGAGCTGACACCTCTCCATGCACACTCACAGGGATCTGTATCTATAATCTATAATCTATATCTATTATCTGTGTCTGGATATCTAGAGGGATAGACAGAGATTCACACCCCTTCAGGTGCATGGCGTGGACAGCTCTCTGCTTGCCTGCCCTCTGTGCAAGGACAGACTTTCCGGCTAGACCGTGTGGTTTACATTAAAATGCAGATTTCCTATAATCCTTCTGCTATATTTAGCCTTGTGCCTGTTGATGGTACCTCTGACAGGCTCCTTTTTTTTTTTTCCCACTGCCTATGTAAGGAAATAACATGCACTGTCAAAAAATGCCACTTCTCTTTAATTACAATTAATCCCTGGTGGAACAGTTTGTGATGGGAATTGGAGTGACACATGCTACTTCACAATTAGCACCTTCACATCCCCACTGCAGGCAGCAGAGCCTTGTGAGTTCCCTTCTTCCCACTCTCCCTTTGCTCCTGGCTGTGATTCAGCCTGGCTTCGTGCAGGTGCCCGCTCTGGGGGTGCCCCAAACCACCCTGGGGTGCAAAGTCTCCCCTGCACTCACCACGGTGGCTCTGCTCCTGTCCTCGGTGTTGTACGTGCAGGTGGTGATGAGTTCATCACCCTGGGGGGGATGAAACACAGAAAAATTTGGGGATTGGGGTGCATGCATCACGGGAATCTCTGCTCCCCATATCAGCGCTGCCTGCAGAGCCACAGGAGCCCTCGCTAAAATTGCATCCCCTGCGGAGATTCCCTAGGGCTGCATCCCAGGGATGGTGTTTCCTGCTTTCCTCACTTTTCAGGAATTTCTGCAGGTTGAAACGCCTTAAAAATTGCACTCAAGCAACAGTTTGAAGTGCCAAATCTGCGCCAGGCTTGATGGCACAACAGCATCCCTGCCAGAGACGGTGCTGGGAGCACGGGGACAGCCCAGGGCACAGCCCTGGGTACAGTGTCGGGGGGGTTTTGGGCAGCCTCGTGGGGCACAGCAGCTCCAGGAGGTGCCCTCAGCTTTGCAGGCAGGTCCTTCCTCATCTGAAGAGCCTCAGGGCACTTTCCACCTCTGTTTTCCCACCCCCTCCCACCACTGCTGCCAAATCTCTTCCTCTCCTTCCATCAAGCAAGGAGAGAGGGCACCACCATGGTTCATCCTCACCCCCCGAGGAGCCTCCCTCTGCCAGACGAGGCCCAGCTATATTAGGAGCTTGATTTATCTCCCGGCTGCCCACACACCCATTCTGTGCCGTACCAGAGGGGGCCCGGTGTCCCCAAAGAATCTGCGTGGCGGTGGCAGATACGACCCAGGGACCCTCACTCCTGCAGCCCCCCTGGGAGTCCCCAGATGGAGCAGGGTGATGGAAGGAGGCAGGGGACTCAGGGCCATGGGATCAGGATGTGCTGTTTGGGAATCATAATGGTTGTCGGAGCAACTCACCGGGAAAACCGCGACCACCTCCTTCAGCATGCGGATCTCCTGGGAGGGGAGGAACGGGGACACATCAGAGCGATGCCGTGGCACCGTGCCCAGGGGTGGCACCCAGCCGGTGTCCCTGCAGCCCCCTGTACCTGGAAGTGAGGGCTGTAGTGTCCGTCAGCGTTCACAACCTGCCGCTCCCTCCCGTCGCGGGACAGCACCGTCACCACTTTCCTCCCCGCCAGGTGCGTGTGCAGCTGCGAGGCGAAGATGCGGATGCCAGCAGCGGGGAGAGCCTGGGGGAGGGTAGGAAGGCGGGAAGGAAGGAAGGAATGGTGCGGAAGGAAGGAAGGAATGGTGCGGAAGGAAGGAAGGAATGGTGTGGAAGGAAGGAAGGAAGGAATGGTGTGGAAGGAAGGAAGGAAGGAAGGAATGGTGCGGAAGGAAGGGAAGGAAGGAAGGAATGGTGTGGAAGGAAGGAAGGAAGGATGGAAGGATGTAGAACCTGCCAAACCAACATTCCAAGGCAGCAGGAATAGCTGAGCCGGATCCTGCCTCCTTCCCTGCGTTCGTTAGCGGTGGCACAACCGATTCTTTGTGGGTAGGCCCTACAAAAACACACACGAATGCTTCCCGGAGAGAGCAAGGTGGGCACTTTGGAACCATCTTCGAGAGAGCTCTTGGCAAGCTCCCTGGAAGCGGGAGCCAATTTTCCCATCCCTGCGAGGGAAAGCACCGCTGGGACAAGGCCAGCTCGGCAGGGAGTTTTATGGGAATGGTACCCCGGGGAGCTGGAGCAGATGGCTCCCCAGGAGAGCTGCTTCCAGGGGGACTCAGCGCATCCCAGCCAGCTGCTCTCTGTTTATTGTACACAGCAGATTTTGCTTTTCAGCACTACCTCACAGTGAGTTTAAAACTCGGAACTAGGAGCCTTGGAGGATGTGCTGTGAAAATCCATGGGTGACCCTTCTCCTCCGGGGCGTGGGCACTCACCAGTTGGGTGCATTTATCAGTGCAGTATCCCGTGAGGACAAACGCGTCCTCTCCAGGGGGAATGGCCATCACTGGAGTGTAAACCAAGCCCAGCTCCATGATGCCGGCGTCGTAGGGACGCAGGGTGGCCGTGTAATACAGCCGGATCCCCGAGGAGTCACGGCGACCTGGAGGGCCAGAGGACAAGGACAGGTCACTGCAGGGACAAGGCCGAAATGTGAAGAACAAGGACAGGTGAAAAGCGATGCCGTGCTGCCGTGGGGAGCCTTTTGCTCACAGCTTCCTTCACCCGGGTGGTTCTTTTTGTTTTAAATCCTACAGATTTTCACACAGGTCTTCACTGAGTGGCCCCAGATGCACCTGGAGAGGGCACTGAGTCATCCCAGGGGAGAGAGCTGAGGGGGGTCTTTGAGAGGCCAAAGCAGAAGGACAGAGCATGGGGTGCTGTGGAGATCTCCCCCAGGCGTGTGGCTCATCGCAGCATCTTTTTGGGATGTTTTGGTACATCCCCAAACCCCAAAAGGCCGTGCAAGCAAGGGAAAGAGCAAGGTCAGTAGGTCAGGAGGGGTTCAGGCTGGCTTTTCACTCCCTGTCTCCAGGCTGGAGCCCACCCAGGGATAAGAATAACGAGGGAGACACTATTGGTTAACAGGCAAGAGCAGAAAAATGATGAAAGACGTGAACTCCGTATTTATAGCCGTGTTTCTTCTCGAGTTGCCGAATGTGCTATGATTGATCCACACTACATATGCTCTGGCCTCCTAAAAATATACTTGGGTAGTCAAGAAGCTGCTTGTTTTTATGTTAATGAAGAAACTGGGTTGTTTGGAATCCTTCTTTTTTTTCCAATGTGTCTCCTGACAAT
The DNA here is from genome assembly GCA_013397895.1 of Origma solitaria. Lineage (NCBI taxonomy): Eukaryota > Metazoa > Chordata > Aves > Passeriformes > Acanthizidae > Origma > Origma solitaria. Next base: position 1,101 of record VZRL01002585.1, on the reverse strand, counting down.
GTTATCGAGGCAGGAGAACAGGAAAACAACATCCACATCCCCCCCTCCCCAGCCTGCCTGGTCTCTCTGGTGACTTGGCACTGCTGTCACTCTTGCTCTGAGCTCACACCCAGCCCCATACTTTGGGGAGACCCCTGAGAGAGCCTGGATAAAAGCTGGTGTTGCCCTGGATCGCATCCCTGCAGGAACTCTGTGGGGGCAATTTCCTTTGCCGAGCATCCTTCCCCACCTCTGGGCAGGCACAAGGATGAGCTCCAGCCTCCAGACTTTGCCGAGACCAGAAAAGCAGCAGCACGGTGGGAATTTAATCTATTCTTCCTGCAGGGACAGACCCGGCCCACCGGGTCTCCAGAAAGTTATGGGCAGAGCCGTGATTCAGGCCAGAGCTCTCCCCAGAAGGTGTCAGTCCTTCCCTGGAATTTCCCCAGCTCTTCTTCCACGGTCCAGCGGGGAAGGCGATGGGTAGCACAATGCTCCTCACCTTTGAACACCAGGGGGTTGTGGTAATGGATCTCCAGGCGCAAATATCTGGAGGAGCCTGGGCCGCCGAAGGCAAGACCTGCTTCTTCGGGGTAGTAGAAAGCCTGGAGGAGAAGGGAGGGTGTTAGGAGAGCAGCAGGTTGGCTTTGCTGGGAGCGAGGCTGGAAAGGCGAAGGGAAATGTCTGGGTGTGATCCTGACCCACACCCTGGGCTGAAGGGCATGGCTTGGGCTCTTGGAGAGCTGTTCTTGTTTCCAGAGGCTTCTCTCACTCCACACAATGCCCAGCACCTGAGCATTGCCATGGAATCATGGAATACCCTGAGCTGGAAGGAACCCACAAGGACCATCACAATCCAGCTCCTGGCTCTGCACGGGACAGCCCCAGGAATCCCACGGAGATTTGTTCAAAGGCTCCTCAAACTCTCTCAGACTCTCTCGGGGCAGTGACCATTCCCTGGGGAGCTGTCCCAGTGCCCCACCCCGCTGATTTATGCCTGGGCTGAGCTGGGAAATCAGGAGGGGCTGGGAAGGTCAGATGGGGCCAGACCCCAACCCCAGCAGAGAACAGGGTGAGGGCAATCCCTGATGGGATGGGGCAGGTTTGGGGGGCAGTTTGCAC
>VZRL01002583.1:0-35525 GCA_013397895.1 Origma solitaria | reverse complement strand
CACGACAGCCTGAGCCCCACACTGCCGAGCCCTGGCTGTGCAGGGTGAGCTATTCGGGGCAGGAGCCATTGGCCACACGGACACAGCCAGGGAGCTGTGGGCACTGGCTCCATGTCCAGCTGCAGGCCGGGGATGAGCGCTGTCCCTCAGGGCTCTGCCTTGGCCCCAGGGCTCTTGAATGGCTTCCCCAAGGACACAAGCAGTGGATCCAGCTCACCCTCAGCATGTTTGCAGGGGATGAGAAGCTGGGCAGAGGTGGGGCACCACAGAAGGGGGAAGCCATGCACAGGCTCCTGGACAAGCTTGACAAATGGGACCAGGAGAGCCTCACAAGGTTCAACAAGGCCCAAGGGCCAGGTGCTGCACCTGGGTTGGGGCAACCCTGAGTCCCGGATTCATCCTTGCTCTTGCTGTACCTTCACCACTGTTTCCTTGAAAAGAAAGTTTCCTGCTGATGTGGAGTGGGAAGAAATTTTGGCAGCTGTCACCACTCCTGACATGGTGTTCCTGGTGGGCAGCTGAGGACGATCCTTCCTCTGCTGCTTCATGAGGCTTGTCTGAAGAAGGGGACTTTCTCAAGCCCTGAAGGTAGCAGGTGCTCAGTCATGGGGTTGGTTCTGGCTGCTCTGAATGAGGTTTTCAGTGCATCTGACACCAGCTGGAGAGAGGCAGCTCAGCCTTGCTGCAGAAATTGCAGCATCGGCTTTGCCCTCTGACGTCAAAAGCAGAGTGGGAATGAGATCAAAGCTTTGGAACTTCCTGCTTATAGTCACGGGACATATCCCAGTCTCTGTCCCGGTCTGTGTAAGTGGGGGGCTGGCTGGAAGCAGCGGAGACGCTTGTGGGGGAGGGAGGAGGGATGACACCTAGCTGTGTGTGCTGGCGCTGGGGCGAGCTGGCTGCTGACACTTGCAGGCTGGGAGGAGGATGTGCTTGATCAGCTTTGTGGGTAGAGAAAATGTCCTGGATCAGATCGTGCTGGCAAGGGGTGAACTGAGAATAATACTGAGACTGAAGTGGTGGAAGTGAGTCTTTCCCTGGCTTTCCATGCAGAGCATTCCAGAGTCCCCCTGCTCACAAGGTACATGCCACATTTTTCTTTTAAACATCACTGAATTGATCCTCTCAATATAAAAATTATCTGTTTCCTTCTCATTGTGGGGGTTATTTAGCCATTTAACTCATGAGTAGCTGGTGTTACCCTTTATTCCCATTATCCCCCCTGAAGTTCAAATTTGTGTTTCCTTGGGTTGGGAGGTGAGGAATATCTTGTGGCTCTGGGGTGGTACCTCCCACCCAGCCTGATTTAACCTGTGGTGCTGCCCTTGGAATTAGTCTGGAGGAGGTTGTACTTATTTTCTCCCATCAGAAAGTTCCCACTATGGTTGTGCTGGAATCATTAAGAGATCCTTAGAGTTCTGGTCTGGAACAGTGCTGGGCATAGGAGAGCAAGCAAAGCAGCAAGCAGCTAAAATGAATGTCTTGATTCGTTTGATTTCTGTTGTTCCTGTATATGGTGTCACCAGTGACTTTCAGAGGACATTTTCAAATATGTTGGGAAGCAGGCAGGACAGAAACATGTTCAGGCTCTTCCAGAACAAACTGGAAAAGAAGCAGCTAGGGAGAAAGGAAATAGTGATTTCAGTACAGAAGAGAAGGATGTCAGGCTTGGCAGGGTGATTGCTGATGGGCAAGAATGGAGTGCATTAGTGTCAGAGCATTCCTTCCCATGTTGCCTCAAGTTTCCATGGCCCAGCTGGTGCAGGATGCATATTTGCATTGTGAAGTGCCCGTAAACCAAGCTAGTGAGCAGCCAGGCTTCTCCTGGCTGACTTAAATAATGTAAAACTACTGTCCTTTAGTGGGAGACACTAAAAATCCCAGAGATAGTGCACAAGACTTTCATGTGATGAGAAATCAATTAAATTTCCAGCACAGTATAGCCAATATTAAGCTTAATTTATGCTTCAATTTCTAACATTAATCTTTAATTTAGCTCAATGCCTCTTCATCCAGCTGAGAGCTCAGCATCTCCTGACTCTGCTGTTTTGATCAAAGCTGCTGTTCTTGAAGGGCTGTAGCCCCTCACACTCTGCAGTCACACACAGCAGATGGTTACCCAGGGGAGCAGAGACAGACCTGTCTGCTCAGATTGCTCAGTCTGTTCAAAATTGACAACTTGTGGATGGGAGACTGGATGTTCTATTAGTTTTGGAGATGGGCTCTTAAGCAGTGCAGGAGTCCTTCCTTTTTAACTGAGGATAATTCAGTTTGTCTTGGACAAAGATTTTGCACATTCAAATACAACCTTTCACTCTTCCATTCCAGCTTTCCTGTTTTGGTGTACAGTCATGTGTCATGTGTGTTACAGCTGCTCATGTGCTCCCGTGTGTTCTGATGGACTGAAGCAATTTCAGGAGAAATCTGAGGCTCCAGAGCACACTGGGGTGTAAGGCAGAGAACTGCACAGGTCCCAGGCTCCAAACTTCTTCCATCTGTTTTGTTGTCTCTCACTTACCTTGTTCCCAGGTGCTTTGGTTTTAACACCATGGAACTCCTGCATAAACTCTTTCTTGGACCATCTTTTTATACCTCATCCCACTTTGTCAGCTGTGGGATATGTCTCCTTTCCATTATTTACCTCCTTTGCCCAAATGGGATCATAAAAAGCTTAGGGTTGGGTGGGACCTTAAAGATCACACAGTTCCAACCTCCCTGCCATGGGCCAGGAACCTTCCACTAGACCAAGCTGCTCAGAGCCCCATCCAGCCTGGCCTTGAACCCTTCCAGGGATAGGAAGTGCACCTCTCTGGGCAAACCTCTCTGGGATCATCCCTCTGGAGGGTGACTATGTACATGCCAGCCACCTTTTGCAATGGACTCGTGAGGTAACAGGAAACCTGGGGAAACTCGTAGGGAAATAGGACCACAGTACCAGGACATCTGTGATGTCCTGCAGCCTTTTGCTCCATGTTTGTATAGTATCTGGGAGAGTAGTATCTTATCTGAATTGCTGTGCAAATCCATAGGATTAGTTATGGGAGCAGGGAGGTTTAACTCTATAATTCAGAGAGTGGTGCTAATGAGAGCTTCTTACAGAGGTTGTTTCATAGTGGTCTCTTTGGTCTTCTTCTCTTCTGGTCTCCCCAAAGTATCACCTGTGAGCTGTGAGAGCATGGCTGGCAAACTGTAATGAGACCTTACAGACCTCAGCTGGTGAAATTCCTGCCTGCGGGAATAAACAAGCAGTGTTTTACACTTTGCTGTAGGAAATTCAGGGATTAGCTAAGGCTGTGTTTTAAACCTCCTCCATAAACAGACTCCAGCTGTGGCAGTCCTGGGATTTGAACCTTCTTGCTCCAAGCTGCAGCGCCAAATTAGAAACAGGCTTTTTCCTGGGCAGGCTTTGTCCTGAGACGATCTCTGGGTTTGTGAATGTGCTCTGACTTGGCAAAACCCCAGTTGTTTAAAATACTCATCGAGCCAGCTGTGAACCTGCACACACCATGGTGCCATGAGTGACTGGAGGAGCCACGAGTGGCCTCTGCAGAGTGACAGCCAGTGCTGGTGTCAGAGCTCACAGCTCCAGCCAGGGCCATTCATGAGCACATTGCCCCTCATCTGTGACAGCCAAGAGATGGAGGTGCAGCTTTTTCCAGGAGATGAAAGACAAAAAGCAAAGGATATAAAACCCATCAGCAGCCTGGAAATGCCTTGCAGTGTTTGCATTGCAGTCTTCTATGTGCAAGGCTAAAATAGGACACATCTATGTCTGGCTTAATAGGTCAGAGTCCTCCAGTGACCTTCCTGGACTGTAAACCTCAGACTGGATCGTGGTTTCTATTCACAGGTAAAGAATCAAATGTTTGGGCCAAAAGGCTTGTTGCCAATTCACGGTGCAGACCATTTGATTAAATCTCAATATATGCCTTTCCCTGTGCTGGAAAAGAAAGACCAGCCCTTATAGCAAATCCCGTGTAGTGTATTTACAACAGTACAAGTTAGGCAGATGAATAACAGTATTTGGAGGAAATGTCTGTAAGCTGCTTAGTGGTTACAATAGCCAGTGCTGAATTACATGTGTCATTTGTCCAAGTGGAATCACAGCTGTGCCCCCCTTTAAGTCATACACAGCACTGCAGACGCTGTGCCAGGATGGCTGGGTACTAATAATGCCTCTTCCCTTATTTGAGGATGATTATCGGCAACTTTCACTTGTCCTTTCCTGTCAGTCCCAGGTGAGAGCACTGAATTTTCTAGGCTTATCAGTGGATTAAAGCTGGCAAGAAAGTGAAAAAACCCAATCATTTCTTCTTAGCTAGCTTATGATAGATAAAGGAACTCTGAAGTATTTCTATTTCTCCCCAAACAGGGAACATCAGATAGACTGTTTCCTGCCTTTCTTCTCATCAGAATATGGTGTGGGACGTCTCAGAAGTATTGAATTGTTTTTACTTAATCAAAAAGACAAGAGTCTTGGAGCCTTAATAGAGATATATTTTCTTCTCAACACATCTCAAACATTTGATCTACATTGGATTTAATGATACAGGAATTTTAAAGGGGCTGAATAAATCACCACTTTTGCTTTTCCTCGAGTGACATGCTGGTGATAAAGCCTGTTAGACACCTGGTAGACCTTTCAGGAAAAAAGGAGCATTAAAACCAGACTGAATTTACTGTGTTTAAAACACAGCAGTGGAAAAACATGCCTCTATTACATAAATGTTACTGTTCAGCACAAAAATGTCAAATGTGCATGAGTTTCTTGGAGACCTTGGTTATATTCAGTAAATATATTCAGTTACTAGTGGTAACTTGGAAGACACTTAGAAGCAGGGAAGAGAAGGAGGGATCACTAAACAGAAAGCTGACAAGGGGTGCAGCTGTGCAAGCATGGCTTGGCTGTCTGGAGCTGCAGCATTAAGGCTCTGGTAGGTCACAGCACAGTTTGTTCTTTCTGATTTACGAGTCCCACACTTTGAGCATGTCCTGGCTTTGCTGTGTTGATGGCCTCAAGTACCCAGGAGTGTGTGCATATCTTATCGGGCATCAGTGTATCATGAGTGTCAATCATGGGGCAGCGAGTCTGTGCACACACCGCTGCATTCTCACCTGCTAGAAAAGCCTTTTGCTTTGCAAAATGCAGAGCCAGGGCTGTGTCACTGCCTTCCAAACTGGACCCTAAAGAGAGTAGTTAGCAGCTAGAAAGGACACAAGAGGACACTTGCTGTGGGCAGTTAGATCAAGCTTGTGGTGCATTGCTGTGTGAACATTGCACCCTGTATTTCCAGCACAGCTCAGCTTAGGTGCTGTTAAGCCAGGGAGGACGAAAACAAATAAAACAATATGCTTGCATGCACTGTAAATATATCACATCCTGTTTATTGCATACAACTCCTCTCACCCTATTAATAAAATGTCCCTAAGGTTTCAAAGTGGAAAACGCAGCAGCTGCTGATGCGAAATGACAAGAGCAGAGTGATGGTGCTTTATACCACGCACAGATCAAGCCTGAAAGCTTTATTTACATGCTGCAAGGCTGTTTGCACAAGGCCTTACCCACTTTGGTGCATGAGAAATCTGGTGGTGAAACAATTCTGTTGTGTTACAAAATTAAAAAACCTTCTAAAGACTTAAGGCATTAAGTGCTCTTTGTGTGCTGCTGTATTACATTCATAAAAAAACCCAAGCCTGGCTCTAATGGGCTGTAAATGAACTCTTGGTGAAAAATATATCAAAATAAAACTACAGGCAGCCTAGGAGAATGCCTTCCAGGTTCCTCGTAAAGACTTCATACCAATTAGCAAAGGTGGTCCCAGAGAGCACATAACAGGCTTTTTACACTAGGCCTTGCGGATGCTGGGATGTGACTTTATTTTTTGCCATACTGGTATTTACACCAACAATGGGCTTCAGTGAAAAGAAATGCAAGATTTTCTGTGAAAGCATGGAAATGGTATCATATACAAGGGAAGATAAACAAAATTGCTACTACCAGGAAAATGGGAAGTCAGAGCTGTGTGGGCTGAATTCTGTCCTTATTTGGCTTTAGGGAATTATGTGATTTTATTCTATGACTCAGAGATGTTTTTACAGCATTTGCGTCACTCAGAAAAGTTGAATCTGCATAAGACCCAGCATATTCCAGGAGAGAATATTTTGTTCTGTAATGTGAACTGGCTAGCAGACACTGACAGGTTTCATGTTTTGCTTTATTATTATTATTATTGTTGTCATTGAGGCATAGATACAAGATGCCTCAGAGCTATCAGTTTATGTTACTGCAGCAAGTATATGCAGTATCGGAAAATCCTCATACTTGGAGAATCATTTTACAAATCAGCAGCAGTGAATTCCATTTCTGGAGAGAGCCCTAAGCTTTCAGTTTGCCTCCTTTGACCTCTGTTCACATATGGAAAAACACAGCCTGTGTATGATGTGGATAATATAACTTCCCCGCTCAGTTCCACCCGGATCTCACCATATTATTTCACTTGCAGAGCCTCACCCATTATAGGTGCCACAAATTAGTCACTGCCCCGAAGTGTAAATGCTTGTGTTTTTCCATCCAGGAGGGTGGTTAGAGAATTTGGCACATAATGCTGCAAGGAGCTGGCAGAACTGAAAGTAGGTGAGCTCAGACACTGGTCTGAAGAATGCAGCAAATCCAAGCAAATCCAAATTTAGGGCTCTGGAGGCTGGATCACAAGTGCTGCAGCCCTGTGATGCAAAGTGCTGATCCGATACTGGCTCATTCTGCTTGTTCAGATGTGTTCGAGTGTTTCTGAGAAGTTATTTCTGTGCTGGCAGGCTTTGTGAGAGATCAGGTGGCGTCTGCCCATGCGGCTCTGCCATTCTGCAACGCTGGGGATCATTTCTCTTCCAGCAGCTGGCACGGAGCTGTCATTAAAAGTATGACACTGATATAAACACTGCTCTGGCTAATTAGACAGCAATGAGGTTGTGTGCCTGCACCCAGCCTCGGGCATGTTGGCAGCCGTGGAGGAGACTCAATCCCCCATCCATTGCTCAGGACTGAGGAACAGCTTGGGCATAGCTGAAATCCAAAGCAAAATGAGTTTGTTTTCTTGTTCCCGAGGGCGGGACACTCACCTTTCACCCCCCTCTTTGCTGGAGGGTGCTGGCACTGGACTTTGACTCCAGTTCACTGTGTCGCTGGTTTGGCACCAAGCTTGGGCACGAGGGTGCATCATGGTCCTGAGAGCCATTTCTTCCTTCTCTCTTGCCTACTAATTTTTTTTTTTAACAACAGCATTTTGCTAGTGGTCTGCTTTTGGCTTTTGCTTTTTGGTTGCTCAGGTTTTGTCAGGACAAAAGGGTGAGGCTCAGCAAGGTGCAATCATCTCAGGCTGCAGCCTGGGAGGGGAAAGCACTGCAGTAATCTGCTCTCTGTCTCTCCCCCTGTGTCCAGAGGAGAAGAAAATGAAGCCTGACGTGATTATCAGGTAGCTCGTTAACTGAATCCCATCAGAAGTGGTCACTCCACAAATTCTTGATGATTAAATTCCCTCCTTTAATTAATTCCTCCCCTAGAAATTATTAGCTCACATTAGACACAAATTACCTGTTAATTTTCCATTGGATAATTAGTGTTCTTCTAGGCCCTAGTTAAGCTTTCTTGCCTTATGTCAGATTTGATCAAAAGCAGACACCTGAGTCTTTTGATTTGTGTTTCTTTTAATGTCAACATTTCCCCTTTTGCATATGGAACGCAGGCCAAGGCAGGGCTCTGACAATGCCCTCGGGACCTCCTGGAAAGATGGTTCCCTCCCCACTTCTGCTGGGGACTTTGCATGTGCCTGGGAGAGACGAAAGGCAAAAACCCACTCCAAAAATACTCCATGACTGTGGCCTTTGCAGCTCCTGCTCTGCTGGTGCCCAAAGTCTGAGTGCTGATTTTTTATCTCCCTGAGTGAGTGTCAGGCACGGGGCCAGGGGCAGTGGCCTCCAGTGGAGCTGCAGTGTGAGGGCTGCATATGAGGGCTTTCACAGTGGATGGGGAAATTTTCTTGGTCTCTGATCTCTGCTCCCGAGGCTGCTGCTGTATTTTATCTACAGATTTGTTCAGTGCAAAATGCAGAAGCTGTTCAGGAAACAGAAGGTGATGCTTCCCCCCCGCCATCCCCCCCGGAAGTGTTTGCAAATCCCATCTCCTCTTTCACTGAGTGTTTCTGCCAGAAGCTGCTGGCATTATTTATTCATTTTGCAGCACAGTGTCATGGTTTCAACAGGAGGGGGGGATAGTCTCCTTTTGATCTGTGCTGGCCCACGGCTTCTGTTGGTGGGGCACATCTTTAGGGGAGGTCGTGGGGTGGGTTTGGCTCTCCTTGGGGCTGCTGCTCATCAGGCAAGCACTGAAAAAGCTGCTGGTTGTCCAGTCTGTGGCTGATGTTGCTGATGTTAAGGATTTGCTGTGCTGCACAGTTTGTCCTTGCACGCTCCCAGGGCAGTGGTGGAAAGACTCAGCTCAGGCTTGAGTGGGACAGAGCTCAGAGCACTTGCTGGGGAGGCTGCAGGGCTGGGCTCCCTGCAGGAATCAGGGCTGTGAGCAGAGTCACAGGAGGCTGCAGGGCTGGGCTCCCTGCAGGAATCAGGGCTGTGAGCAGAGTCCCAGCGACACCTGACGGAGCCTGTTTGGACTGGGCTGCTTGGTCATGCACGGGCACAATGGATGAAAGGCAAACACCCAGCAGACTTTGTCATGGAAGGGTGATAGTCACGTTCCACATTTGAATAAATGAAATGTTTGGTTCTACTACAGGTTCTGCCTTGGTCTCACAAAATATTTGTGATCAAACATTCAGGCCCAGTTTCTTTCAGCATCTGTACTGCTGACATTCCTCGGCATACACTTAATCCTTTTTTGGTCTCTCAAGTGTGAATGGAGCCACCCAAACACAGGTACTGCTGCCTGGCACAGCCCCAAAGCTGCAGGGGTGGGTCTCAGGCAAGGTGTGTCCAGATCTGGGCTTTGCTGGCACAAGCCAAGCCCTCTGCACTGTGTCATAGCCCTGGCTGCTCATCCTGTTCCCCAGGGGATGCTGCTGCCCATCGAGTGGTGAGGGACCTGCGTATGTTCCTCTTTCCCACACCCTGAGCTGAGGCTGATGCTGTGGCCCTTCAGCTGGAGACCCTCAAGCAACACATGGCAGATTGTAGCCCCGGTAGGATACCCCAGACTCGATGGTATGCTCTGTCAAGGCACCCACTGAGCATCTATTCCAAATAATAGTCTGAGGGCATCCCAGCTTGGTGCTTTCATTCGTTGTTTCCATGGTCTACTCTTTATTTTGCAAATTTTAAACTGCACCACTTGCAGCCCTGAGCAGCAAAGTTTCCCTATCAAAGGGAAGCATTTCTGTGACACTGCTGAGTCCATTGCTCTGATGAGAGAGAGAGACTGTGGACTGTCACCAAGTGCACCTGAGTGGCTCCTGTGAATGCTCAGAGTGCCAAGAAGGAAGAGAATGTTTTGGGTGCCCCAGCGGTGCTGCTCTGTGTGGCCCAGCTGCTCCTTCCCCCTCGCATACCCTCATGGTACCAAATGTGTCTCCCCTGCAAACTCCAGTAAGTCTCAGAAAAGTGTGAAAGTGCTGCTGAAATCAAAGGGAAATAATAACCATAGTGAGAAGTTCTGGGTGGAAGACAGGTTTTTTGAGGGCTGTGGTATCTTGTAGAGCCCTGGTGTGATTTATTTTTAACACTGAATGTCTGGTCCTCCATCGCATTTCCCACAGCTCAGCTCTGCCATCTCCCTCCCCCTCCTTCACATACGTGTCATTTGCCCCCTCATTTATTTGCAGTTTCCCACCGTATGAGTAGGGCAGATACTCTCTACTCTCTGTTGTAACTCAAATTGGGCACGGTAGCTCTAACAGCTTGTTGCAACACCCTCGTGGCTAAAGCCCAGCTGTCATGGCACAGATTCTCTCACAAGAGCACCAAGGGTTTTCCCTGCCTGCCTGCAGGCTCCCGTGAACCCAACACAACTTGCATCCCTGGATGCTACCCAGAAGTGGTTAAGGGATGAGCAGGCTGCAGTGCTGTTGTGCTATCAAGCTCGCAGGAGTGGAGCTTTCTCTTCCCATTACCAGTTGCTGGGTTTGGGACTCAGAACTGATCCTATCCAGGAGTTCAGTACTTGCCCTGCTGCAGAGGAGCTGCATCCTCTGCCACCATCAATTCAGTGTCTCAGAGAAAGGTGCTGAACCCCTTCTCCCTCAGATACTGAAGTCTTCTGCAGCTGGCAGGAAACAGAGCCTTTTGCATGAGCAGAAGTGCTGTACTTCTGCGATCCATAAATACACCCCAGTGTGGGGGATCTGCTGTCTTTGCCATGTCATGGCTGTGGGGGCTTTTTTTGGCAATGCCCAGGGTTGGTATGGAGGAGGAGGTGTCAGCAGCCCATAAACGCACAGGCAGGGAACGAGTGGGAAGCAGAATATGTGGGTGTAAATGTGAGCTTATCTCCTGCCGTGGCTGTTCCCCTCCCACCCCCAAGTTCTGCTAGCTTTAATCATCTTAGACCCGTGCAAAAACTCTGCATATATCAGGTGCGGGATGTTTGAGTGGCTGTGTTTCTGAGCTGGAGAATCTAAACCCCTTGCAGATGGACTTTGTGGAGGTGGCAGACAGCTCCCAATGACCACAGCTCCTGACCCCAGGGCAGCTCCTGACTCCAGTGACTGCTTCATCCCCCTCTGGTGTGCCCTGGAGCAAGGATGTGTTTCACATTTGGGCTTGATATATTCACAGAGTGCATGGCCATTGCATATTCAGTAAGGCATGATAAATTCATTTAACAAATCTTCCAGATCATCTGTGAGTGTATACTGCTCTAAACTCCAGTTTAATATGCTGGTTGTTATAGTATTGAAGTTATTCCTGATCTGATGCTTTCTTCCTTGCCTGCCAGCATCTTTTGACAGACAACAGAATTCTATTTTAGATCTATACCAGGTAATTATGTTTGCTTGGCGTGTTGCAGTGCTCCTTGTTACTTGGCAAGCAGAAGTGTTAGTCAGGCAGGGGAATGTGCCATGACATGTGGAGTAAAAATCACATTGCAGCCCAGCTATGACCCCCCAGATCCCTTCATCCAAGAGTCCCAGGGCTTCTGCTTCATTCTCCCAAGTATCTGACCTGGTTACAGAGCAGGATTTTGACATAAATGCCTGAGTTAAGCAGAGACAGGTAAGTGATTTGCCCCAAATATTGACTTGATACAGTGGGGAGAAGGTGGCACTGATCCTGTCCTGGAGATGGGAGTGATGAATTACCAGGAGGTAAATAAAGCATCTGGTGGGCCCTGGGAGGGCTGCTGGCTTGGATAACGTATGGTCTGTCATGTCTTTAGAGCAAGATTTTTTCAAAAAGTGTTTACAGTGCTGTGTGTAAGTTCATTGTGTACTGTGGAGGAGCTTTATCACGATGAATGAATGGACTCATGAGCACTAAGGGGGAATTCAGCAGACCTCGCTGCCCTGTCCTTGCCTTCCTGTGTGCACTGTGCAGGTTTCCATCAGATCACATGGAATTGCAGGGAGTCACTGCCTCTGGCAGCAGCCTGGGGAAACATGGCATGAGGACTTCAGCAGGACACAAGCAGCTCCCCATTACTGTCGTGGGTGGGAGTGGGAGCTTCAGACAAAATTTACTAGAAAAGCCCTGCCACTGAGTCACGAGATGTAGAGAGGACATCCTTGTTTCTTAAACTCCTTCTCAGAGAGAAGCCTGGGGGCAGCTGGATCCAGTCAGCCTCAGACTGTCAAATAGTTCAAGTAACTTTGACCTGCAGGATTTAAAGATGGCAAATCAGATATATTTCTATAAAATGTATTCTTTATTATGACAAATGATTAGACAAAAAGTCTGAATCAGAATTATTTACTATACTTATAAAAGCTAAAACTTCTAGTAGTGCATGTTAAAACATAGTGCACTAAATTAAAGCAATTATATTAAAGCTAGAAAAAAGAAACCATTGTTAAGTAGAGACTGATGTAACTCACCATACCAACACTCAGAGTGGGCAGGTCTCTTCCTCTTAACCTTGAGGAGTGACCTGGAGGGACATCTCCCCTCCAAGGGAGAATCTCCACACACAATCCAAGAAGGGGTGTCTCAGAAGAACTACTGTGTAGAAAGTTGTCTTTGGTTACGTGGAAGGTGTAACCAAAAGTATGTATTCTATCACCATCTCCATAAGCTGTTAGAAACAGGTGGGGCAGTGTTCCTTATGTTCAGCATGACCCAGCCCTGACAACACCACTGGGGCTATTTCTGCTCATGGGCCATCAAGGGCTCCGGGGGTGACTCTAAGATTACATCAGGACATTGTGAGATGCCCCGCCCAGAGGGGAGGAACTGAGCATTCCTACCTGCATATAAATGGAGACTCTGGAACACTGGATTACCTTTTCCACTGGATTCCCAGAGGAGAAGAGCTCAAGAGCCACCACTGGACCCCCAGGCACTGACCAGATTGTTCTTCAGGATCACCACTTCAACCAGACCACATTCATCACTCCATCAGGACTGCAGCCACCATTTAACTGGACTGCTATCACCACGCTGACCAACAGGGTGGTGGGTTGTATTCTGGTTCTATCAGTTTAGCTGGTGTTTCTGCATTATTGCCTTTAATTTTTCCTATTAACTTGTAATTCTGACTTGGAATCTCTCACAATATGTTTGTGAGGAGTCAATTCTTCTGCTGGTTTACTTCCAAACTAGCACAAAAGTGGACTGGATTTTTAGAGTGTTAAAGTGTTGATTGTCAGTCATATGCCTCCAGGGCAGTTTAGCAGTTTATCTGCCAAAGCTTTGCCTTACTGTCAGGATGTTGACTTGGGATTGGTGTGCCAGACTGATTTTTAACCTAATTCAACACCAAAACAGCACATGGCTCCCCTCTCAATCCACCCTGACAGATTTGCAAATAGGATATTGTCCACTGAGTTGCTTGACCACGGTCCAGGTCAAAGCATGGGGGGAAGCATCCTGTCACAATTACACAGAACAGAAATGACCCCACAGATGGACTGGAGCAGAGCAGCTCCCCAGCTGCTGGAAAATGCAGCATGAGCCCACACCCTCCCAGAGGTCCCTGGCTGTTCATGCCCACACCACTGGCACCCTCAGGTGCCACCTTCAGCAGGGAGGGCAGGCTGGATGGTCCAGGTGCTGGCAGCCTTGACTTTCCCCATCTGCTGTGTGACATGGGAGCAGCAGCTGCCCCTAGGATGCATGCCGGACACAGGTGGTGATGCCCTCCTGCACACGAGGGCTGCTCAAAGGGATGCACCGAGGTGCAATGAGGGATGCACCCCCTGTTCAGACCGCATTTTTTCCCTGAACAGAGAACCCTGAGCCTGGCTGGCCACTTTTAGCCAAGGCCAATAGTCACAGAGCAGATGTGGGAAACATGGATTCAAGTTCCTCTTCAGTTTTAGTTAATGCAGATCTGAGGCCAGCTTCCCTCCCCTTCCCCAGGACTGCTCTGGGTGTTGTGGAGAGTTACTCAGTAGCCCAAATGATGTTTTGCAGCACTGAATCCATACACATGTACTGCAGTGGGAAGCAGGAACTGCTTCCACGGCAAATGCCCAGCCCCTCACTGCAGAGCAGCCCACGCTGCTCCTTTCTTGCTGGAAATGTTACTGTTTGATTGGCACGAGAGAGATGTCTGCAGGATGGGCCAGGAGACACCTCGTGAGCTGATGTAAAATCCAGTGGTCTGGATGGACTTGGGGGGATGTCTGTCCCTCCCCTGCCAGGCAGTGGGAGGATTTGACCTTGATGGAGCCCCACGCCATCCCCAGGGCTCCTTGTCCTCTTTGTGTGGGGTCTGTGTGATGTCTTACTGGGCTGCTGGCTGGGGTTTGGGCTGACAGATGAACACACTCACCCGTGGTTTGCTGTGCACTGCATCTGCTTCAGGCTGCCTACCCTAGAGTGTGCTGTTCCCTTTCAGAATATGCTCCTGCAGCGCAGCTTGGCCATCGGGCGGCACCTGGGCTGGGGCTGAGATCTGCTGCCCAGCTTGACCCTCTCCTCTTCCTGCTGTTTTATTGGCTTTAATCCATTACTTTCCACGTGGGTAAGTGGCTTTTTGGTGGCTATTTCTTGCCAAGTGCTGCTGCTAGCTGCCTTGTCTCATCCACAGAGCAGGTGGTGAAGAATCCTCCTGCAGGATTACCCTGCAGGCAGCCTGCCAGCTCCTGTGCCCTTGGGCTGGGTTTGGGCATCGTATGTGCTCTCAGTCCACGGGCAGGTGTCTGTTGGGAACCTGTCCCCACTCAGACCACTCTGAGATGGCAGCCCACACGTGTGAGAGGCCGGGACATGGCTCAGGTGAGAAGGTGGATGGGGCTGCTGTGAACTTGAGGCCCTCCTTGCTGAGGAGACACAGGGAAGACATCATGGGGAGCACCACAGCAACTCTTCAGACCAAGGGGTGTCCTGAAGTGCTGTTGATCTTCTCCAGGGTTGGGACCAGGAGAAGGCAGACTGACAAGGACACGGCACAGCAGCCTGAGGGGGCTGGGCTGGCTCTGAGGGGCTCTGGATTTCAATGCCTGAGCAAAGTCTGGTGGCCTCAGTCTAGACAAAGATGAGACCCCTCCCTGCAGAAGGAAAGCTGTCATCTCTTCTGAGTAAAAGAAAACTCTTGAACTCCTTGCTCTTGAAGTCCTGGTTGGCTCCTCAGCTGCTTCTGCATGTCCTGTGAGCAGCCACATCACGCATGCTCCAAGTGCTATTTCTGGTGGTGGTGCAGGCCATGCTGCAGCTGCAAACCCCAAAACAGCCACGCTGGTCCGTCCTGTCTGCTCACAGCACTGTAATCCTACCGCAGGACACCTCCTCCCTGCGGGGGCTGTGTGTGACCACCCTGTGCGCAAGCTGCTCCCACAGGGCAGAGCTGACAACAGGATCCCGGCTGGGAAACGCTGAGGCAGCTCCTTCAAAGGTCACCCGGGTGATTATGTGCACAGGAAAGGCTCAGATGTGCGGCACAGCTGTCGCTGTGAGAAGAGGGGAAGTGTGCACCGAGCTGTGACGGCTGCTAGAGGAGCTCAGGAAACCAAAGCCTGGGGCAGGCGGTGGGGCTTGGGCGCTCTGTTGCACGGGGACCTCGCCCCCAGCACAGGTCCCATGAATGCAGGCAGCTGTTAGAGAGAAAAACCAGGGCAGTGAAGATGTTCAGCCACCAGAGTCAGGCAAAGCTCTGCCCCTTCTCTGCTCTGAGGAAGGCAGTGCTTGGTTGGAAGCATCTGGATGTGCAGTGCTTGGGTTCCAGCTAATCCAGCACTGGTGTCATCAAAGCTGCACGTCCTTGGCTGTCTTGCCATCCTCTGTCGGTGGAAATGGGCCCTGCTGAGGGCCACGGTGGTGCCCACAGGTAGGTGGCTGAAGTGGGTGAGATGAGACCTCTCACCTTCAGTCCTACCTGCTCTTCTTGGACAAACTTTGAAAAGAAAGGGAATATTTTGATCTTCAAGAAGCAGTGATAATTTTAAATCATATCAATGTATATCAGAGATAGGAGCTACATTCATATCCTTAAGACACCATCACATGAAATGCCCCCAGCCATGAAGAAATGGGCTTTTAGAAACAATCTTTTCACTGAGTCTGCACAGAATTGCCCTGAAAGGCAGGCTTGTCCTCACTGCCAGCTGGTGAACTTGTGCCAAGGTTTATATCTCCACAGCACACACCTCTGGACCAGAGCAGGTTCCTTCAATCAGGACTCAATTCTCCAAATTCTTTTGATGGAAGAGCAGGTATAAACATCTATTGTTTTTTTTTTTCAGTGACAGCATATCTCTGCAGCTTTCTGGTCTTGTCTGCCCTGCTCTGTTGACTGCTGGCACCTCCGAGTTCCCAGAGATTAAAAAGAGCAGGATAGATCATGAGGAAGATCTCTTGGTGGCAAAAATTTTAACAGCACAGAGCTGCAGAGTAACAAGGTCTGTAGCTTCTGAGTCTACTTCCAGCCTGGCAGCCACAGCAGCTTCCCAGCACTGAGCATCTCTAATGTGCTCAACCCTTAGCATTAACCAGATGTGAGTCATGCTCTAAATAATGCTGAGCTGTGGTTTAAAGCCCAAATTCGTTTCTTTAGAGAATAAATACGTGTCTCCTTTATGTACACTCTGGTTTTTAAGTTTTCCTACCTAAGATGACTAGAAACTTCTCCTTTTCAGGCTTCTTTCTCACATGGTCATGCACTTTCAGGACCAAGGGTTATCAGGAAATGAATCAGGAGTTGCCAGAAGTTCACGAGGGCACTGGGTGCCCTGCTTGGTGCACCTGCAGTGCTCTGCTGAAACCACTTGCAGAGTGATGCTCCCCCACTTTCCTAGAAATTGTGACCTCAGTTGCCTCCCACTCCCAGCTCTTCAGCCTCCCCCCAGCACATGCTGAGGTGTTAGTGTTTAGTCTGTGCTGGAGGCTGGAGGTGTGCAAGGCTCCTGCCCACGGATGGTGCAGGGAAATGCAGTGCTGTGAGCCATGGAGCTGCTGCTGGCCAGACAGGAGCTCTGGGTGTGCCAGCACAGTGTGGCTGCTGAGGCTGTGGTGGGAGTGCTCATGATGGGGCTGGACGTGGGCTCTTGGAGCTGTTTTATCTCCAGCCGTAGTAGAAAATCCAGAGTGGAGCTGGGCCGGCTGCAGTCACTGAGCTGTGTGTGTGGGATGGATGCTGATGGCACAGCTGCTGTCAGAAGCTCCTGCAGGAGCAAATAATGTCTGTGCTGGTCTCTGGTGAGGCTGCCTGCTGCAGTAGCTCTCTGAGAGGTGTTCCCTTCTAGCCTTCCTCCAGCCCCTGCTGCAGCCAGCTTCGGTAGCATTGCCTTGTCAGCACCATGGCTGCTGGTTCTGCAGTAGGCACCTACTGCAAGTGTCCCCTGCCCCCAAAGTGGCTGCTGAGGTGCTCACAGCTCCCAATTTATCAAACCCACCAGTCCCCAACCCACCCACTGTACAATAGCAGAAGTTTCCATTTCCCTCCTTATGGAATGTGTTCTGTCAGTCCTGCAAACTGCCCCGCAGAGGGAAGTGGTTCTACTGATCACAAAAACACTTCCTGAAGCTCAGTGGTCCTTCATGCCCCACCCCACCAGCCCTTACATGTGCAAATAAAAGAAGAGCAGCGAGACACAGGGGAGCCCCCAAAGTCTCTTCTGCTGGTGGTGCCTTGGTGCAGATCAGCCCCTCCTTGCTCTCCGTGAGCAGATTTAGTGCTGCTGTGCAAACTGAGCTGCAGGTCTAATCCCCAGGGAGCTGATCACACACCAGTTTGTCCCCAAATCCCACACCCCCTCCTCTTCCACTGCCTCCCACCTTGCCGACAGCACGTGTGCACCTGGGGAGAGACGTGATTCCTGCTACCACTGACAAGGCTCTTGCAAATATTGGGGAAGAAAGAAGTGGGAATAGCACTTCTTCCTCCTCCCCTCTCAGTTTCTTCACAACTGAAAGGCCAGTGATCTGCTTTCTGTGATCAGGCAGGTTGTGGCTTCCTGGTATTCCCATGGGAACCAGGCCTTCCAGGAGAAGCATTGGCTGCCCCGGCGCTGGTGAGGACTCACCTGGTGCTGCTTCTGTCCCCACAGGGTCCCCAGCTTCAGCTCTATGCTGGAGGCTGCAACGTGCCCGTCTGTGGCTTTGCAAATCTCTTTCCTCCTCTGCAAAACGGTGTGGTGCAAAGCACTGAAATGCAAAGGTGGAGGATTTATTACAGCAGGGTGGTGGGGAAGGGCATACTACAGCTAAAATCTGTGCTATATGGGTCACCCCCTGCCCTCCAGCCTGCCCCCAGCACAGCCTGCTTACACACTGTTGGGACAGACAGATTTCCTGAGGTGCCAGCCCAATGCCTTAAGACTGAGGGAAAGCCAAACCAAAATAAACCTGATGTAGCTGGGTGCTTTAATTTGCAGGAAGAGCTGAGCAGCAGCAGGCTGGTTCCCAGCTGAATCTTTCTTGCTGTATCAAGCATAAATTCATCAGGTATTCCATTTCCTGGGAAAAAAAAAAAAAGCAGAATAATTCACTTGGAAATAAAGAGTGGAGCAATTTTTCCCTCTGACATAGTGAATGCAATTACCTAAGGCATGGGAGGCTGAGATAACTCACTTATTCAGCCCCCACTCTCCAAAGAAACCATCATCATTCTGTCAGAAAAGGCTTTAAACCCCAATTCACATCCTGAATGCTAAAACATCACCACATACAGAAGCTGTCCTTATGATTTCCATGCACCAGCTGCTGCATCACAAGCAAAACACACTCACAGATAGGCCAGAATGTATTATTATCAAGGCCATATACCCAGTGCAAGCTCCCTTTGTTTGCTGACCCTTTTCCTGGTGCTGTTGGTGTCTCCTTGTCCTTCAGGAGCAATTCCTAGCAAAGCAAAGCACACTGGCATCCTGTTAGCAGTGTGTGAGCCACACTGGGGCTGGGGAAATGTGCATGGGGGATGAGAGTCTCAAGCTGTGTCTGTTTGGAGAGCTCAGCGAAGAGAAGCCATAAGCTTGTGATTGCCCCCAAATTTAATTCCATTTAGGCAGCACTCTCCCACCTCTTGTGCCATTACATAATGGGGAGTGGAATAATGACTTTCAGCAATGCTGTTTGAGTGGCAGCAGTCCAATTCTGGACTGTATTTTTTTTTTTAATGGTGGGGGGAGAGCAGGTTGGCAGAGGGGAGAAAGCATCCGTTTGGTTTGTCTGCAATCCCTGTTTCGCTTTGGGAGCTTTAGAGGACAGACACATTCTTCCATCTCTGCTAATCCTCCTCTGATACAGAGGATTTTCCTGCCATTAAATGATAGCTTGTGAGAAAAAAATTCCAACTTTTCAGAGACTGACTCGTATGGCTAAGGGCAGCCTCATGAGCAGGAGGGAGGACACAGCCACTGCCTGGCCAGGTAAGCAACACATCCAGATGATTTCTGTTGGGAATTTTGGTTTCCACTATTTGATGCTGAGCTGGTTACGCTCCTCTGTACCAGCACCTGTTTCCTGGGGAGACAGCCAGTCTCTTACTGTTGGTGATCCTTTCCCACCTCAGATGACAGGAACCTTCCCTCGGCACGGCTGGGGGGAAGGACACGGAGGAGCTCCTGAAAAGCAGTGGCACAAAGCTTCAGGATTTCCTGAGAAGGTCAGTGGTGGAAGAAAGATACTCACCAGGAAGGTGCTGGGGACTTCTTCAGTTTGAAAGTGTGTGAGAGAAGAGCGTTTTCCTTCATCTTCCTTTCTAAACGTAGATCTTTTTGTAGAAAAATGATGCAGGGAAATGACAGAGGATGAAACTTGTCCCTGTTCTTCCTGTGTGCTTTTAGATCCCTCAAGTTTGCTTGCCAGACCTGAAATGCCACTAGAGAATAATCAAGGTAATGTTTGCCATCATTCTAAATGGTGAGTATACTCTTATTTTTCATTATCCAGTAGTGGATTAGACAGATCCTTTGGAAAGGTGGCGGTTAAATACTCAATTATTGCAATCATTGTCTCTTTACCCTTCTTAAAACTCTGCAACCTTTTTCCCCTCTGCCTTTTGGCCTCTCACGCTTTCTCCCAAATACTGAATTACTGTAGTATTTAAAAGAGCAAAAACTATCATCCCTGGGAGGAAATTTTTTTTATTGCTTAATGCCACAAATATTTTTGACCTTCCTGCTGTATTTCATCCCTTTTCTCAAACACACATCTCATCTGAGCACCCTCTGTGTCAATGAGTTGCAGAGATCTTCCAGCTGCTGCCCTGTCTGTGAGCACAGCATTAAAAGCAAGGAATATAATTTTTTAGTGAAGGGGAAGGAGTAGGGCAGGAAAGACGGGAATGTTTCAGGCTGCATTGATCAGATGAGATCTGGCCAACAGGGGAGAGCTGATCTCTTTTGCCCTGAGCAACAGCTCTCCTGAGGGTTTGGTGGGGTTCAGGTGGAGGTTTTTTTCCAACTTCCTTTCTGAAAGGAAGAGGAGAAATTGCCACAAAGGCTGCATTGCTGAGGTTCTTCTCTGAGCTCATTTTCTGGGGAGAGATTTTCTCACTGGATGGTCCTCATGCACTTGCTTTCCATGTCCCACACAGTGCAAAGATACACTTGTAAATACAGATCTTAGAAGTCTGCTATGAAATGCCACTAGCAGAGGACCCAGATTTGGCATTTGTGTACAAGGAAAACAGGCTGGATATGGCTTGGGTTCAGACATTTCCTTTTTCGAGTGATTAGAGAAGAAGCAGGGAGGGGAAGGAGAGGATTTGGTTATCAGCAGGCTCATTCCTACAGTGCCCGCTGTGTGCACAGGGATGTGGCTGAGCCTGGGGCAGCTGGAGCTAAACATTGAGCTTGTTCAGGACAGCCTCACCTATAGGACAGCCTATGCACAAATGTCCCTCTGGATGTCACCCTGAACCCATACAAGGCTCCTGTACCAGCAGCAGCACTTGCATCCATCGTTTTACAGACAACCACCTGCAGTCAGACATTTGGGAACAGGCAAATCCTTAATCTGTCTGGCCCTCAGTTTATGTAACTGCCTAACAAAAACAGCATATGCCCCTGTTGGCACACAGAGGGGGGACTGGTGCAGAGGGTAGCAAAGGAGGCAGCCCCTGGGCAGGCTGCACAAAGAAAGAGCAATCTGAGGCCAGCATATTGTTCCCCTCCTTGTCCTTAGAATCCAGCTGTTGTCAGGGCCCTGACTGAAGGGGACTTTCCTTTAGCTGTGGCTGCTAGATAAGGACATGGGGAAAAGGAGAAGAGCAGACAAACAAAATGACAACCTGTCTAAAATCCTTTCCAGCTCCCAGAGCCCTTCACTATCATTTATCCTTGAAGTGATGCTGTTTTGCTAATTCTCCAATCACAATAGTGTGCCGGGGCATGATGGGACCTGAATTTTGATGAAGAGGCCACAGCTCATCCTTTTGTGATGCTCTCTCCGTGTATCTAAAGACCTCTCCTACATACAGCAACCAGGAAGGTTTGAACAGATCCAGGCTGGGCAGCTCCTGGGTTGCTGCCCTTCAGTGGGGACTTGCCCAATAAATGGTTTTGCAAGTCTCCTTTACACAGGCAGTGTAAACTCCTAAATACAGTCCTATGCATATTGCCTTGAGAAAGGATGGAGAAAAGGCAGAGAAATTGCAGCTCAAAATGTTGTTTGTCCTGTACATTAAAGCCTTAAGGACTGTAAAAATAAAAGCTTGATGCTTGCTGAAGCTGATGCTTCCTGGCATATCACCTCACAAGTCTGTCTTATTAAAAATGCCCATGGGAATACAGCTGTAGTGGGCAATCGCTTTGCTGCAAACCACAGGGAGAGGCAGCCCAGCTGCAGGGAAATTCCCCCTCTGGACACTCAACAGGAGTGTGGAGGAACCCCCCTGATCCCAGCAGTGCTGTAATAGAGGTGGCTGTTGGTAAAGCTGTTGGTATCTCATGTTTTGCTGAAAAAAAAGAAAAAAAGGATTATGTTTGTGTGGGAGCCAATAAACTGCAGCAAAAAACCTGTCAGTAGCAATGGCACCATTTCCTGCTAGTGAGTACACAGAGATTGCTGATGTGGCTTCCGATTTTGTTAAGGAGAAGGTAGGATGTGTCTGGGAGAGAAATTAAAAAAACTGCTCTTAGTTCTTCCTCTCTAATGAGTTTATTTTCATGGAATCAGAGAAAGGGTTGTGCTGGAAGAGACCTAAAAGATCATCTCATTCCAACACCTCTGCCATGGGCAGGGACACCTTCCACCAGACCAGGTCTGGTTAGAGCTTCATCCAACCTGGCCTTGAACACTGCCAGGGTTGGGGCATCCACGACTTCTCCAGGTACCCTGTGCCAGTGCCTCATCACCCTCACAGTAAAGAATTTCATCCCTATATCTAACCTAAGCTTCCCTCCTGAAAGAGGGGAAAAACATTTTGCCTTAAAAATGAAAATAATAATTTTGCAGATGTTTTGTTGACTGGCTGTTCCCCCCCCCCTAAAAAAAGCCTGTCTGTGGAGGTTGATGTCTCCCATTCCTTTTGTTCTTCTCTGGTTTCTCCCCAAAAGCTTTCTTCTCTTCCTTGTTGTTCAGCCATCTGTGTGGGACTAACTTGGGAGGAAACAACAGCCATGCACCACCCAAGTCAGGCTGACAAAGGACAAAGTGGCTGCTCCCATCAGACATAAGGCACTATATGGTGACTGTCTTGAGAACTGGCAGAGCAGCAAAAACTGTGCTGGAGATGCAGTTTCTCATCCATGATGAGATCATGAAGCCAGCAGTTGAACAATATTTCTTATTTTGTTTTTACTCACGCTGTCGTACCAGTACACAGTAGGAATGTGTTTTCAAACACTGCACTGCATCTCCTTCAGGGCTGAGAGCTCCTGTCCAGCTCATGGCTTTGGTAGAGAAATGCTAGGTTGAGTGAATAAAGGAAAGAAAGAAGCGAAAAGCATGAATGTGACACACTTTGGGCAACTAATTTTTCTCCCTGCCCACTGCCAGACTCACTCCCCTTTCCACACCCAGGAATGCTGTAGCCCACCCACAGCTGCTGGGCTTCAAAGCATCTCTGCCTGCTCCCTAGCCAAATTATATCCCTATCAGGCAGCAGAGAGACCACAATAGAGACTGAGAAATACTGAATTCTAGGTGAGCCCCCTCTCGGGGAGAGGAATTAATCAGAGATGATGTTCTAGGTGACATATATTCTCGGCAGGAGAAGATTTTTAGTAATCTTACGGAAGAGCTCCTCAGTCAGCACTGGTGTACAGGTGGCAGTTAGCCTGGCTAGAGGGGAGGAACAGACAGTGTAATTTCTTTTTCTTGCTGTGACTAATTGCTTTGCTAATGATGTATCCTTTTCTCTCCTGCCTTGCCTCGGTGGGGACGGCAGTGCTCCTTTGGGTCCCGCAGGTCCATGGGGTGTGGGCCTGTGTGCGCTCCTGCCCTCCCAACTGCGTGTGCACCCCGGAGCGGAGCTGCTCTGTGCTCTGTGACCGCGCCGGGCTTGGGCAGATCCCCAGCGAGTTCCCCTGCGAAGCCTCTTCCATCAACCTGGACAAAAACAGCATCAAGTTCCTGTCCGAGAGGGCCTTTGGGACACTGCCTTCCCTCAAGTCCCTGTCGCTCAACCACAACAACATCTCCTTCATTACGCCGGGGGCGTTCAAGGGGCTGCCCAGCCTGACGGAGCTGAAGATGGCCCACAATGAGTACATTCGCTATCTCCACACGCGCACCTTCACCGCGCTCCGGCGGCTCGTGAGGCTGGACCTGGCCGACTGCAACCTCTTCAACATCCCAGACAGGATCTTCATCGAGCTGCCTGCTCTGCAGGAGCTGTTCTGCTTTCAGAACAACTTCCGAAGGATCCCAGGCGCCATCAGGGGCATGGAGAATTTGACCCACGTGTACCTGGAGAGAAACAGGATTGAAGCGGTGGCCTACAACTCCCTGCAGGGCCTGACCAAGCTGAAATACCTGAATCTGCAGGACAACAAGATAAATGTCATCCACGAGCGAGCTTTTCAGGCCTGTCAGAGGATGGAGTACCTGTACCTGAATGACAATTTGATCAGTGAGCTTCCAGAAAACTCCTTTGATGGCCTGAGGCGCCTGAAGATGCTCAACCTGGGGGGGAATTTTCTCAGGAACATTTCCAACACGTGGTTCAGGGACTTGGGGGAGCTGGAGATCCTTTACCTGGACCGCAACAGGATCAGCTACATCGAGGAAGGGGCTTTTGAGAACCTCACCAGCCTGGTGGCGCTGCACTTGAACAGCAACAACCTGACGACGCTGCCCTTCTCCGTGTTCGAGCCCGTGTACTTCCTGGGGCGCCTGTACCTCTTCCGCAACCCCTGGGAGTGCGACTGCCGCATCGAGTGGCTCAAGGAGTGGATGGAGAACTACAGGCTCGTCAGGGACATTCCGTGTGCCTCCCCCTCCTCCGTGGCTGGGATTGACCTGACGGACGTGCTCTACGAGAGGTCTCCCGACGGTTACTGCCTCGACCCCGTGGAGCTGAACATCACGTCTGAGGGGCCGACCCCAAGCGAGGAGCCTTGGTCTACCACAGAGAGCAAGTTCAACAGCCTTATCTCCAAACTCTTGCTCCAGATGGGCCTTCCTGAAGAGGTGGCGAACGCCACTGAAGTGTACAGCAATGCCACGCAGCTGGATGGACAGACTGAAGGGGTTTCTTCAGGCGTGGGGGAAGACAGAGCCCAGGCTGACTCCTCTTCCTTGTACGTCCCAGCACTTTTTGCAGTAATTGTTCTGCTGTGCAAATAGTTCAAGGGCTGTATGGAGCAGGGGTCTTGCTTAAGCATTTAGTCCCTGCACCTACTTAGTCGTTAGAGAAAAGTTTTTAATGTGGGCCTCTGATACATAATGGGCTCCAAACTCTTCCAGGCTGGGTTTGTGGGACCTGGTTCCAGATCCCCCTGGGAGCTGGTGGGATCTGGGTCCCACTCTGGGTGACAAACGTGCCCTGTGGGTGTCTCAGAGCCTCCTGGATACTCACAGGAAGATGAGTAGCGCTAAGGTTGAATTTTGCCTAGAGATGTATGCTGTTCCCTGCTGGGTTCTGCAGGAAGAGGGGTCTGTCTGCTGGGTGTTTGTTCCATTGGGCCAACTACAGGTGACCCAACTTCACGAGAGCAAGATGAGGCAGCAAAACCTGAACCCTCTTCATGTCCTGACTGACACTCACACCCACAGCAGGCACGGATGGACAATGGGAAACTACTCCTGATTTCCCCCAGCAGGTAAAGGAGGGAGCAGGGCAGTCCTGGGCAACATCCAGGGATGAACACTGGGCCTCATGAAAAGGAGGAAAACATCTGGGGAGAGCACCTGCCCCAGGCAGGCCCGGGCACTGTGTTTGGCCATGACCACAGGCAGGATTTTGATCCTTTCTCATCCCAGTTATCCTGGCACTGGTGCAGGGGAACCAGATGGACACATGTTTGTCAAAACCTTCTTCTTTGAGGCAAAGCTACTTAACAACCTACTTATTCACATAATTTCAATGTGTTTAATTTTTCAATGAATATATTGTTTCAAGGAATACATTGTTTTTATTTGTAGATTGTTTTATGGCATGGCAGCAGGGGCAGAGCCTGGTGATGACAAATGCAACCAGGCCCTATGAAATATTTGTATTTTCACCACTAATGTGTACCATGTAATGTGTCGTATTATGCCAGACTGATAATTTTATTTTATATGGCATCTTAGGTGTTTTATCTTTGAAATTTTCAATGAAAGCTGCTAATATGACCAGAAAGAATGATGCTTTATGTATCAAAGCATATTAATAAAATAATTTGGTATTTTACTCACAAAAATAAATTAACTGCTCAAACCTCAGGGTTTTTTTGAGATCCTTGACAACTCTGGTGATTTTTTTTTGTAGGCTACTCATGAGTGTCCTTTCATTGCCTAGAGAAAATGGGAAGCTATTTATTGCAGCATAAATACTTTCACTTAGAACCCGACTGTGCTTATGTTTGTGTTAAGCAGCAACACTTCAAAATATAAGTGACTATATGGAAATATACTTCTGTCCAAAAAGATCTACTGCTTTCTAATTAGAACCAGAGATTTCCAGAGGAAAGCTGAGTACAGGGAAAACCAAGCTTTCCTGGCTGCAGCGGCTCCTCACTTATCTGTAGCTCGACCACAGTATCCCCAGGGAATCAAAATGCCAGATGGTTTGATAAATGCCTATTTGACCTGTTCCGTGAACTAAATTCAATGAGTTTGGATTTCCAGGCTATTTATGAATCCATTAATCTTCTTAAGTGCTAAATTCATCTGTGTATTATAAGAGGCTGTTTTTCAAACCTAGTCCAGCCCAGTGCTGTAGAGGCGTATTAGGTTAAGGATGCCTTTACAGGAGCACTATTTCATCCTGTCAGGGGAGGTTTATCAATAGGCCTGGCACAGATGGTAGGAGACAAAAGGTTGTATTTCACTTCCTGTAAGTATGGATGCCTCGTGAATGAATTGTTTTTATAACCCACATACTCATTTTCCATGCCGAAGCACTTTAAAGCTGCAGATCGCCTTACTGTGCAATTGTTGAGTGGCTTTCAAGTCAATTAGTGCTTCAAAGATGCTTCTACTTTATCTGCAAGATGCAGATGTGAACGCGGAGCACCTTAAAATGTTGGTTTTAGCAGAGATTGTGCTGTCAGGTGACAGACAAGAGTGATCTACATTGTACTGAGTGTGATAACAGTGCCACTGATCTCGGGCATCAATGGTTTAGGTTTCTCTTGGAGCCAAATGCCTGCCTGCCCCAGAGAGGTTTCCCTGTGCTGCTCCAACACAGTTGTGGCTGCCTGGAAAGCGCATGGCCGACATCGTGCTGTGTGTAATGCCCCTTCAGCTTCCCTGCAGGAACAGGGACAGATTCCGTGCTCTCCTGCTCTGAAATCGTGCTCTTCCCTCTGAGCTGAGAGATCAATGTGTGTTTCAGTGGTACAGAGCAGCTGGCATGTGGGCACTCGGAGTGGATGGGGGAAAGTCTGTGAGCCTGGGATTGCTCTCATTTTGCTCCTCTTTCCTGCATGCTGCACATTCCTTGAGGAGACACTAGAACTGCCTGGTTCATTCTTTCATGATTCTTGTTTCTAAACTCTTAGCAAATGGCTTCTTTCATTGATTACATGGGCAACTCATAATCACTTCTTTTTTAACAAATAGTTTGAGTTTTTTATTTTCTTAGACAAGACTCTCGCTGCAAAATTGTGCTTCTGTGAGTAAACCTGAGCCAGTTGTTGGTTAAAAATCCGTGGTTCAGAGTCACTTCACAAATCAATGTCATTTTCAAAATCTGCCTCACCTGGACACCTCCTAAGATGTCAAATCAGTGTCTGTTTGGAATAACTGCAAATATTTTTCATCAGAGTGGTGCTCCCAGCCCTGCCCTCATCACGAGGTGCTGGGATTTTGTTTGAAGTAATGGGGAGGGATGGTCATGAGCTGCCTGGAGTTAGAATATACCTTCTGACTGAAGTTTATTCAGAGAGCTGCTGTTCCCAGACTGACGCACCTGAGGTCCTGGGAGAAGGCAATTTATATTTATGTGTGGTACCTGGTGACACTTCACTGCTCTTCACTGGTGCTGCTGGTTTTTATGCTTTACAACAGTTACTGTTAGAGCAGAAGGGAAAAGTTGTCAATGTAAATAGAGGAAAGAATACCTGATTTTGGATGTCATCCCTGGGTCTCAGAATGCTGTGGCTGTGGCGCACCCCTAGGATCATACTCAGTGTTAAACATGAACACCTTCATGCCCCTTTTTTTTTCTTTAAATTTACAGCTACTGCCAGTAACCCCCTGTGAAACGTAGCTATTGGCTGTTTCGCTTTTCTTGTGGATTATCATATTTTTCTGCTTTGGAAAGAAACATGAAGTCCAGGACATGAGGAATCACTGTCTTTTGCTAGAGAGGCAGCAGCTGCTGTCTGACACTGACAGCTGCTGGCCAGCTGAGACTCAGGAACCTCATGTCCAGTTTTCAACAACATTTTGTTATATATTTTAGCTAATTCTTGTCTTCACAATATCTGGCTGATAGCTCTTAATAAATTTTAATTTGTTGGGTTTTCCCCCAATTAATTTGCGTGGTCATCAGTTCAAGAGGAACCAAATCAACTGAGTTAAAGCTTCTTATTCCAGAAAACTGGTGTTTCTCTTTGGAGGATATGAAGCCTTGCAAGAAAATAGTCTGTCATGGTGACTCCTCCTCCAGTGTGAGCTTCAGAAGACAGGGCTAGTTTGGTTGAGAAAAAAGTGCTTGCAATGCCTACTTTTGCAGAGCCATATGGGATTGTTGCAGAAACACTAATAATACTGGTTCTTCCTTTTCCCACACCCAAATCTGATGGAGATCGGTAGCGTTTGAAAGATCTGCTGAAATAACATTCAAAGCAGTTTTAAAAGAGCTTTATAGAAAATCTTACCATGGAATAAAAATCAGAAATTATAATTAAAAAACCCCCCATATCACGAGTTTTACTTCAAAGAAAAGCATATACCTAATATTTAAAACATAAACCTAAACATGTGCAAGACCAGCACTAAAATTCCATTTCTCATGGGGCAAGAATGAGATTTTAAACTCTAATATAAAGATGAATACAGAAAATAGACTTTTTTGGACAGAGAATTATGTATGCCTCTTACCCGAAGCCTGATTTTGTTGACCCTGTGGTTAGCTGAACCAGTCTGATCTTGTACTCTGTGGTTAGTTTTAGCCTTGAATGGGAGAAGTTAATTTCTTCTGCAGTTCTTCTCAACTTCAACCTTCACCACGTCCTTTGATTTTTGTTGTACTTCCTTCTTAATCTCTCTGTCTTTTAAAGCACTGTTTTAGAGTAAATTCTGAACTTGCACAGCATAAATCTTATATTCTTTATGAAAAATCCCAAAGCATTTCAAAAAGACCTAAAACTACCATTAGTTTTTCTATACACTCCTGATGGTTTACTCTTCATGCATATTCTGAGTATTTGCTGTTTGGATTAACAGCTGATTTCACTTTGTGCTTGTTCAGCACCTAACACAGGGGTTTTGACCTGTGACAGGAGATTCTTAACGTGGCTGTAGGTTTGCAATGAGGCTTAAGGTGCCTTGTTCTGTCTCCCCTTGTTTCCCACACCCTCCTTTCCACTCCTCCTCCCCTGCACTTGCTTGTTTCTGCTCTAAGCCAAGATTTTCCTGTGTCCTCACTGTGCTGCTGCAGCAGGGCCAGCTGTGATGGAAACTGGATCACTGCAATGGCCCAGTTAAAACCAACACTCAACCCTTCCCTCTTTTTTTCATGTTTGGGATCCCTACTATTTGCACTAAAATTTTATAAGCCAGGTTGGGCAATAAGTGGGTTAAACTGGAGATGATAATAATAATAAAATATTGTTTCTATATCTGAAAGGGGAACAAGCTAAATGGGGAAGGTGGTGCTCAGCTGCTGCTCAGTTTGCTTAGACTGAGGGCAGCCTCAGGCACAGGGATATTGGGAAGAGGTCTGGGGAGCATTGGGCTTTCAGGGGGCGGATCAGGGGACAAGCAAGGAAACACTGAGTCCCTAGTGGAATGAGGATGTGCTGGACTCACAACAAACTGTACCATGGAGGCAGGTGTAAAAATACATGTAGGTCAGTGGGGTTTTACTGCTGGGCTTCTGATGATGAGAGCAAGACGCAGTGCCAGGGTGGGCAAACGGGATAAATCAGTAAGGAAGGACAAGCAGCCGTGCACACGTAAATTGGGATGGAATTGGCAGCAGCAATTCCTCACAGCGCTGAATGATTATGTCTCAATGGGCTGTGACAATAAGAAATACATCAGACACTAAGTGGCCAGGCACTTTCTTGATGTGTGAGACTGGAAAGGAGCCAGAGAGCAAGGCAGAGAAATAAATGATAAACTTGCAATCAGACATAGCTGGTTGTAAATATCTGTGCTGAAACTGGCGATTGATTATTTCAGTAGGCAAAAAGTAGCAGCACGTTTACAGATGCAGACTTTTTTAGGCCAGCAAAGCTTAAAGAAGGGGTTGATGAATTCCAAATTACTTGAAAGCCAGGTAATTTGGAGCAATAGGATTGATAAAATAGATGCTGGCATATGTAAGGTAATACATACTGGAAGACACAATCTGAATTGTTCACACACATGGCTGAGTCTTTTAGGGAAAAGACCTGAGAATTGCTATGAAGAGCTGGTATCTTTTCTGGGCAACCTGTTCCAGGACTTCACCTTTCCCACAATAAAGAATTTCTTCCTTATACCTAGTCTAAACCTACCCTCTTTCAGTTTAAAACCATTCACTACATAGTTTTGTAAACTCTCCAGCTTTCTTGTAGGTCTCCTTCATGTACTGGAAGGTTACTAAATGGTCTCCCCTTAAAAAAAAAAAAAAAGAAAAAAGTGTTTGTTAGAAAGAGTTTGGAAAACAAGTGACAAGCCAGACAGGAGGCAGATGCAGGGACTGCATGAGGAGGAGAGCTGCAAGCAGTGTTGCCCTGGAGAACACAATTAAAAAAACCCAAAACAATGCCCCAAACCCGTGAAGTGGAAATAAACCACGAATTGCTACAAGCAACAGCTACAAGGTGACCTACATCCATCCCACAGACCGCAAGGTCCTGGATTTTAAACTCTGTGAGCAACTTCTTTGGCACAGTGGAGTGTTGTTGGTGAGCACCTACGGCACCTTCTTCGGTGGGAATTTCTCATCTCTCAGTCTCTGGCCAATGAAACTGCAGAATCACAGAATATTCTGAGTTGGAGGGGATCTCAGTGGAAGATCTTACACAGGACACTGCCTGTGTGGCTCAGTACTAAAAGTGCTTGGTAGTGCTTAAGTAAAACTGCTTTGGGGCAGTGGAAACCACACCTGCATCTTCACCACCAACTGAAGTCCAGATTTGAGGAACAAAGTTACAGTGATGGGGTAAAATCTGTGATGAAACCCCAAGTTACCTCACATGGATTGTGCCTGCAAACACTGCTCAGGAGCTAGGAACTGTTCAGCCTCACCATCAGCTCAAAGCACCATCAGAATTGTTAATATCTGTGTGCGCTGGTATCACCTTGCAGCCTTACCGCAGCTTGACTCTAAAACATGTGGGGTCAGGTCCTTATCACAGCCTGAACAGATCACAGGATAATGCAGGAGGGGAAGTGCAGGAAGAGGTGAAGTGCTCCAAATCTCAGGTTCCAAATCTCCTGCTCTGTTTCTGAGCTTTTGCCTATTTATTTTCTGTGTAGGCAACTTAACTTTCTGCTTGTTCATGCAATACTCTTGCTACATTTCTATTGACAGGTACCTTAAAAATCCAGATTGGGTTGGGTATGAACACTTCAAGAGAGCATGTGGATTACTGCAGTGAAGTTCAGGGATTTTCAAGTGATGAGATAAAAACCTGCTAGCTGAAGTATCGGCTCAGACTGAGCAGGGAGGATTTCATCACTTTGTGGATCTTAAAAATGTTCTTTTTAGTGTGAGACTTGGCATGCGAAACCCAGACAGCCCCAGGATGACAATGGGCAGGAATGGGGCAGTAGATAGTGACACCCCCAGTGATCTCTCACTCTTAAGCTGTTTTAATGATCAAACCAGATAAATATGTTTAAAACATATTAATGGAAGTACATGTCAAGACTGGAAGTAAAAGCTTCTTGAATTATTTTGAGTCTTTCCATTGCCTTCATAGGCTTAATATCACAAATTACAGCCAAAGGGATAACACTGAGCCCAGCAACCCACAAAAAAGTTTAAACTTTTTATTTTCTACCTGAAATATTCCTTCAAATTGCCAATTGAAAATCACAAATTGTAACAAGATGATGTTGGCAGAGTGCAACACTCAAACTGCTGGCACTGAAACCCCTCAGAGGCTGATCTTGGCAGGGGCAGCTGTCCAAGCTGCTAAAATCAACAAGGTATTTTCCTGAAAGCAGGATCTCTCTCCTCTTCCTTTCATAACACTTGGGAAATACCCCAAAGGCTTTACTGAAATGCTTATTTGGATGAGTGGAAAACCAGAATATTTTACTTTAGGAGAGTTGTCATGATTACCCAACTTGAGAATTTTGGAGTAAAATCTTCTTTATCCATTACAGAGTTTACTTGTATGCATTTTTTTTCCTAACAATAAATGAAAAAAGTTTTGAAAGTTTTCATAATAAGCAGAAAACAACCTTGTGGGATTTATCTTCTTTCACCTATGGGGTAACTTCATAAATCTTTACTGATTTATTATCCAATAATCTTTACTGGGTTGTGGTTTTGACACAGATTTGTTGCTTTTGATACATCCAACCTAGTAAACAAAAATGGCTGTAAGGCAGAGTAAGGAGATGTTCAGACATTGAAATTGTTGCATTTAGTGAAAAATGACTGAGTTTTAAAAACTTAATTTCTGCATAAGCCTGGGGTGGATTCTTCAGCATTCAGTAACGTGCTGTAACATTGGTGTAACCTGTAATATTTACTGCTTATTAATGAAATATTCTACACAACAATTCATCCATCTCTCACTCCACAGTTATGTTAGTTGAGAGGTGAGTGCTCCTGTAATTTCATCACCTTTCTCTGAACACGTAACTTATTTCAGGAAACTGTTGGTTGTACAGACGCAAAGCAGACAATTGTGTCGAAGCAATCTGAAAACTCATTTAGTGGATTAGCCCACTTCCACAAATTACTCTTTTTCTTCTTTGACAAAAAGGAGCACTTTTTACTCTCTTTTAAGTCAACTTTAATTCCAATTAAAACACTTCCAACTGATAATTCCAGTTTTGATTACCGAGTCATTTAGGTTGGAAGTCAGCTCTTAACATCATCTTCTACAACCCCTATGGTTCAAGCAATGGTAGCTACAGTAGGTTTTTCAGAACTCTGTGCGGTGGAATTGCCTTCAGGACTTTTCTCTAAACAGTGGTGTTTAAAGGAATTTAGGAAAACTTTCTAAAGGTTATACGTACATGCTGCAGACACTCGATTTTTCCAGATAAGAATTTCCCTAAACAAACTCATCATGAGTTGCCTCATCTCCCAGTGGGAACATGTTTAGGTTGGTAGCTCTAAATTGCTCTAATGTGGAGTTGCCGCATATAAAGAAAACACCTGAAGCTGTTGTCATGTCAGGTTCTAAAATCTGACCTACCTGCAAGCAGCGTTAGTTAAAATTGCTTGGTATCTGTTCAGAATGCTCAGTTTCTTTCACAGTAAGATTTGGTATGTCTTGAAAACTACAAATATATTGAAAGTCTACTGAAACACGAGACAATAAATGAGGCATGTGTGAAGCTGCATGAAAAAATGAGCATATGTAACATATATTTTACCGTTGCCTTGCTGCCTCACTTTTAGCCATAGTTAACATGCTTATTAATACTATTTATCTTTATGGGAAAAGTACCTGGCTAATGCTGGGCATTCTACCTTCAAACACTTTTATATAATTCAGTATTACTATTCTTTTTTTAAAAATGAGATTTGTCATAGCAAGTAAAACACAGACAGTGACTTTCAGATATTCAAAATAAAAGAGCAGGCCATAACATACACAACTTTTGAAAAGACCAGCAACCTACAGGCCAGGATGGAGGCCAGCAAGTGCATTGTTTTAATTCTGCTGTCTCTGCCAGGTGTCAAAATCACTTTTTTGTATTGTATGATTATTTTTGCCATTGGCAGTGTTTTAAATGTAATTTGTACTTTTGTTATTTGAGAAAAAACCCAGAATTTCAAACTTTGCATTTCATGTAGAGAGATGAAAGTGCAGAAACAGTCTAAGGAGATCTCAAAAAAAAAATTGAAATTTTCCAGTCAGATTGATATAACAGCCAAATCCTCCTTATTTAAAGTCACCTATGTTAGTATATTCCAAATATTGGAAGAACTGGGGAAAATACCTTGAACAAGTAAAAGATATAAATTAAATACTGAGTTTAATATAGTTAAGTATGGAAAATATATTCCCACATGAAATATTTTTCCTAGCTGCAGACTGGAATTCCAGACCCTTGCGCTGTGTGCCATGGATCACGCAGGGCAATTCCCGAGGCTCCCGGGGCACTGCTTCTGCCATTCCCCGCAAGGAGCTGTGCAGGGACAGGTGACAAGGTCCCGAAGCCGTGGGGGCTCCCAGAGCACACAGAAAAGGCTTCTTTGCTGGACATTTTCAAGCACATTCCCAGCTGGAAGCAGAGGCAAGGAGAAAAGGGAAGCGAGGAGCTGACAGAACCGTGGAATGCTTGTGGCTGGAAGGGACCCTGCCCGTGTGTTATGTTCCCACGAGGGAGAGATGCCTCTGACCTAATGAAGGCGCAAATGAAAGCATATGACGACAGCGTACGGATTTGAGTTTACGTGGATTTTATCTAACAAGAAAGGAGAGGTAGAGAGATAGAAAGAAATAGGAAAGAGGTCACAGAGAGAGAGAGAGGAAGAAGGAGAGAGAGCAGAAGAAAATGAGTCAGAACTAGATGATCTTTAGGGCCCTTCCCTTCATTCTGTGATTCTAAATGATGCATGGATGTGTATTTTAACTTGATATTATTATTTACTACTACTATTTCATCTTCGTCTTCAGCTTAGTCTTCTTCTCCATCTTCTTCTTCTTCACTACTACTATTATTTCTTTTACTTCATCTTAGTCATTCTTATTTTTCTTATTATTGCTTTTCTTATTTTATTTCTTACTATTATTCATACTATTATTTCTTCTTCTTATTCTTCTTGTTCTTATTCTTATTCTTCCTGTAATTTGCGACTCCTCCTTCTTCATTTACTACAATTTCTTTTTCTTCATGTTATGCTTGTTCTTATTATTCTTATTCAACTTATTTTTATTGTTATTTTTCTTCTTCTTATTTAATACTCCTATTTCTTCTTCTTATTGCAATTCCTATTATTCTTTTTTTTTTTTTTGTTCNTTTTTGGTTGGGTTTTGGGGGGATTTTTTTTTTTTTTTGGTGGGGTTTTCTGTGTTTTTTTTTTCTTACTGCTGAAGTTTCCTAAACCCAGCTATCACTGTAATGAAAGAGCGGTGTGTGCGGCAGTGCTGCTCAGCCTGGAAGGACATGAGCAGGCCAAGGCCCGTGTGGCTCCCTTGGGAGCCGGGCAGGCTCCGGCCAGCGGCACTGCGGGGCCTGGCCTGGCGCTGGCAGCGAGCGCTGCTCGTCCGTGCGTGGCCTTGGGCAGGGCAGCGGAGCAGAGTGCGCAGCGCCCGCAGCGCTGCCCGCAGCGGGACGGGCGTTCCTGAGGGGCCTGGGCTCCCAGCTGGGGAGCTGAGGGGCTGGGGGGCACCAGGGGCTCTGGGGCTCCTGCAGGAGCTGGGGAACTCGGGCTTGACGCACATGGTGTGGATGGTGATGTACTCCCAGTCCTCCTGTGGCTCCTCTTTGTCGCTGTCATCTCCAGGTTGGGATAGCACTGGGCGGGGGCTGCCTTCCCCTTCAGAGAGCTGCNTCTGCCTTCCCCTTCAGAGAGCTGCCAGTCGCTGGAGAGCCCCCCTAGGGAAAGCTCTTGGTCGCTGTCATCTCCTTCTGGAGACAGCTCTAGCTCTAGTCTAACTTGGCCTTCAGAGAGCTGCCAGTCGCTGGAGAGACCCCCTAGGGAAAGCTCTTGGTCACTGTCTTCTTGGGACAGCACTGGCTCTAGTCTGACTTTGCCTTCCGAGAGCTTCTTGGCTGAGTCCTGGGGAGCACCATCGGGGTCCTGCAGGAGCTGGGGGTACTTGGGGTTGACTCAGATGGTGCTGATGGTGACACACTCCCAGTCGGTGACACACTCCCAGTCCTCNTTGTCTTCCCACAGGAACAGCTCTTGGTCCACGGAGTGTTCCCTGTTTCCCTTCTCCATGGCCAAGTCCCACAGAACGCTCTGTGGCCCTGGCAGCTCTGCCCCCTCGGCTGCTCCCTCCCTCCGCTCCCTGAGGGCTCCCAGCTGGGGAGCTGAG
>VZRL01002581.1:168936-184575 GCA_013397895.1 Origma solitaria | reverse complement strand
TTTAAAAATATATAAATAAAAGATCTGGTTCCATCCAAAAGGATCTGACCCCACAGAAGGGGTGGAACAAGATGGGCTTTAGGTTTCCCCCCAACCCAAACCAGTCTGGGATTCTCTGAATGAGGGGAAAAGGGATTTAAAGAGGAAACACAACAAGGAAAGGATGAATTGAAAAGAAAAGGCCCTTCCTGATTCTCTCAGAATTCCCAAATTGTGGATCAAACTTGCTCCACAAGCAGGTCTGCCCTCCCAGCAGGCAGATTTCCACTCCGGACTCTCCACAGCTCTGATTTTCTATCCAAACAGATCAGATTCTCAAACTCTTTTCCATCCAAATATAGGAAATTCTCAAACTCTTTTCAAAGCAAACAGATGAGATTCCCAAACTCTTTTCCATCCAAACAAAGGAAATTCCCAAACTCTTTTCCATCCAAACACAGGAAATTCCCAAACTCTTTTCCATCCAATCAGATCAGATTCCCAAACTCTTCCAACCAGACACAGGAGATTCCCAAACTCTTCCAAGCAAACAGATTAAGATTCCCAAACTCCTCCATCCAAATAGATGAGATTCCCAAACTCTTCCAACCAAACACAGGAGATTCCCAAACTCTTTTCCATCCAATCAGATCAGATTCCCAAACTCTTCCAACCAGACACAGGAGATTCCCAAACTCTTCCAAGCAAACAGATTAAGATTCCCAAACTCTTTTCCAAGCAAACACAAAATGGACACGAGGCCCTCCCCACCCAGGCAGCTTCGATGGGAACAGAACCAGCAAAGCTCCAGCCTTTAGCAACCAAAAAACTCTGTAAATATCACTGCAGGAGAGGAAATTATGGGAGCCTGGATCCTCCTTTCATCAATCCTGAATTCCTCAAGAACTTTTGAAAAGCGTGACCCGAAGGAATCCTTTACTCCAGCTGTTACATGGGGCTGGGAATTCCACCAGAACATCCTGAGGGATGTGGGAGCCAACAGCTCCCACAAAATCGAGTGAGAAACTCCTTTTTCTCCCAAATCCCTGCACTGATCCGGCCCCT
Source organism: Origma solitaria (assembly GCA_013397895.1). Classification (NCBI taxonomy): domain Eukaryota; kingdom Metazoa; phylum Chordata; class Aves; order Passeriformes; family Acanthizidae; genus Origma; species Origma solitaria. The sequence continues at coordinate 183,531 of VZRL01002581.1, read as the reverse complement.
GACCCTCTGGAAATGTGGGAACGGGGAGGGAGGGCTGGGATTACCTTCATAAAATGCCTTGAAGCCCAGCAGGTTGCTGACGCTGTCGGTCTGGAACAGGAGCCACATCTGGTGCTGCGTGCTCACGATCAGGTCGGGGACGGTGGTGCCTGTCAGGCTGGAAATGAAATAAAGTGCAAATTAACACTGAAAGGAGTAAGGTTTGTCTTTACAAACAAACTGCTGGTGAGATAAGGCCGATACTGAGAGACAGAAGAAACTGTGGGAAGGATTTCCATAGGAATTCCAGTGACTTGCCCAAAAGTGTGTTAATAAACTACAGGAACAGAGCCATAAGAAAAAGAAGAAAAGGAGGGAGGGTGTGTATGTTGACAGTGTCTACATTTCGGAGAAATGAATATTACTTATGTCTGCTTTAGGCGTTCTGGGAAGTCTGTACCTCTCGAGTACCTCAGTGAAAAGAGAGAGGGAACTGTGGCTGGGAAATTCGGATAAAAAGAGGCTGTGTCCTCCAACAATTTAGGAGACCCCATGGGAAATGCCCATGAGCTCCCCCTTTATTGGAATAAAGTTACAGGACTCCTCTGTCTCCTTTTTGGACACAAACCTCTGGTGTTTGTGGATTAATTTTTCCTGACAACACCCTCTAAATGTGTCCTCGCATCCTCAGAAAAATGCCCAACTCATTAAGAATCTCCCCAAAAACTGATTTTTAAGATGGATGAAAATCCTCTCGCATTGTTCATTCCCAGAGTGGATTTTCTCCCGCCACCCTGACTGCAATAATTACAGCTCAGCGCTGTTATGGCCACAGCTCATCCAGCAGCACAAGGAATCATTTCCCTGCTCACTGAGCCAAACAAAGAGAATTCCCAAATCCAAACTGAGCCCTGAGTGACTGAATCCTCCAAACTGCCCTCGCTGCAGTTCCCAGTATTACAAAAATCGCTTTTCACCCATTCCCTGCTCCATTCATGCCCCAAGAGAAGTTTCCACGAGGATTTCAAAATTTAAAACCACCTGGCAGAGAGGGCATGAGCCCTCAAGAAGTGCCACTGATCCCAGCAGGGTCTGTTCTCCTGGGAGAGCTGAGATTTGGGGGAAATTCAGGAATCTCTCACTCCCTGGAGAGCTGAGATTTTGGGGAATTTCAGGAACCTCTCCCCAGTACGAATCTCTCCCCACTAACAAGGCTCATTCACTCCCAGGAGAGCTGAGATTTGGGGGAATTTCTGGAACTTCTTCCCCCTAACGAGGCTCATTCATTCCCTGGAGAGCTGAGATTTGGGGAAATTTCTGGACTCTCTCCCCACTAATGAGGCTCATTCACTCAAATTTCCAGAATCTCTCCCCACTAATGAGGCTCATTGGGGGAATTTCTGGAATCTCTCCCCACTAACGAGGTTCATTCAGCCCTGGGAGAGCTGAGATTTGGGGGAATTTGAGGAACCTCTCCCCACTAAAGAGGCTCATTCACTCCCAGGAGAGCTGAGATTTGGGGGAAATTCAGGAATCTCTCATTCCCGGGAGAGCTGAGATTTGGGGGAATTTCTGGAACCTCTCCCTACTAATGAGGCTCATTCACTCAAATTTCCAGAACCTCTCCCCACTAATGAGGCTCATTCATTCCTGGAGGGCTGAGATTTGGGGAAATTTCAGGAATCTCTCACTCCCTGGCGAGCTGAGATTTGGGGGAAATTCAGGAATCTCTCATTCCCGGGAGAGCTGAGATTCGGGGGAATTTCTGGAACCTCTCCCTCCTAACGAGGCTCATTCACCCCCGAGGCTCATTCAGCCTTGGGAGAGCTGAGATTTGGGGGAATTTCAGGAATCTCTCACTCCCTGGAGAGCTGAGATTTGGGGGAATTTCTGGAACCTCTCCCTACTAATGAGGCTCATTCACTCAAATTTCCAGAATCTCTCCCCACTAACGAGGCTCATTCACCCCGGGATTAATCACCTCAGCATTCGGAGCTCCATCCCAGCCCCAGCAGCAATCTCCCAGCAGATCCCACGCGGAGCTCGGCGTGGGCAGGAATTATTCCCGAGCTGTTGTGTTGCCTGCCTGAGCACAGTGTTTAACATTTTGGGGATTCTGTTTCTACTGGGGAATGATCGGTGAGAAACTGAGGAATTGAGTGCAAGCGGAGAGGGCTGAGAGGGTTTTTTCTCTTTGGAATAAATCTACATTTATTGGGCCTGGCCCCGGGGGGAACAGCAGCAGCGCCTGGGGGGCTCCGGGGTAAAAATAAATTCAATATAAGAGGGACATGGAACTGCGGGAGTGTGGCCACAGGAGGGGTGGAAGTGGATAAAGGACAGGATCCTTTATTCCCAGCTGGGAATGTTCAGCTGGAGAGGAGAAAAATGTTTGGAGACCTCACAGAACCTTCCAGAGCCTCCAGGACCTGCAGAGGAACTCTGCATCGGGAACTGGACAGACAGGACAAGGGGGAATGGCTTCAGAATGGGAAAGGAGAGATCGGGGTGGGAATTTGGGAAGGAATTCCTGGCTGGGATGGAATTCCCAGAGAAGCTGGGGCTGCCCCTGGATCCCTGGGAGTGTCCAAGGCCAGGCTGGAGCAGCCTGGGATGGTGGAAGGTGTCCCTGCCACGGCAGGGTGGCACTGGAGGAACTTCAAGGTCCTACCCCAAACTATTCTGGGATTCTGGGGCTCTCCCTGGAATCCGAGGGTGTTTTTCCCTGGAATCCGAGGGTGTTTTTCCCTGGAATCCGAGGGTGTTTTTCCCTGGAATCCGAGGGTGTTTTTCCCTGGAATCCGAGGGTGTTTTTCCCTGGAATCCGAGGGTGTTTTTCCCTGGAATCCGAGGGTGTTTTTCCCTGGAATCCCGAGGGAGTTTTCCCTGGAATCTGAGGATGCTTTTCCCTGGAATTCTGAGGNCTGCGGGTGTTTTCCCTGGAATTCTGAGGGTGTTTTTCCCTGGAATCTGAGGCTGTTTTCCCTGGAATCTGAGGATGCTTTTCCCTGGAGTTCTGAGGGTGTTTTTCCCTGGAATCCCGAGGGTGTTTTCCCTGGAATCTGAGGATGTTTTTCCCTGGAATCCTGAGGCTGTTTTTCCCTGGAATCCCAGGGTGTTTTCCCTGGAATCACAACCATCTCTCCAAGCTCTCCCAGCTCTGCCCCACTGTGATTTGCTGCTCCTGACCTGCAGCAGGAATTTCCCTGACCTCAGGCTGCTGCTGAATGAAGAATTGACTTTTTTTAGCGCCTGCTGTGCACCCTGGAGATGTGCAGGAGTGCTCCTGGGGATTCTCCAGGTGTTTATTCAAGCAGCAGCCAGGCAGGAGTGAGGGAAAGAGGGAAAGAGGGAGAGGAAAATCCTCCAGGAAAAGCTTCCTGCATCCTTTGCCATCCCACTTTGAATGAGCTGGGTGATGGATTTGGGTGCTTGGTACTCCAGAAACCAAATCCTAGATGGATTTGGTGCTTGGTACTCCCGGAAATCAAAATCTGGATGGATTTGGGTGCCTGGCATTTCCAGAAATCAAATCCTGGATGGATTTGGGTGTTTGGTACTTCCAGAAATCAAATCCTGGATGGATTTGGGTGCTTGGTATTCCAGGAAATCAAATCCTGGATGGATTTGGGTGCCTGGCGTTTCCAGAAATCAAATCCTGGATGGATTTGGGTTTTTGGTACTTTGGGAAATCAAATCCTGGATGGATTTGGGTGCCTGGCGTTTCCAGAAATCAAATCCTGGATGGATTTGGGTTTTTGGTACTTTGGGAAATCAAATCCTGGATGGATTTGGGTGCCTGGCGTTTCCAGAAATCAAATCCTGGATGGATTTGGGTTTTTGGTACTTTGGGAAATCAAATCCTGGATGGATTTGGGTGCCTGGCGTTTCCAGAAATCAAATCCTGGATGGATTTGGGTTTTTGGTACTTTGGGAAATCAAATCCTGGATGGATTTGGGTGCCTGGCGTTTCCAGAAATCAAATCCTGGATGGATTTGGGTTTTTGGTACTTTGGGAAATCAAATCCTGGATGGATTTGGGTGCCTGGCGTTTCCAGAAATCAAATCCTGGATGGATTTGGGTTTTTGGTACTTTGGGAAATCAAATCCTGGATGGATTTGGGTGCCTGGCGTTTCCAGAAATCAAATCCTGGATGGATTTGGGTTTTTGGTACTTTGGGAAATCAAATCCTGGATGGATTTGGGTGCCTGGCGTTTCCAGAAATCAAATCCTGGATGGATTTGGGTTTTTGGTACTTTGGGAAATCAAATCCTGGATGGATTTGGGTGCCTGGCGTTTCCAGAAATCAAATCCTGGATGGATTTGGGTTTTTGGTACTTTGGGAAATCAAATCCTGGATGGATTTGGGTGCCTGGTACTTCCGGAAATCAAATCCTCTCTCAAGTCGGGAAGCTCAGCCTGGCAATCTGCTCTGTTCCATTTTCCAGGGATGGCAATGGAAACAAACAGTCCTTCCCAGCTCCCTTTGGGATGGAATCTGTGCAGTTCCTGAATTCCAATTCGGAATCAGTGCTTCCCCTGACGGGGAAGGCTGCAGGACTGAGATCCTCTCAGCAGCCAAGGAGGGAAGAGCAGGAAGAAAATCAGAGCTGCTGCCTTTGACAGCAATTCCTGCACTTTGATTCCTCCAAAGAAACCACACTTTGGTTAGAACAATATATATTATATACATTATATTATATAAAATAATATTATATCATATTCTATTCTATTGCATTATATTATATTACATTATATTATATTATATATTGTCATAGCATATATCATATTATATTTTATATTACATTATATCCTATTATATTGCATTATATCATATTACATTATATCATATTATATCATATCACATTATATATCATATCATATTATATCCTATTATATTATATTACATCCTATCATATTATCGTATTATATTACATTACATTACATTATATTATATTATATTATATTACATTATATTATATTATATTATATATTACATTACATTATATTATATCCTATCCTATCATATCACATTATATTATATATCATATCCTATCATATTATATCCTATTATATTATCAATATATAAAATAACACCCAGATGTTATTCCCGATCTCCGAACCCAGCTGGAATTGAGCACCAAAAGCTGTGAAAAAGTGACCCGAGGACTTTCAATCACCACCGTGGTCTTCACACATCTCTCCCATTTCATTACTTTTCAACGAATCCTCCCAGATTATCAACAAAAAATAATTCCCCGGAAGGATTAGCACCAGGAATTTCCTGCGAAGGTCCTGGGAGAAGATTCCAGGCTCTGCAGTTTGCTCTGTCCCAGATATTCCAAATCTGCAGCAGCCAAGCGCTGAGGACATCACAAAGGGTGGGAAAAATCATTTAAATCTAAGGAAAATCTTCGTGGGTTGCGGGCAAACCCAAAGGGATGGAATGGGAAATCCCCTCAGGAATTCCAAACCCGAATTTGTGGGTTTGGACCGAGCAGCTGTGAAATGTTCTGGAATATTCGATGACACTTTTGCAATAATCAGCCTTCAGTAATCACATTTCTGTGTGCTCCAGACTGGGGGTCCCGGCCAGGGATCAGCCCTGCTTTGGGAAAAAACAAAACCTCGGCGAGACAGAGGTTTGGGAAAGACGAGGAAATGTGAATCTGTGAAAATGGAGTGGGAAAATAAGAGAAGGAAGGAAAAAAATCCAATCCATTTCTCCATCAGCTGCCAGAGCACAAGAGCTCTGCTGGAGAAATTCTGGAGAGGCCTGGAGGGAACGCAGCACCATCTGTGAGTTCTCTGTGCTGAAAACTCCGTCAGATTCACAAGGGGAGGATGCGAAAATCCCAAATCTCAGCCCTGAAGGTTTCCCCAAATTGGGTGTGAAACGCTGGGGATGTCACTCCGAGATCTCAGAGTAATGACAGCAGGAGGAGAGAGACCCAAAGAGCTCCTGCTTTTGGAGGAAAGGAAAATTTTTGGAAAATAGGAACATTTTTCCTATTTTATCCCAGATTTCCTCAGCTCCCTGAGGGCCCCACAAAAGGGAGAGAAACACAGAGGGAAGAATTTTCTTCCCAAAAGCCTGGAGAGGAACAGCTCGCGGGTCAGGAGAATTCCCGGAATTGCTACTCACACGTAAAGCACGGACTTCTGGTCCCCGACCTGCCCTCCGTCCCCCACGGTCAGGGTGTCGTAGCCTCTCTCCAGCTCGAATTCCTCGAAGGTGAGCTTGATCACCTGCCAGAGACACCAAATTCAGCACAAAAACACCCAAAAATCCCAATTAAAATCAGCCCCGCCCGGGCGCCCCTGACTTGGTTATTGATCCCTGCTCTGCCCACGAGCAGCGCCCCGGAGTGTTAGAACCTCCAGAAATGCCCCAAGAGTGATCCGTTTGGATTTTTCCAGCCTTGGAGCAGCTTCCAGGAGTGCTAAAACCACCAGCAATGCCCCAAAAGTGACCAGGTTGGATTTTATCCAGCCCTGGAGCACTCCAGGAACATTCAAATCTCCACGAAATGCCCCAAAAGTGACCAGGGCTGGCATTAAAACCTCCAGAAATGCCCCAAAAGTGATCAGGTTGGATACTTCCAGCCCTGGAACACTCCAGGAACATTCAAACCTCCAAAAAAACGCCCCAAAAGTGACCAGGTTGGATTTTTCCAGCCCTGGAGCACTCCAGGAGTATTAAAACCTCCAGAAAATTCCCCAAAAGTTACCATGGTTGGCATTAAAATCTCCAGAAATGCCCCAAAAGTGATCAGGGCTGGCATTAAAACCTCAAAAAAATCCCCCAAAGTGACCAGGCTAGATTTTTCCCAGCCCTGGAGCACTCCAGGAGTATTAAAACCTCCAGAAATGCCTCAAAAGTGACCAGGGCTGGCACTAAAATCTCAAGAAATCCCCAAAAGTGACCAGGTTGGATTTTTCCAGCCTTGGAGCAGCCTCCTGGTGCATTCAATCCTCAAAAAAATCCCCCAAAAGTGACCAGGGCTGGACTTAAAACCTCCAGAAATGCCCCAAAAGTGACCAGGTTGGATTTTCCCAGCCCCGGAGCACTCCAGGAGTGTTAAAACCTCCAGAAATCCCCCCAAAGTTACCATGATTGGCATTAAAACTTCCAGAAATGCCCCAAAGGTCACCAGGGCTGGACTTAAAACCTTCAGAAATGCCTCAAAAGTGACCATGGTTGGCATTCAAACCTCCAGAAATGCCCCAAAAGTGACCAGGGCTGGCATTAAAATCTCAAGAAATCCCCAAAAGTGATCAGGTTGCATTTTTCCAGCCCTGGAGCGCTCCAGGAGCATTTATGGATTATTTTTGGATTTATGGGGATTATCAGTAGGGTGGCTCAGGAAATTTCCTGGTAAGAACAGCAGGGAACTTATAGATTTACGGGAATTCTCAATGGGGAAATTCTTCTGGTTCCTGGTCAGAAATTACGGATTTATGGTCAGAAATTTATGGATTTAAGGGAATTATCAGTGGGGTAGCTCAGGAAATTCTCCTAGCTAGAACAGCAGGGAATTTATGGATTTATGGGAATTACCAATGAGGTGGCTCAGGAAATTCTCCTGGTTCCTGGCCAGAAATTTATGGATTTATGGTCAGAAATTTATGGATTTATGGGAATTCTCAATGGGGTGGCTCAGAGAATTCTCCCAGTTCCTGGTCAGAAATGTATGGATTTATGGGAATTCTCAACAAGGAAATTCTCCCAGTTCTTGGTCAGAAATTTATGGATTTATGGGAATTCTCAACAAGGAAATTCTCCCAGTTCTTGGTCAGAAATGTATGGATTTATGGGAATTCTCAACAAGGAAATTCTCCCAGTTCTTGGTCAGAAATTTATGGATTTATGGGAATTCTCAATGGGGTGGCTCAGGAACAAACAGAAAGGGAAGAGTTTGAATTTAAAAAGTTTAAATTTTTGCCCCTCCAGCAGCAGAAATCAGCAGAGTTTTGCCTCCTGCAGTCTTTAACTGACCTGAGCAGCCAAAAAAAACCCCACAAAACACTCAAACGCATGAGAACTCTGTAAATACACTAAATTTCCTGACTTTTAACAGATGAAATCACCACATTTGGGTTGATGCTCCTTTCGGCTGCTCCACAAAACAGAAAAATCATCCAAAATCACGAAGGAAGAGGAGCCAGGGAGCACAGAGCCCTGGGGTCCCTCCCCACCTTGGCTGGGGACCCCAAAATCTCCCTCTTGTCCTCCTGCAAAACTCGGCCATAAAATAATAAAAAAAATAAAATAAAACCCCCGAATTTCAACCCGAAAGTAAAAAAAAAAAAAAAATCGTGGTGTTTATAGAGTTCAGGCTGAGCGGTGCTTTCTTTTCGACAGATGAACACAATAGTTTTCAATGGATAGAAAAGGAAATTTAGAGATTTTAGCCATTGTGAAAATAGGCTTTTTCCCCATAAAAACCCCAAAGTTCAACACAAAGTGGAAAAAAAAAAAAATCATGGTGTTTATCCAGTTCAGGCTGAGCTGTGCTTTCTTTTCTACAGATGAACACAGAATTTTTCAATGCACAGGAAAGCAAAATTCAAGATTTTAGCCATTGTGAAAATAGGGTTTTTCCCATAAAAACCCCAAGTTCAAACCAAAAGTAAAAAAAAAAAAAATACGGCGCTTATCTAGTTCAAGCTGAGCTGTGCTGTGCTTTCTTTTCTACAGATGAACACAGAATTTTTCAATGGAATAGAGAACAAATTTTGAGATTTTAGCCATTGTGAAAACGGGATTTTTCTCCAAAGCCCCAGGATGGTGAAACACGAGCCCAGCCCCATTAACTTGGGTGGATTCCCAGGGGGATAAAAACCCTAAAGTTCAAACCAAAATTAAAAAATAATCACGGTGTTTATCCGGTTCAGCCTGAGCTGTGCTGTGTTTTCTTTACTACAGATGAACACAGAACTTTTCAATGGATAGAAAGCAAATGTTGAGATTTTAGCCATTGTGAAAATGGGATTTTCCCCATAAAAACCCCAAAGTTCAAACCAAAATTAAAAAATAATCACGGTGTTTATCCGGTTCAGCCTGAGCTGTGCTGTGTTTTCTTTACTATGGATAAACACAATATTTTCCAATGGATAGAAAGGAAATTTTGAGATTTTAGCCACTGTGAAAAGACGGTTTTCCCCTAAAAAACCCCAAAGTTCAAACCAAAATTAAAAAATAATCACGGCGTTTATCCAGTTCAGCCTGAGCTGTGCTGTGTTTTCTTTACTATGGATAAACACAATAATTTTCAATGCACGGGAAAGCGAATTAAGAGATTTTAGCCATTGTGAAAACAGGGTTTTTCCCATAAAAACCCCAAAGTTCAAACCAAAAATAAATAAAAAAATTATGGTGCTCATCTAGTTCAGGCTGAGCTGTGCTGTGCTTTCTTTACCATGGATAAACACAATATTTTCCAATGGATAGAAAGGAAATTTTGAGATTTTAGCCACTGTGAAAAGAGGATTTTTCCCCAAAGCCCCAGGACGGTGAAACGCGAGCCTGGCCCCATTAATTTGGGTCTGGGACCCCAATCCAAACCTGTGCAAGTTTTTCCCAAAGCACGAAACACTGGAATAATGTACTAATAATTAAAAACCAATAATCAATAGTCAATAACTAATAATTAATAATTAATAAGTAATAATTAATCCAGAGGACCCTAAGCTGCAATCACCATTATCCCAACCAGCATTCCAAGCAGCCTGACCCTAATTAAAACACTAATTACATCCCTCGTTCCACAGGATCTGGGTGCTGAATATTGGATTTATCTACCCATTTTCCTACTGGTTTTTTGCTCCAAAAGCTGGGAATTATTTAAGAATTCGTGAAACACAGAGAGCCCCCAGCACCCCCAAACTTGGGGCTGAGCTCTCCTCTGACCTTCCTGGGCTAAATTATCTTATTTTTCCATGGGAAAACCATGGGAAAACCAACCCCTGCCTGGATCTGCTGGAAAAATCCACAATAATTCTTGAAGTTCTATCCTAGATTTAAAAGCACGTTTCTCATTTCCCTGCTCTGGAATTTCCCTCTCAATTTGGGATAAATCCTCCCCTGGAGGGGCCCTTCTCTCTGACAGGGCTTTTTTTGGCTCCAGGTGAGAAGAAACCTCCCCCAGCAGCATCCATCCTGTCAAAAAAGGGCCAGAAATAGCTTTTTATGCAAATTCCCCAATTACCATATGCATTTCTCAGCTCCCCGGTGATTTATTTTTCCGCTGTGGTTGGAATTAATTCCCAGGGCACTGGGGACCAGCAAAAAAAACCCCAAAAAAACCCTGAATATCCCCCAAATGGGTTTGACGTCCCCAGTTTGCACGGGAAATAATCCCAATTTTTTCTGTGGATGAAGAATTCCCAGCAAACGTGGAAGGGATGATGGGGCTGAGTGTTCTTTGCCAAATCCAGAGCACAGGACTTGCAAATGAGTCCTAAATTCAGCTTTTTCCCACTGCTCCTATTAAAAGCTCCACGGAGCAGGAGCTGATCCAAAGACCACTGGAGTCAATAAAAGGATTACAGCGACTTCAGCAGCTCCAGCTCAGGCACAGAACGCTCCTCATTCCCGAGGATTTAATAGGAATTTGGGGGAATTAATCCCAAATCCTTCCTCAACCAGGCTGGGAATGGGAAATGTTGGGATGAGCAGGGAGAGCTGAGACCTTCCCCAAGGAGCCTCTGCTCTTCTCCCAACTTCTGGAGAGGTTTTCCCCACCTGCAAATAACACTGAAATATCTAAACCCAAAAAAATCCCTTTATAAACTGATATTTTTAATTAACTATTTCTCATTTCAAAGGCAAAGGCACTGGGATCTCTCCACGCAGACACTGCTGATTTCACCAATCCATATTTCACTCCATGGAGCAGAACCTGCAGTTCCCTGTGCTGTTTGAATCCCTGATCTGAGCTGGGAAGTATCAGAACTATAAAAATTAATGGATTAAGGTATCAAAATTCATGGATTTGGCCAATTTCAGTGCCCTTTATGATTTCGGAAAGGGTCAGGGCCTGCAGGGAGAGCTGAGGTATTCCCACAGGAGCTGCTGTTCTTCTCCCAACCCTCTCTGTTTTCCACACCTGTAAATTAAACTTCCAGGGTCAAACATCTAAACCCAAAAAAAACTTTATAAACTGATATTTCTAATGAACTATTTCTCATTTCAAAGGCAAAGGCACTGGGATCTCTCCACGCAGACACTGCTGACTGCACCAATCCATATTTCAGCCCATGGAGCAGAACCAGAGGAACACATCAGGAAGGAGATTCGGGGCTGGGGATTCATTGGGAGCTGAAGGAATGATGTTCACAGGGATCCAGACACTCAAAGGAACAATTCCATCACCTCTGGGAGCAGAACAACCTCAGGAAAAGGATTTGGGGCTACCCAGTGAGGGAATTTCTGTTCCTCTGCTCCAGATCTGGAGGAGAATCGAGGGCTGAGGTTGGAAAGAGCTGTGAGGCATCGAATATTGCCCTCAGCTCAATTCCCAGTGCCAGGGGAACATGGACAGGGATTGGTTTTTCCCAGGGCGGTCACACCTTATTCTCTCCCCACAGACTGGGATCACACCTGCACAGAAATTTATATCAATGTAAAAATTGATAAAACAGTGCACAAATGTGTATAAATTTATAACAGTGCATAAAGAGCCCAAACCTGCCCTTGGGGGCTGAAATCGTGCTGGATAAGGGCCCAGAAAATGGGAAAAAATCAGCATTTCTGGCCCAGCCTCTTGCCCCAAGGAGCACTGCTCGAGCCCTTCCCCACCCTCCACACCAAGATATCAAAGGCGTTCGATCACAGATAATTGCACTCACTTCTAATTACAGCCCTGAACCAAACGAGTGTTCCGCAGGGAGGGAAGGGCAGGGATTTAGGGACAGCTGGGAAACACCGGGAGGAGTCTGGAGGAGAGAGGGGGGACAGAAACCGAGCCTGAGGGGCTGAGAAAAGCTTTAATGGGAGCGTGGGGAGGGGCTGGAATGGATTTCCCATGGAATTTGTGGCTGCCCCATCCCTGGAAGTGTCCAAGGCCAGCCTGGATGGGGCTTGGAGCAGCCTGGGATAGCAGGAGTGATTTGGAAGCATTTGGAGCTGTTTGGAGGTGTCGGAACGCGCTCAGATGTGTTTGGATGAGTCTGCATTTGGGTGGATGTGTTTGGATGTGTCGGGATGAGTTCGGAAGCATCTGGACATGTTTAGATGAGCCTGGATTTGTCTGGAAGTGTCTGGAGATGTCTAGAGGTGTCTGGATTTAGTCTGGAAGCATCTGGATGTCTCGGGATGTGTCTGGAGATGCCTGGATGTGTTTGGGAATGTGTTTCATCTGAATGTGTTGGGATGTGTCTGGAGGCGCCTGGAAGTGTCTGGATGAGTTTAGATGTGCTGGGATGTGTCTGGATTTCTTGGGATCTGTTGGGATGTGTCTGGCAGTGTCTGGACGTGTTTAGATGAGTCTGGATTTGTCTGGATTTGCTTGGATGTGCTGGGATGAGTCTGGATGTCTCTGGAAGTGCCTCGATGTGGTTGGATATGTCTGGAGGCGTCTGGAAGTGTCTGGAAATGCCTGGATGTGCTGGGATGTGTCTGGATGCCTGGATGGGGCTTAAGATGTGTCTGGAAGTGTCTGGATGAGTTTGGATGTGTCCAGATGTGCTTGGATGTCTCGGGATCTGTTGGGATCTGTCGGGATGTGTCTGGCAGTGTCTGGATGATTTTGGATGTCTGGGGATCTGTGTCTGGCAGTCAGGATTGCTCAGGATGTGTCTGGATGTCTTGGGATCTGTCAAGATGTGTCTGGAAGTGTCTGGATGAGTTTGGATGTGTCCAGATGTGCTTGGATGTCTCGGGATCTGTTGGGATCTGTCGAGATGTGTCTGGATGTGTTGGGATGTGTCTGGAGGTGCCTGGAAGTGTCTGGATGAGTTTAGATGTGCTGGGATGTGTCTGGATTTCTTGGGATCTGTTGGGATGTGTCTGGCAGTGTCTGGATGGGTTTGGATGTCTCAGGATTTCTCAGGATGTCTCCGGATCTGTCGGGATGTGTCTGGATGTGTCGGGATGAGTTTGGATGAGTTTGGATGTCTGGAGATCTGTCAGGATCAGTCAGGATTGGTCAGGATGTGTTCGGATGTGTCTGGAAGTGTCTGGATGAGTTTGGATGTGTCCAGATGTGCTTGGATGTCTCGGGATCTGTTGGGATCTGTCGGGATGTGTCTGGCAGTGTCTGGATGATTTTGGATGTCTCGGGATCTGTCAGGATTTGTCAGGATTGGTCAGGACGTGCTGGGATGTGTCTGGATGTCTCGGGATCTGTCAAGATGTGTCTGACAGTGTCTGGATGGGTTTGGATGTCTCAGGATTTCTCAGGATCTGTCGGGATGTGTTGGGATGTGTCAGGATCTGTCAGGATGTGTTCGGATGTGCCTGGAAGTGTCTGGATGAGTTTGGATGTCTCAGGATTTCTCAAGATCTGTTTGGATCTGTCAGGATTGCTCAGGATGTGTCTGGATGTCTCAGGATCTGTCAAGATGTGTCTGGAAGTGTCTGGATGGGTTTGGATGTCTCAGGATTTCTCAGGATCTGTCAGGATGTGTTGGGGTGTGTCAGGATCTGTCAGGATTGCTCAGGATGTGTCTGGATGTGCACACCCACTCTCCACCACCCCAGCCCAGCATCCAAACCCATCCCAACTTTTGTTCCATAAATCATCAGGGGCCAAGGACCCTCTCTGTTCATCTCCTCCCACAGCTCTGGAAAATCAACAATTCTCCTCAGTAACAGCTTAGAACTCACAGGCTGCAGGTTTAGATGAGATACTGGGACGAAATCCTTCCCTGGGAGGGTGGGGATGGAATTCCCAGAGAAGCTGTGGCTGCTCCTGCATCCCTGGGAGTGTCCCAGGCCAGGCTGGACAGGGCTTGGAGCAGCCTGGGATGGTGGGAGGTGTCCCTGCCCACGGAACGAGATGAGATTTGCCATCCCTCCCATCCCAAACCCGCCTGGAATTCCACGAAACACAAGCCCAGAATTCCACGAAACACAAACCCAGAATTCCATGAAACGCGAGCCCAGAATTCCACGAAACACAAGCCCAGAATTCCGTGAAACACAAGCCCAGAATTCCACGAAACACAAGCCCAGAATTTCGTGAAACACAAGCCCAGAATTCCGTGAAACGCAAGCCAAGAATNGAGATTTGCCATCCCTCCCATCCCAAACCCGCCTGGAATTCCATGAAACACAAGCCCAGAATTCCACGAAACACAAACCCAGAATTCCATGAAACGCGAGCCCAGAATTCCACGAAACACAAGCCCAGAATTTCGTGAAACACAAGCCCAGAATCCGGTGAAACACCACCACCTCATCCTCCCCAGAGCTGCAGACCTCCCCACACCCCCCCCGGGCACAGAGGGACATTTTGGGGACCCACCTTGGCGGGGTTGAGGGCGGTGATGACCCACACGCAGTAGGCGTTGTTGTCGTACTGCACGGGGAAGTTGGGCGAGGTGATGACACCGCTGGGGCCGCGCAGGAACGTGTCACACATCCTGGCTGGGGACACAAACGGAGACAC
>VZRL01002581.1:156242-168670 GCA_013397895.1 Origma solitaria | reverse complement strand
GGGAATTGCATCACCACTTGTGCTCCCAATTGGTGCTTTTGATCCATTCTGCTAATTTCCTCAAACCTATAAAATTATATTCACCCTGTGGGGTTGGGCTGCTGTGGAGATTCTTCCAGAACTGCCCCTGGAGCTCTGAGAAAGTTCCACTTTTATATTACCTCCAATACTAAAATGATCTCGAGTTTCATTCCAAGTTGAAAAAGGCAGCAGGAGAAGCCAAAAATTTAAAAATCCTTGTCCATTCATGGCACGAAAATGAAGGATTTCTCCACGAGGAGCAGGGCTAGCCACAATTCCCATCAGAGGGGCCCTCAGACCAACACCCAACCCCTCTCTCCTGCTCACTCGGATTTATTTCCTTTCCTTACTCCTTTTTCTCCTCACGAAAAAATCCTTCCCCATCCAGGACAGTGGAAGCTATTATGATTTATTTATGATTTTAGCACCTATTTATGATTTCAGCACCTATTTATGATTTTAGCACCTATTTATGATTTAAGAGCTTCAAAGGGATCCAATTAAAATCATTACAAGTTGCTATTTATTAGAATTACAAATACCACAAGGTGACATTTCAAGGAAACAAACGTGGAAGGGCCCAGGAACGACAGAATTCCTTCCTGGCGTCCCCAAAAAGCCATGTTCCCTTTCTTCCCGCAGATCAATCCCCCAAAATCCTGCACAGCGAGGATTTATCAGGTCATTATTAAGAATTTATCAGCTGTTTTCCCTCTCTGGGCTGAGAACAGAGGTGGCAGCTCGGCTTTGCATCTTCAAAACATCTCAGGTAAAGGAAAAGTTGGAAAAGTGCTTAAGCAGGGAAAATTTTGCCTGTGGAACCCCTTTGATGTAATATTTAGCTGAAATATTCCACAAAAAAAGGTGGGGGAAAAGCATCTTGATTCTAGAAGTGTTCTCTGCTGCTATGATGGAGCCTCAAAATTAATTTATTTTAAAAATCGGTTGATTAATTCGTGTTTTAAATTTAATTTAGGAGATGTATTTGCCCACGTGGCATCTGCAAGGCTTTTTTTTCCCCCTGTAAAACATTGGAAAATCATCTCCTGGCCAAGCTGGGGCTGCAATCATCTGGGATTGATAGTGGAATCTGAGAGAAACCCAATCAAAAAAAGGAGGAAAAAAGAAAAAAAAGTGGCAAGACGCTGAAATAGACCCCAAAGTTTCTAAAAAGAAAAAAAATCCAAAAACATGAAAGTCAGCAGCTGAAAAAATTAAGTTGGATTCATAGGAACAGAATAATGCAGGCAAATCCTTCCTTATCTCTTGCAGGAGGACACCATAAATTTCCTTTATAGTGTCACATATTTATGCCAAATATCCTCTTACACTGATTCCATTTATTCCAGGCTTGTTTCAAGAATTAAATGGGATCCCAAAGCCCTGGAAAAATCTGCGGATGAAATTAATGAAAAAAAGAACTGGAAAAAAAACTCCGAAACCTATTTATGATTTTAAGAGCTTTAAAGGGATTCAATTAAAAATATTACAAGTTGTTCTTTATTTGCATTACAAATATCACAAAGTGGCATTTCGGAGAAGGGAATGGAAACAAAACGGCCAAGGGCAAAATGGGCATTGATGTTTATTCCACGGGGAAAAAAAAAATATTCCTCCATTCCCTGATGGCTCATGGCACAGGATGGAGGAACCGCAGCCCAAAATTCCCATTTTTCCGGTTAAAAATCTCTCTCTGTCTCAGCTTTTCCAGGTTTTATTCCAGCCTTTCCTCTCACGGGATAAGGAGGAGAGGGGAGAAAATCCCTGGGATAGGGAGAGGGATGATCCTGCTCGGATTTCAGAGCCCTGGACAGAATGGATGTGCGGGAGGGAGGGAAGGGGAGGGATTTAGGGACATCGGGAAATTCATGGGGAGGAGCAGGGTGTGCAGGACAGGGCCTGGGGCTGAAGGAGGCTTGAGTGAGCCTGGGGAGGCCCTGGGAAGAGTTTCCCTGAGAAATTGTATGGCACATCCCTGGGAGTGCCCGAGGGCAGCCTGGGGTAGAGGAAGGACAGGATCCTAAAGGTCCTTCCCACCCCAAACCACTCTGGGATTCTCTGACCTTGCCAAGGCCAGGATATGGGATAGAAAAAGGGTAGGAAGGAGTTGAGAATTCCCACAAATCCCAAAATTCAGGCAGGCTGAGCCGTCTCAGGCTGTGCCATCCCTGGGACTGCCTGAGGGCAGCCTGGAGTAGAGGAAGGACAGGACCCTAAAGGTCCCTCCCAACCCCAATCACTCTGGGATTCCCCGACCTGAGGGCAGCATGAGGGATGAAAAAAGGGCAGGAAGGAGCTGGGAATTCCCAAAAGTCCCAACAATCGGGCCAGGCTGAGCCCCCTCAGGCTGCCCCGTCCCTGGGAGTGCCCGAGGGCAGCCTGGGATAGAGCACGGACAGGATCCTAAAGGTCCTTCCCAACCCCAATCACCCTGGGATTCTCTGACCTTGCCAAGGGGTGAGCCCAGGGCAGCATGGGGGATGGAAAAGGGACAGGAAGGAGTTGGGAATTCTCACAAATCCCAAAATTCAGCCAAACTCAGGCTGGCCTGTCCCTGGGAGTGTCTGAGGGCAGCCTGGGATAGAGCAAGGACAGGATCCTAAAGGTCCTTCCCAACCCCAATCACCCTGGGATTCTCTGACCTTGCCAAGGGGTGAGCCCAGGGCAGCATGGGGGATGGAAAAGGGACAGGAAGGAGTTGGGAATTCTCACAAATCCCAAAATTCAGCCAAGCTCAGGCTGCCCCATCCCTGGGAGTGCCCGAGGGCAGCCTGGGATAAGCGGAAGGAATTAGGATCTTTAAGGTCCTCCCAACCCAAACCACTCTGGGATTCTCTGACCTGAGGGCAGCATGGGGGATGGAAAAGGGCCATGAAGGAGCTGGGAGTTCCCACAAATCCCAAAATTCAGCCAAGCTCAGGCTGCCCCATCCCTGGGAGTGTCCGAGGCCAACCTGGGATAGAGGAAGGAACAAGATCCTAAAGGTCCTTCCCACCCCAAACCACTCTGGGATTCTCTGACCTGAGGGCAGCATGGGGGATGGAAAAGGGCCATGAAGGAGCTGGGAATTCCCACAAACCCCAAAATTCGAGTCCCTCACCTCTGCAGACAGGCCGGTGGTCGCTCCAGGCCACGATGATGTCGCTCACTCTCTTGCAGGTGATGCTCTTGGAGCCCTGCAGGTCGTAGCCCTCGTTGCAAGAGAACTGAATGCTGGAGCCCAGCCTGGAGAGGGACACAGGGGACATCAGCCTTGGCCCAAATCCCAGGATTTGGGGCTGGGATCATCCCTGACCTTGCAGGCAGCAGGAAGGGAGCAGGGCCGAGCTCTGCCTCCCCCTCTGCCCCAGCTGCTGATGGCCAAATCCCAGTTTTCAGTGACACTTTAGGGTCCAAATCCCAGTTTTCAGTGGCCAAATCCCAGTTTTCAGTGACGAAATCCCAGTTTTCAGTGACACTGCAGTGGCCAAATCCCAGTTTCCAGTGGCCAAATCCCAGTTTTCAGTGGGCAAATCCCAGTTTTCACCATCCAAATCCCAGTTTTCAGTGACCTTCAGTGGCCAAACCCCAGTTTTCAGTGACATTTCAGTGGCCAAATCCCAGCTTTCAGTGACACTTCAGTGGAATTCCATCCACAGCCACACACTCAGCACTCTTTTATAAAGTGAATAAAAAATAACCTTCTTTATCAACTGCTGAGAGCTCTGTTCTTTATTCTGTGGTTTGGATTCAGAGCCTTCCACTGAGGCACTACAATGCACTTTGCAGCACTGGGAATTCATCCCTCAGCTTTTGGGAATTCCCTCCACTCTCCCCCATCTGCTGGATTTGAGGGAAATTTGACAAACTGGGATTCAACGGAGAGACAATTCGGATGAGCAAAACAGCCCAGGCCATCAAAATCAGATGAAATATTGATTCCCTGTGGCCACCAGCAGTTGGGGCACCCCTGCCCCCTGCAAGGAAAACTGGGACCTGGGAAGGAGGAACAGCATTGCCTGAAACTTAAAAAACCCCAATTATCACTTGTCTGAAACTTTACAAACCCCAATTATCACTTGTCTGAAACGTTATAAACACCAATAATCATTTGTCTGAAACGTTATAAACACCAATAATCATTTGTCTGAAATGTTATAAACACCAATAATCATTTGTCTGAAATGTTATAAACCCCAAGAATCATTTGTCTGAAATGTTACAAGCCCAAATTATCATTTGTCTGAAACTTTATAAACCCCAATCGTCATTCATCTGAAACTTTAGAAACCCCAATAATCATTTGTCTGAAATGTTACAAACCCCAATAATCATTTGTCTGAAACTTTAAAAACCCCAATAATAATTTGTCTGAAATATTAGAAACCCCAATTTATAACACAGGCCCCACCCAGACTCTTTGACAAGGAACCTCAGTCACCTCACGTTCTCGAGGGTTGGGGCCTGAGCTGATTTGAAAAGTGATTTTTTTATTTTGCTGTTTTGATTTTCCCGCATTTAACCAGAGGGGAGGGATGAGAGCACACAGGGATCCTCCAACCCAGATTGGGAAAGGGATAAAAATACTCGGAGAGATCTTTAGAGATCCTCACGTGGAACAACAGACAAGGGTGGGTCTGACACATTAATTCCTATAATTCCCTTAAATTACACATTTATTCCCATAATTCCCCTAATTTACACATTTATTCCCATAATTCCCCTAATTTACACATTTATTCCCCTAATTTACACATTTATTCCCATAATTTACACATTTATTCCCATTTATTCCCATAATTCACACATTTATTCCCTTAATTCCCCTAATTCACACATTTATTCCCATAATCCACACATTTATTCCCATAATTCCCCTAATTCACACATTTATTCCCATAATCCACACATTTATTCCCACAATTCCCCTAATTTACACATTTATTCCCCAAATCTGGGTGGGATTTTGGGAGGTGCCACACCCGAGGAGGGCAGACAGAGCCCCCCACACCAGGGGCACACCCAGGGGCTCTCAGCAACGCACAGAACACACAGGAAAAAAAAGGATTCTTACCGAAAATCGTTGCCTATCCTTTTGCCTCTCTCGGGAATCCCAGGGTCTGGACACAAATTATGTCCCTGGGACACACCAACCTGAGATACTACAAAGCAAAAAAACAGCACATACAGAGACAGAATCACAAGAGAAATCTTCTTTCAGCAGTGTCTTGGTGGGTGTGAGGAAAATGGCAACTGGGAGCTCAGAAACCTCAGCGTGTTCTGTTTTATTCCGAAAAAACAACAGCTTTGGACAGAAATATCCTGCTCAGCTGTGCACCCGAGAGTTTTCTAGGAAACACCAGCTAGGGACACAATTTTCCCTCCGTTCCACTACAGAAATACCTCTGGAAAGAGTCGATTTTTTGGTTTTTTTTCCGTTCTGCAAAGCGACACCGATTTCAGAGCCCATTTCCCGCGATTGAAACGCCTCCGAGGTGGGTTCCAACCCCTCCGAACCCAGCCCGGCGTGCCAGGGGAAGAAAACACCTCCATGGAAAGGCAGGTGGGGGATCCCGTGGGGAAACCGAGCGCAGAACGAGAGGGAGAAAGGAGAGAGGAGCGCGAGCCGAGGGTTTGGAAGTGAAATCTTTAGTTGGAACATGGAGGATTTAATGGAACCACCTCAAACTGACAAAGGTGAAGTCCGTGGGGCGGTGAGCAGCACTGGACAAAGCTCCCAGCTCCATCCTCCCCAATTCCAGCCTTTCCAACCTGCCCGAGGCGCAAATCTGGGTTTTTACTCGGGGGATTCCTCAGCCCTGGCACAACCCTGATTTCCTGTCGGAATTCTGGCTCAGTAAAATGGGACAAAAAGGCGATTCGGCCCCGGGAATTCGATGGGACTCGGTTTTCTTTGCACCCGAAGCGACGCCGCGATGCCGAAGCACTGAACGACCCCATTTCCATTCCACCGCTGCATTCTGGGGGAAAAAATCCCAATCCTAATTCCAAACACGGTGCCCCGAAGGCCACCGGCAGGAGGGGGACACTGAGGTGACAACAGCGCTTTTGTCACCTCAGAGACACAGGGGGAGGCTGGCACAGGGAAAATCTGCACAGACTGGACACACACAAAGCCATGGCCATCAAAATCTGGGAATTATCCAGCGGGGAATCCCAACCCCAGCTGGGACATGGCGGTGGTCCTACACAGGAGGAAGGATTGATGATTCCCAGCTGCTGATCCCAAAAACATTTCAGCTTCTCCTCAGCACTGACACCTCCTCTAGCACCCTTTAAGTTCATTTTAGGGATTCTCTATTTCAGGCCCTTTTTTCCTCTCTTTTCCCCTTGAAGTCCTTTTTAGGGATTTCCTGCTTAAAGCCCTATTTTCCTCCCTTTTCCCCTTGAACTTCTCTTTAGGGATTTCCTATTTCAAGCCCTTTTTTCCTCTGCTTTTCCCTTTAAGTCCTTTTTAGGGATTTCCTGCTTAAAGCCCTATTTTCCTCCCTTTTCCCCTTGAACTTCTCTTTAGGGATTTCCTATTTCAAGCCCTTTTTTCCTCTGCTTTTCCCTTTAAGTCCTTTTTAGGGATTTCCTGCTTAAAGCCCTATTTTCCTCCCTTTTCCCCTTGAACTTCTCTTTAGGGATTTCCTATTTCAAGCCCTTTTTTCCTCTGCTTTTCCCTTTAAGTCCTTTTTAGGGATTTCCTACTTAAGGCCCATTTTTCCTCTCTTTTTTCCTTGAACTCCTCTTTAGGGATTTCCTACTTAAAGCCCATTTTTCCTCCCTTTTTCCGCCCTTCCCACCGTGCTGGAGCAGGGATGGCGCTGGGATTGTCCCCACACATGGCTCTGTTTTCCCACACGACACTTTGGTGCTCTGAGCCCTCCCCTGTGTGTGTGCAGGCACAGAGGTGACAGATTCCCATGAATTCATGGAAAACAAGCTCCCGAGGGATTGTTTTCCCACTTTTCCTTGTCCACAACCCCTTGTTAAGCTCAGTCGGGTGGGGAGGCAGCAGCACCAAAGCAGCACCCGATTTTCTGTAGCTCCAAACCTTTGCTTTTGGATTTTTTGTAGCTCCAAAGCCTTGCTTTTGGATTTTTTTGTCGCTCCAAAGCTTTGCTTTTGGATTTTTTGTAGCAGCAAACCTTTACTTTTGGGTTTTTTGTAGCTCCAAAGCTTTGCTTTTGGGTTTTTTGCAGCTCCAAAGCTTTGCTTTTGGGTTTTTTGTCACTCCAAAGCTTTGCTTTTGGATTTTTTGTAGCACCAAACCTTTACTTTTGGGTTTTTTGTAGCTCCAAAGCTTTGCTTTTGGGTTTTTTGTAGCTCCAAAGCTTTGCTTTTGGGTTTTTTGTAGCTACAAATCTTTGCTTTTGGATTTTTTGGTAGCTCCAAACCTTTGCTTTTGGGTTTTTTGTAGCTCCAAAGCTTTGCTTTTGGGTTTTTTGCAGCTCCAAAGCTTTGCTTTTGGGTTTTTTGTAGCTCCAAATCTTTGCTTTTGGATTTTTTGGTAGCTCCAAACCTTTGCTTTTGGATTTTTTGTAGCACCAAACCTTTACTTTTGGGTTTTTTGTAGCTCCAAAGCTTTGCTTTTGGGTTTTTTGTAGCTCCAAAGCTTTGCTTTTGGGTTTTTTGTAGCTACAAATCTTTGCTTTTGGATTTTTTGGTAGCTCCAAACCTTTGCTTTTGGGTTTTTTGTAGCTCCAAACCTTTGCTTTTGGGTTTTTTGGTAGCTCCAAAGCTTTGCTTTTGGGTTTTCTGTAGCTCCAAAGCTTTGCTTTTGGGTTTTTTGTAGCTCCAAAGCTTTGCTTTTGGGTTTTTTGTAGCTCCAAAGCTTTGCTTTTGGGTTTTATGTAGCACCAAAGCTTTGCTTTTGGGTTTTTTGTAGCTCCAAACCTTTGCTTTTGGGTTTTCTGTAGCTCCAAAGCTTTGCTTTTGGGTTTTTTGCAGCTCCAAAGCTTTGTTTTGCCACCTTTCCCAGGCCCAGGGGATCCCAAATGCATCCCAGAGTGGGAAAAGAGCCCCTGGGTTCAGCTCCCAGCTCCTGACAGGAAATTCTGACTGTGCCACCATTCTCCGTGGGGCTCCTGCACACACAGAGGTGCTCAGGCAGCTCCAAACAAAGGAAAATTCACCTCCGGGTGAGGCTTTTTGTCCCAAAGCCGTGCGGGAGTGAAGGAAAAGTGCTCAGATCCCTCATTTTGCCCCCATAAAACCTCAGTATGAGGGTTTGGTGTCCCTCAGGATGAGGGTTTTATTCCCTCAGGATGAGGTTTTATTCCCTCAGGACGAGGGTTTACATCCCAAGACCATGTGGGAGGGAAGGAAAAGCGCTCAGATTCCTCATTTTGCCCCTGTAAAACCTCAGGACGAGGGTTTTATTCCCTCAGGATGAGGGTTTTATTCCCTCAGGATGAGGTTTTGGTGACCCTCAGGATGAGGTTTTATTCCCTCAGGATGAGGTTTTACATCCCAAGGCTGTGTGAGAGTGAAGGAAAAATGCTAAGATTCCTCATTTTACCCCTGTAAAACCTCAGGACAAAGGTTTGATGTCCCTCAGGATGAGGTTTTACATCCCAAGGCCGTGTGGGAGCAAAGGAAAAATGCTCAGATTCCTCATTTTACCCCTGTAAAACCTCAGGACAAAGGTTTGATGTCCCTCAGGATGAGGGTTTGGTGTTCCTCAGGACGAGGGTTTTATTCTATCAGGATGAGGGTTTTATTCCCTCAGTATGAGGGTTTGGTGACCCTCAGGATGAGGTTTTATTCCCCCAGGATGAGGTTTTGATGTCCCTCAGGATGAGGTTTCACTCCCCAAGGCCGTGTGGGAGCGCAGGAAAAGCGCTTTGATCCCCCATTTCCCCCTGTGTTTTACCCACAGCTCCCACGGCCGCACCCCAACACCGTGAGCTCCTCCTCGGAGAACAAATCTCATTCCCACAGCCAATTCCTCCTCCCGGGACCAAAATCCCCCCCGAGCACCCTTTAACACCCCCAGTGCAAAGCAGGTTAGGACCGAGCTGGACGCGCACAGAACTTCATCCACCCCCCCAGGGCCTCTCCAAACCCAAACACCACAAAAGCCACTCTGACGCTGCTCTGTCAAACCAAAACCCCACATTTTCCCCACTGTGAGACCTGGAAAATCCACATTTACACCCTGCATTCAGTGACACAACCAACCTCCAAAATGCGACCTGAAATTGAAAATTATTTCTCCCACCTGCATTATTTTTCTATTCTTTTCCCTCCACAAGTGATTAAAGCAACATTTCCCAACAATTTCAGTGATGGTGAGCAGCGCAAGGAACTTCATCACAAATTCAAACAAACACATTCCACTCCAACTGAGCACAACCAGCACCCAAAATTCTGTATTTTTATGTCTTTTTTTCCCCTGAAACCACACCCACAGCTGTTCCACCACTGCATTTTGCCTCCATTCAGACACACAGAACACAAAGGGTTTAATCTGACCTGGCAGCCAATCCCAAACCCAAAACCTCTTTGAGACCTGCAGGATTTAAGCCTGGATTCTCCCAGGCAGGATTTTAGGATGGGTTTTAGCAAAGAGCACTTGGGAAGAAAGCATTGCTGGGAGGAATAACTGAAAATAATGGACTTGAAGGTTGGACTTGAAGATCTTTTCCAGCCTTAATGATTTTAGGGTTCCTGGCATAGCTTTAACGATTACCAAGAGACAAAAAAATTCCTGAATTTGTGGTCTTTGAGGCAAAAATTGCTCTGGAATAGGGAATTTCTTTCCCCACCTGTAATTATCTGGGATGCAGCCACGGTTCATGGAATTTTGGGAGCATAGCCAGGCAAAGCCAGCAGGGAACAGAGCAGAGGAGGCTTTGAGCTCCTTGTGCTGCAAAAAAAAGCATTTTCCTGGCGCCATCTCCTCGGGAATCAGAACTTCTGCACTGGGAATTCCTGCCTGAGAGGGATAACCATGGCTGGAAATCCAGATTTCATGGAGGGCAGCTCGGAGGGACACACAGCAGTGCCAACTGCTAAATACATCCAACCCCTAAATACAACCACTGAACCCAAAAAATCAGCGTTATAAACCCGAATGATGATTTTTATGCAGGGAAAATTCAGTAAAACTCACACAGGAAAAGGAAGAATGCGCTGCTGCCGCCTCTGTAAACTTTCCAAGAGTTTTTTTTGTGCTGCTCCTTATCCCCACTCATTATTTTACAGGATATTTTACACGGGGGAGGAGCTGGAGGATCCGGGGTGGTGATGAGGATGGGGCCACTGTTCCCATTCCCATTTTTCCAGGGAAAAATGCCTCCTGAGCCTGAGCAGCAGGACAGGATCAGAGCTCCCGAGATGCTGAAATGGCAGCTCTGAGCTGCTGCCCCTCGGGAGAGGATGAACAGGCACAGGGAAGGAATTCCTGCGTTTCTCCCCTCGGAAGTGCAGCAGGACTGGGGCAGGGCAGGATCTGCTGTGTCAGGAATGGGAAAAACTGCTCCAAAGGCCACCCCCAGGAAGGAAAAATGGGAATTCTGTGTATTAATTGCCAGAAAACTTCATTCAACTAAAGCCAAAACTGCTCCAAAGGCCATTCCCAGGAAGGGAAAATAGGAATTCTATGTATTAATGCCAGAAAACTTAATTCAACTAAAGCCATTCAAGCGAGGCCAACATTCTGCACATTCCCCAAAATCCAGGACAGCACAGACCCCAAACACATCCCTCTGTCCCCACCCCAAGCCGGGGGGATTTTCCAGCTGAATTTCCCACTCAGTTCGGTGCACCGAGTGGGAATTATTACAATTAAATTCTCCTCGGCAAGGAATGCATCACCCGGCCAGGATGATTTTGGACGTGGAGTTTTCCTTTAAAATGGAATTGATTTTCCCTGGACACGCCCCCAGTGTTTTCTGCTCTGGAGGTTTTGGGTTGTTGTTTACCTTGTTGGGTAAATCCCAAAAAATCCAGAGCCTCCAGAGCCTCCCCTGGGAGCCTCTCACCCCACACAGACACCGAGCCACGATTCACATCCAGCCCATCCATTTTTCTGGATTTTGTATCCAAAATCCAAGGGAATTGTACCCAAAATCCAAGGGAATTGTACCCAAAATCCAACGGAATTGTATCCAAAATCCAACGGAATGGAATGTCCAAACTGCTCCTCTCTGGTGGGGGTAAGGGCTGTGCAAAATGAGCAATTCCAGCCTCTCCCCCGAAATCCATTTGGGGAAATGCTCCATCCTGCTCCCGTCTGAATCCATATAAAATATTTCATCAGATCCCTCCTGTTTCATTTCAGAGTCGCTGCGAGAGCCCAAGAGCCAGGGACAAAACCCTCAGGTTTTGCTGATTTGGGAAGCACCTGATGGGAAAAAAAAACATTTCCCACCTGCCAGAGGGAGACACAGCAGTGCCAGGGGACAGCCAACCACTCACACAACCACTGAACCCGAAAATCAGCTTTACAAACCCACAATGATGATTTTTCTGCAGGGAAAATTCAATAAAACTCACACAGGAAAAGCAAGAAGACGCTGCTGCTGCCTCTGTAAATTTTCTAAGTTTTTTTTGTGCTGCTTCTTATCCCTACTCCTTATTTCACAGCCATAACATCAACCCCATTTCCAAAATTCTTTGCTTTTTTTTCCCCCACTAAAAGGAACCCAAAGCCACGACCCCCAGGCTGTCCTGGAGCACGGAACCAACGAAAAGCACACACTCCAACCCCCCCTGCGCCCCCAACTCCAGGAGTTAGTAAATGCTTGTGAATAGAGCACTGCGAGGAGGAGGTGATGCAGAAATGAGAGGGGAAAGCACCCGGAATTGAAAGAGTGGCGAAGTTTTAGAGATTACTGGAAAATCCAATGGAATGTTATCCAAAAGACAGCGAAGGAAGAGCCAGGAACTTACACACAGATGTCTTCTGGTTGTTGTCCTTGCTGGGCATCAGCTTCACCCCTCTGGACTTGAGCTCCATCTGCTTCTTGACTGCAGGGATGGAGAACAGAGGGAGGAAAAGGTTTAGCTGAGCTCCAGGGATTTTAGAATTTTCATTTTAGAGAGAAAACGGAGCTGTGGTTTGCATCAGGCTCATCCTGCATCCTTCCCTGATGGGTGAGCCAACTTGTCCTGATCCTCACCCCCAGGAGGGATTGATTTTCCATGGGAGGGCCTTGGAGATCTTTAATTTGAANCTGAGCTCCAGGGATTTTAGAATTTTCATTTTAGAGAGAAAACGGAGCTGTGGTTTGCATCAGGCTCATCCTGCATCCTTCCCTGATGGGTGAGCCAACTTGTCCTGATCCTCACCCCCAGGAGGGATTGATTTTCCATGGGAGGGCCTTGGAGATCTTTAATTTGAAGATAAAAATGGAATAATAATAATAATAATAATAATAATAATAATAATAATAATAATAATAATAATAATAATA
>VZRL01002581.1:133625-146522 GCA_013397895.1 Origma solitaria | reverse complement strand
TCCCAATCCTGGAATCCTGAATCCCAGTCCTGAATCCCAATCCTGGAATCTTTTTCTCCCAATCCTGAAATCCTGAATTCCAGTCCTGGAATCCTGAATCCCAACCCTGGAATCCTGAATCCCAGTCCTGAAATCCTGAATCCCAGTCCTGGAATCTTTTTCTCCCAATCCTGAAATCCTGAATCCCAATCCTGGAATCTTTTTATCCCAATCCTGAATTCTCCCCTGTGAGGGTGGGGAGGGGCTGGGATGGAATTCCCATGGAAGTTGGGGCTACCCCTGGATCCCTGGGAGTGTCCAAGGCCAGGCTGGACAGGGCTTGGAGCAGCCTGGGACAGTAGAAAGTATCCCTGGAAGGTGGAACTGGATGAGCTTTAAGGTCCCTTCCACCCCAAACCAGTCTGGGTTTAGGTTTAGGTTTAGTTCTGGTGACACACAGAGCACAGGCTCTGCTCCACCAGCTCCTCCCAGGCACAGGATTTTCCCTACAAACCCAACCTGGAGGTCTGTTAGGGAGAGCTGGAAATCCAGAGGGTCATTAAAGGGAGCTGGGAGTCCCTTCCATGCTCCCAGCACTCTCCGTGCTCGGAATCCACAGCACTCAATAAATAACTGAGCTTCTGACAGGCCAGCGAGGCTTGTAAATACAAATGTTCCATTTTTCAGCCAGAAAATGAACTCCACCTTCCCAGCACTCTCTGTGCTCCGAATCCTCAGCACTAACTGAGCTTCTGATAGGCCAGTGAGGCCTGTAAATACACATTTTCCATTTTTCAGCCAGAAAATGAACCCCAGCAGGATCCTGGGCAACCTGGGCTGGGAGAGGGCGGGCACGAGCATTTCCTGCTCCCTTACCTTGGTACTGAGCACTGAAACCCTTCTGGCGGTGGTTGCCGTCGGAGGTGAAGTGCAGCCGCAGCCAATTCTTGCTGCTGATCACGGGGGCAGGCAGATTCATGCCGGTGAACCTGGAAAACAGCGAACAGCACGGCCACGTCAGCCTTCAGGATCCTGGATCCCGCAGGTGGTGGAAAATAAACCAGTTTAAAAATTTGGTGTAACTTTAGTCAAAGGATTTGCTTGTCTTTACCCCGGGAAAAGGAATCTTAAATTGGGCACTGCTCTGCCAGGTGAGATCTGGTGAACTCAACATTTCAACACACTCGGAGCAGCCCAAAAGATAAAAACCATCAACAGAACATCCGTGGCCATCTCCAAACATCCACCCTGTTGGAAAATACACCAGTTTAAAAATTTTGTATAACTTTAGTCAAAGGATTTGTTTGTCCGTACCCCAGGAAATGGAATTTTAAGTTTCTTTCCAGGATGTTGTTCGGGAAAAGGAATTTTCTTTTCAGGACATTGTTCTGCTAGGTGAGATCTGAAGAACTCAACATTTCAACACACTCGGAGCAGCCCAAAAGATAAAAACCATCAACAGAACATCCGTGGCCATCTCCAAACATCCACCCCAGAGCACCTCTGACAGAGCTGGAGACATCTCCCCCAGAAAGGACTGATAAGAAAATTGAAAAATGAAGATCTAATTTACATCAGAGCCGAGGGGATTCGGATCCAATGGGAAACTGAACACTGGCGGTTGCTCAACTCTGGACCAATGAACTTTGAAACAATGCATCTCTATGGGTTTTGAGTGTATAAAATTTGGGGGAAAATCCTGTAAAACCCATCTGCCATGGAATGATTCTCTCTGCACACCCGGGCTGTGTGTGGATGAGATAATTTCTGTGGTTTGCACACCCGGGCACAACAATAAAGTCATGCCTTGACTCTCTAACATTAAAAATGCTGTTGGAGGGTTTTTGTTTTTCCCACAGTTTTGGTTACACAGGGACATCCCAAAGTCGCCGTTCCTGCCCATCCTCCTCCCCCAGGAATGTGGGAGCTCCTCCAAGTGCTCAAGGGGAGCATCCCCACCCCACGGGTGTTTCCTGCTCGGATTCCCATCTGAGACCCCCACGGTGGTCATTTCAGGGGTCTCCATTCGTTTTTCCTATGGCAGAGGACATTCCCAAGCTCATTCAGTTCCTCTCTTCATCCACTACAAAAAACTTTATTTTAGCTCAGGATGAGCAAGGATGGCAAGAGCCGCTTTATTTTTTATTTTATTCACAACCTACCCCAACCTGAGGAAGATTCCAACCAGCAACCACAGTGGGAAGCTCCAGAGCCCCTTCAACTCTTTATAATTTGATTTTATTTTAAAATACGAGGTTGTTTGCCTCATGAAACCCCAGGTCACAATTCCTGGCTGAGTTCTGTCCCCTGCCAAGCCTCACTCTGGGACTCGGGAGCATGATGGTGACATTCCCCACGGTGCGGACACCACCGTGGCCAAAACTCTTCCAGACCCCTGTCACTCTTAATGAAAGTTCATTATTTCAATCACCAGCTGTCACTTATTTAAAAATGACTCCCGCTATTAATTATCAATTAATTATAAATTACCATTATTAATAATCAAACACCATTACTGCTATTCCAACACCCCTTACTGGCATTCCAACACCTTTTCTTGGCACTCCCAACACCCATTTTTGGCACTCCCAACACCCCCTGCTTTTTCAGGTGAAGGCAGAAGGATCCTGGGAATCTGTTCCCCCCAGAGGATAATTCAGATTTTATTATGAAATATTTTTTAGCAGCAGATCTGAGAGGATTTCAGGAGTCCTTCAGTGCCCACCCAACACCTCCAGAGGTGACCTCACCTTCTCCAGGGTGAGCAGTGGGAGCCAGGCTGGAAATGGCAGCATTCATTAACGGCAGGGAGTTAATGATTCATTAACTGCCCCATCCTCCTGGCCTGTTAATGAACTTGCAGGGTAATTAGGCTGCATAACTAATGCATCTCTGCCACCTACAGTACGATCCGAAGCCTGGATTGTCCCGTGCCTGGATCCTGCAGTTTGACTGAAGTGTTTTCAGCCCTCGGCTTTCAGGTGCTTCCCTCTCATTTCTCCATCGATTATTTCCCTCTCCCTTTCCAGCCCTCTCAGGAACACGAGGAGGTGCAGGAATGGATTCTGCACGGCTGTTTGGGAGCTCAGAGGCAGCTGGACTGATTGAATCTGAAGCTTTGAAATGTTCTCAAATATTTGCAAAAGATTTTTTTTCCAAATATTTTCAATATATTTTCAGTATTTTCAAATATTTTTCAAATATTTGAAACTTTTAAAAATAACTCCGAACAAACGGATTTGGGCCTGGGATCAAACATGGGATGCCTCAAACTGATCCTGAGGAATTTCCTCTGGCTGTTGTTCTGACCACATCCCTAAACTCCATCCTCCCATCCCCCAAGGCCATTTTATTGTTCATTCTGCACCACGAGTCCAACTCCTCATCAAAAACCTTTAGCTCTGCAGAGCTCTGAACACTCTGGGGAACAAACTCTGTCTCCCAAACAACTGATTTTATCCCAAACCCTTTCCAGCAGCGTTTCTAACCCCGGATATTCTTCCCTTGAGTGAAACCAAAGCCTCCACATTAAACACAATTCCTGTAATTCCTTTATTGCATCATGAGAGGAGTTAACGCCATCAAAACTCTTTTTTTTTAGATAAAGCACTGAAGTGTGGCTTTCTCAACTCTATCTTTATTCCTTTCTTGCTCTTCCCACTGAATCCAGGCATTAAATATTTATCCCATTCCCTCCCCCGGCACAATTAGTATGGCTGTCCATGGATGGCACTGATTACTCTGCCTTCACGTCCCATTATCTATTTACAATCCCAATTCCTGCTTTAATTTGTTTCCACGCGGAGAGGAAGAAAAGGAAGGGAAAAAAAAAATCAATAAAGTGTCACAAAGTGAGGCAGAAGCACTGGAGGAGCAGGAGGAGATGTTTGCACAGGGAAGAGCCAATTCCGAGCTGAATTTGAACTCTGAAATTTGATTGTCGTGAATTTGGCCATTAGTTCTTCCTAAAAGGACCCAAATACAGAGAATTTCCTGGGGTGGATGCTGCAAACCCAGTGCAGGAGGCAAAGGTCATGACTAAAGGCAGCAATTCCAGCTGAAATTCCATTTTTTAGGTGAAATACGGGGAGATGATGGATTTGAACACGAACCTGGATGTGCCCTGGTGCTGCCCACAAATGGGGCGCACTCAAACAAAAAACAAAGCACATCCCTGGGGATGATTTCTCTCTTTTTCCCCCCTGAGCTGCTTTTCTTTATTTAATTAATTTAATTAATTTAATCTCTTTGTCCATTGAATCTCTCTCCTGACACCCCCTTGGCCCTGTGGATCTCTGCTGACCATCCCTGCCATCAGCCAGAGGAAGCTGCTGAGGTTTGTCACGTCACCACATCCCCAAACTCCTGCGTATTTCCCCAATTTTCATTCAGAAATAGTGAGCAGAACTTTTTAACTCTTCTCACTGAGTTAAAAAGTTGTTCCCACCCCCTCTTGCCCTTGTGCCGGAAGAAATGGGCTCAGGAGGGGAAGGAACACCCCGAGAATGCCCTCGAGCACCTGAAGGGCCCCAAAACCTCCCTCTCACAACAAAACCACCACTGCCCCACCCCAAACACCTCTGAACTGCTTTTCTTTATTGAATTAATTTATTTAATTAGCCTCTGTGTCCATTTGATCTCTCTCCTGCCCCCCCAGGATCTCAGCCCTGCCATCAGCCAGGCCGGCCCCGCTCCCCCTGCAGCCCCAACGCGGATTTTGGGGAATCGCCCCGAGCTCAGCTCTGCCTTCTGCTCCGGAGTGAGCAGAGAGTGAGAACCCAAAGTGAGACCTCCAGAGGGGCTGGGAGGAGGAAGAGGAGGAGGAGGAAGCGGAAGGGGAAGCGGAAGAGGAAGATGAAGAAGAAGCAGAAGCGGGAAGAGGGAGAGGAAGTGGAGGAGGAAAGAGAAAGCAGAGGAGAAAGTGGAAGTGGAAGAAGAAGAGGAAAGATGAAGTGGAAGTGGAAGAGGAAAGAGGAAGCAGAAGAGGGGGAGGAATAGGAGAAGGAGAGGGAAGAGGAGGAAGAGGAGGAGGATGAGGAAGACGAGGAGGAGGAGGAAGCGGAAGAGGAAGTGGAAGCGGAAGAGGAAGATGAAGAGGAAGCTGAAGAAGAAGCAGAAACAGAAAGAGGGAGAGGAAGCTGAAGTGGAAGAGGAAAGAGAAAGCTGAAGAGAAAGTGGAAGAGGAAGAAGAGGAAAGAGGAAGTGGAAGAGGAGGAGGAAGAGGATGAGGAGAAGGAAGAGGAAGCAGAAGAGGAAAAGGATAAAGAGGAGGAAGAGGAGGAGAAGGAAGAAGGGGAAGAGGAAGCAGAAGAGGAAGATTAAGAGGAAGCTGAAGAAGAAGCCAAACCTGAAAGAGGGAGAGGAAAGAGGAAAGAGAAAGCGGAAAACAAAGTGGAAGAGGAAGAAGAAGAGGAAAGATGAAGTGGAGGCGGAAGAGGAAGGGGAAGAGGAAAGAGGAAGCAGAAGAGGGGGACGAAGAGGAGGAGAAGAAGAAAGAGAAAGAGGAGTAAGAGGAGTAAGAGGAGGAGAAGAAAGCAGAAGATGAAGTGGAAGCGGAAGAAGAAGCAAAAGCAGAAAGAGGGAGAGGAAGCGGCAGAGGAAAGAGAAAGCGGAAGAGGAGGAGGAATAGGAGGAAGAGGAGGAGGTTCCAGTGGCATTCCCATGGCTGGGGGAGTCCAGGCTGGCAGTCAATAGGAACTCCAAGGAGAAAAGCACACCTGGATCACCTCTGGACATGTCCCAGGCCAGGCTGGACAGGCCTTGGAGCACCCTGGGACAGGAGAAAGTGTCCCTGTGGTGGAATGGGATGGGATTTAAGGTCCTCCCAACCCAAACCAGTCCGGAATTCCATAATCCACAGCTGGACTGGGCACTGTGGACGCTCAGTTTAACCTGAATTGCTGAGGGCACAGAACTGAGCCCATCCAAGCCCCACTTCCACTCTGTTGCTCTGTTGATTGTTG
Source organism: Origma solitaria (assembly GCA_013397895.1). Taxonomy (NCBI): domain Eukaryota; kingdom Metazoa; phylum Chordata; class Aves; order Passeriformes; family Acanthizidae; genus Origma; species Origma solitaria. Next base: position 140,580 of record VZRL01002581.1, on the reverse strand, counting down.
CTGCAGCTCCATCCCTTCATTCCTCTTTCCCATCCTCCCAATCCCACGATTCTTTCCCCTCCCATCCTTGATTCCTCTCTCCCATTCTCCCAATCCCAGGATCATTTCCCTCCCATCCTTGATTCTTCTTTCCCATCCTGCCAATCCCAGGATCATTTCCCTCCCATCCCTGATTCCTCTTTCCCACCCTCCCAATCCCGGGATCCATTTCCCTCCCCCTGCAGCCCAGGGACCTCTCTCAGCAGCTCTTTTTCTCTCCCCGTGTACTATTATTATTCACTCCACCTGTATTTTTAACTTTTCATCCAAACCTCTCCTGAAATTATCAGGAGAGCTGTACCATTAATTCTGAACATCTTCTTTGAGCTTGTCTACTCTCTTAAACAAAATAGACTTAAGCACCTCTAGACCTCATTTTCCGGTCGCAGGAGACGTCTCCTCACCGTGGACTTTTATGAGGAAAATGAATAATTAGACCCAGGGATCGTTCCTCCTTTAATGCTGGAGGGATGGGAGGGGCACAGCTGTGCCTTAACTCTGCTCCAGAGCCTGGGAGAAACTCGGGAAGTGCAGGGAGAAATCCCAAATCACCCCACAGGATTTGGGAGCACTGGGTTGTGATCAAATCCCCTGATTATGGAGGAATTATTGAAAAAATTCTTAAAAATCCACTCCATAAACAATGGGAATGAATTCTGGGACCAGTCAGGCTTTTCTCCTGGGTCCCTTCCAGGCTCCCAAGTCCCTTCCTTCACTGCAATATTTTTAAAACCCATCCCAACCCCAAGGAGAGATTTAGATAGATCGAAACAATTTTTTCCTTCAGGAGGAGCAGTGCATTCCTCACTTCCCAAAATGAACGGGAAATTCCTGAAGGGGAGAGGTTATTTCCAAGTGGGAATGTGGAAAACTTCTCGGCAGGTTCCCACCATCCCCTCCAGGGTGGCTCCAAATCCTGACGGGAATGACACGAGAGGTTTGCTCCAAATCAACCCAACCCAAAAAATGAAAAATGCCACCAGTGCTGACTCTGAACCCTGGGTCTGGAAAGGAAGGAATTCTCCTGAGCTGGGCTTTGTCCCAGCCTTAATCCCAGGATTAAGGGTAAATAAATCCCTCTCCTGGAGCAACTTTTGGCCTCCGCCCCTCTGCCCTCGTTGTTTCCTTTCTGGGAATTCCACCGATGGGACACCAACAGGCTCCAGTTCACCTCTGGGAGCAGCAGATCCCTCCCAAAACTTCCATTCCCAGGGATGCTGTCCCTGCTCCTCCAGAAGGGAAATCCCATTCCTTCATCCCTCACTTCCCTCTTCCCGCTTTTTTCCTCGCATTCACTCAAAAGACAGAAGTGTTTCCAAGCAGCAGCAAAACTTCAGTTATTGATCACCTTTAATTACTGCCCTCGCCCAGAGAAATTTCCTGGCTGGGACCAAATCGATTTCCTTTTTTTTTCTTTTCTTTTTTCGCAGGAAGTTTTCCACTGGAATTCTCAATTCTTCATTTTTCCCGTGGCATTTCCCCAGCTCATCTTGAAAGGAGCATAAACCAAATCCTTGGCTGATCTGGTGACAAAAGCCAAACTCATTTCCCCTGGCCAGGGGGCCTGATAATCTCATTTTTCTGCTGTTTTCCTCCACCTCTGAAATGTTTCAAAATTCTCTCCGGCTGAATTCTCCTGGATCTCTGTTCTGGATTAATTTCATTTTAATGAGAAGGGATTCAAAGGTCCACAGGCATTTCTGGAACTGTCACAGCTGAGCAGCCCAGCAGGTGAAAGGCTCTCGGAGGGGTTTTTATTCCATTCAGATGTGATTTATGCACAAACCCACCCACTGTGGATTGTTTTTTCTTGGATTTCATGGATATCCCACACATTTGTACAAACAGGCAATGGATATGAACCTTAGATATAAAAAGAGCAACAAGCTCATCTTGGAGGCAAATATCTCCCAGGCTTTTACAAAATTTAGTTTTATTTTTAGAGGAAAAACCTCTTGGACCCAAAGGCACCCAAAATCTCTTTAACCCTTTCCAAGAAAGGCGACTGCAAAGCACCGAGCTGGCCACGAACACAAATATTCCAAATTTTCACCCTCACGCAGCGAAAATCCCCTCAGAGCTTTGGCTGCAGAACATTCCTGAGGTCCCACAAAAGTTCTGAACTTCCAAGCTGTGTCTGGATAATCCTGAAATATTTTGGAAAGGACAGAGGCAGTGCCAGGCCTGGAGGAGAGGGGATCGCTGCGCTCTGGCTCGGGGAAAATGAGGGACACAAGGCAGGACTTAGGCTGGAAATCTGAGAGGTTGGAAATTCCGGGAGCAATTTCCCCATGGAAAGGGTGGTCAGGCATTGGAGCTGCCCAGGGAGGTTTGGAGTGCCCATCCCTGGAGATGCACAAAGAATTGGTCACGGGGTGACCTTGGAGGGCTTTTCCACCCTCAGCGATCCCAGAAAGAAAACCAAAACCAAAACCAAAACCAAAACCGAAACCAAAACTGAAACCAAAACCAAACCCAGGCTGTTCCTCCTGCTCAGCCGCTGTGGTGACATCGCTGCAAATGGCAACACACAGGGCTCCCCATTAAAATAATAAAATAACAAAACAAAAAACCTTTTCCGCCGCTAATTACCCCAACGAAAAGAAGCCAAGCGCCAGCACCGAAGCGCTTCCCACGACTCTCTCGCTCTGAACTCAGCGCTCGGCTCCAGTCACACACGGCGAGTAACAAACGCGATTATATTGATGCCATTGAGGAGAAAACCACCCCGAGAAAACCACCCCGAGCTCAGCACGACACAAGGAGGCCTAATGCAATTGAGGCTGGCTAATGCTGCATTGCAAATCCCCCCCAAAGCTGCCACAGCTTTATTAGAATTTCCTCCGCAGCCTTTGCGGGAGCTGCAGATTGTTTTCCCCGGCAGGCGGAGGGAGATGAGCTGATAAGGAGGCAGGCTGTGTTTATCAGCAGATAAATAACAGCCAGCCCAGCACGGGCAGCCTCTGTCGCTCCAAAATGCACTTCAGTTCCATTAAACCTGACTTTTCACTGACAGAGAGGCCGGGCAGGCAGGGAGGAGAAGTTTCCTCGGTATTCAGCCTGCTAAAATCTGCAGAGGGAGCCCAAGAAGCTGGAAGTTTCTTTTTCTTTATGAACCTGGAGTGATGGCAACACCCCGCTGGCCCCAAGTGACAGCCCACCCCATTCCTGAGGAAATTCTCTTCTGGGTGAGGCTTTTGCTCAGAACACAAAAAATTCCAGAAAGATGGAAAGGCTCCACCACTCCTGGGTATTTGCACAAAGAACCCACATTTCCAAATTTCCAGAACAATCAAAACTCTCGGTGTCAGGACTGTTTGGTTCCAGAATTCCCAGCTGCAGTTGGCTTTGAGACCACAATTCCCCTTGCACAGAGCTCGGCAGAACCATCTCCTTATTTCCCCCAGATCCGAATTTTGCACCGTGGCCACGGCTGAGGGAAAGCTTGGAATGGCTCGGAGCCAAATCCCCAGAATCCACTCAGTGCCAATCTCCTGGCGCAGAGCCACAATCAATTCCTTCAGAACAATTCAGAACAATTCCTGCTGCGTGGTGCCCTCTCCACGAGGGGTGCAATGGTTTGGGTGGGAAGGGCCTTAAAGCTCACCCAGGGACACCTTCCACCATCCCAGGGTGATCCAGCCTGGCCTGGGACACTTCCAGGGATGGGAAATCCCTGGAGCTGGGAATGAAGGGATCATCGTCATCCTCCTCCCTTCCTTAGGCACCAGGGCTGGGCTGGGTGACCCCACCATGGGGACACCACAGGTGACACCACAGGTGACAGGAGACACACCTGCTCTGGCCCAAATCCCCCAAATCAACTCATTAATTCTCCACAAATCAAGGCTTATCTGATTAGTGTTTAACAGGAAAAAACCCAATTTTTGGCAAAGTACTGAGTCAAGAAAACAAGGACAAGATTCCCCCTCCAGGGAATCCTGCTCTGCTTTTCCTGTTCTGCTTTCCCAGCCAGCCCAGGTCTGGGACTTCCAGGGCTGGGATTCAGCTTTTCCACCCCAAGATCCATCATTTAACTGGAAAAACCAATGGAAAAATCCTCCAGCAGCACCAACAGTCAAGGTGTCACTGCCAGGAGCACAAGGAATGGACACAGGCATGGACAGAGAAGGAATGGGAACATGGAATTGCATCCACACAGTCCTGGGACAGAGCACAGGAATGGGAACGTGGAATTGTATCCAATCCTGGGACAGAGCAGGAAAGGGAACATGGAATTGTATCCACACAGTCCTGGGAGAGAGCAGAACAGGAACACAAAATTGTATCCACACAGCCCTGGGACAGAGTGGGAAAGGGAACATGGAATTGTATCCACACAGTCCTGGGAGAGAGCAGAACAGGAACACAAAATTGTATCCACACAGCCCTGGGACAGAGTGGGAAAGGGAACATGGAATTGTATCCACACAGTCCTGGGAGAGAGCAGAACAGGAACACAAAATTGTATCCACACAGCCCTGGGACAGAGTGGGAAAGGGAACATGGAATTGTATCCACACAGTCCCAGGACACGGCAGGAATGGGAATGTGGAATTGCATCCACACAGTTCTGGGACACAGCACAGAATTCCTGCTGCACCTTACAATAGAAAGTGCCAATGTCCCCAGAACAAACCATTAATAACCAAATAACCAAACCACAAATCCAATCCCAGGTGGCTGCAGGGGCAGCGGGAGGCAAGGAAAGCATTCCACTCCTCTCCAAGGTCACCCAAGGCCTGCCTGAAGATCCCCCAGCCTGAAACATCCATGCCCTGGATGTCGTAACTCCAGAAAAAGGGAGAGGGAGACCAAATGTTGGGAAAGCTCTGAGTGGGAGCTCTGAAAGGCAGAAATGCAGCGTTCAGTCAAACACTGGATCAGATCCAGGAGGAGCAGAAGGGAGGAGGAAAGGATACAGATAAGGACTGTCTCCAACGGGGACCGTGTTTACCTTATGAATTCCCGATCCCGCTCTCCTCCGAGCTGGGATTGGGCAGGAATGGAACAAAAGCTGGGCAGCGTTCCCAGAAAAGCGGCCTGGGAGCAGTGATCTTCCCAGGCAGCCCAGCAGGGATGCGGTGTCACTCACAAGGGTCAGCCCCGAGCTCCTGCAGCACCCAGGGGACAGGGCCAAGGTGACACTGCCGGGATGGCCCCGAGCCCATTCCAGCACAATCTGCTGCGAAGTCTAGACATGCCCGGGGTCACACCTTGCTCTGGAAAAGTCATCTCCACACGCTGATTTATTTGTGCTTTCCTGGCAGCACGGAAAATAGCTCTGGCCCCATTTTTTTTTTTTTTCCAGAATTTTTTTCTGCCCTTTTTCTGCGTTTTTCCCTGCGTTTACCCAGAGACTGAAGGATTAATGGAGAACATTTCAGGGGCTCCTCACAACCTCCTGATGTCACCATTCCAGGTCATCCATGACCCAGCTCAGCTCCAGAGAGCACAGAGGTTTCTCCCTCCTCCAACACATCAATCCTGCCCTCACAAAAACCTTTTCCCAGAATCCCAGCATGGTTTGGTTTATCCTGAAGGATTATCCAGTCCCACCCCACCACGGCAAGGGACACCTCCCACCAGCCCGGGGTGCTCAGAGCTCCTCCTTCCCCCCAGAAGGACAGAATTGCCGCTGCTTCACACTGAAAAATAAAAAACAGGCACCAAAAAAGACGATCGGGGATCACCGTGAGGACTTTTTACGAGGGAGCAAAGCCTGGGTAATGATGATGTTGAAGGAGCAGTCGTTTGCTCCGAATGGTCCCCCTGGTAATTCCTGCAGCGGCTGCAGAAGCTGAATCCCCAGGATTATGGCACGGAAGTCTCTCAGAACGAAGCGGATCCTTAACTTGCTTTGACATTGTCATTTCCCACCGCATTATTCCGCGGCAGACCCGCAACGCGATAAATCCTTTCCCTGTGAGAGGAGCCAGCCACCAGCTAAAGCAACAAATTGTTCGGCTCGGTTCTCATTTCTGCCCTGAATTTCACCTTGTCCTCAACGACTCTTTAGAAAAAAAAAAAAAAAAAAAAAAAAAAAAAAAAAAAAAAAAAAAGGAGTCACCTGCTTAAAACCCACAAGAAAGCTCTGAGATTTCATTCCCCGATAAACTCAGGCTGGAGCTTTATTGTGGCAGCAGCAGGGACAAGAAAGGCGCTTTTCAGTAACTTCCACTCAATGGAACTACGGGAGAAATAAAACTTTGCTTTTCCTCCTTTGCTGCTTTCCAAACCGATCCTTTCCAACGCAGCTTTGGCTCTTCCTGCCAAGAAAGACATTCTGAAAAAATGTTTGCCATGTCCTATTTACTGAGGAACTCGAGCAGGGGAGCACAAAGCACACCTGGCCTTATCATTCGGGGCGAATTCTTCAGAAAAATCCATTTTTCAGAGGTGTTTGCTGCTGAGAGAATTCCGAGAATTCAGTGCAAGCGAATCAATTGTCATTTCCGAGGATCAAAAAGGGCAACTTTGCCCTTCTCAGCAGCAAAGTGAGGGCTCTGCATCCACTCAAACAGTCCAGCACAGTCCTGCAGAGATTCCCTGGGTGAGAACTCTCAGGAAAGGGAAAAAAAACCTCAATTCAAATTCCACCTGCCCCTGTGCTCCCACTTTCAGCCAGCCAGGAATTCTTCATGGGTTTAGGAGGTTTCCAAGTGGTTTATCCAGTTCCCAGGTGGGTTTAGGAGGTCCCAGGTATGTTTAGGAGGTCCCAGGTGGGTTTAGGAGGTTCCCAGGTGGGTTTAGGAGGTCCCAGGTGGGTTTAGGAGGTTCCAGGTGGGCTTAGGAGGTTCCCAGGTGGGTTTAGGAGGTTCCCAGGTGGGTTTAGGAGGTTCCCAGGTAGGTTTAGGAGGTTCCAGGTGGGCTTAGGAGGTTCCCAGGTGGGTTTAGGAGGTTCCCAGGTGGGTTT